>JANBXA010000661.1:0-132680 GCA_030556225.1 Cricetiscus sungorus
AACTAGAACACTTGGTCTTCATTATCATGATACCTCTCTATCAGTGCAAAGATAGAATGCTGCACCATATCATCTGCAGCAGGAACCATCAAGGGTCTTGGAACATCTTTGTGCTTGTCCCAGGAAATAGGTTGCCTAGATGTGGACACAGGGATACTTTAAAAAAAAACAAACATTCCATCTCATCTGCCCTCCATCCCATCTGCCCCCCCCCCTTTTTTTAACCAGGGGCTGCCATCACCGGGTAACCATTGTTAGATGTTTTCAGGTCTATTACAATCTATCTACTTCTTTTTAGGAAACTTCTCTCTCCTTTCTCCAAAGGTCTCAATACCCTCTCTTACATGGGAATTTCTGTAGCTTATGTATAAATGCATCTATGTGTGTCCATGGATAGGCACAAGGGAAACTAGACACCTAGGGAAAATACATTCTCAGTTGTCACAGCAGGATGCTTAAAGCATATATACACCCATGTCTTGCACAGGGAGTTCTCACAAAATTCTAGGTGTCCTGAAAGGATGCCCTTAGGGTGCCTTCATCCTTTCCCTTAGGGTGCCTTCATCCTTACTGGACACATGTAAAATAAGCAAGTGCCCATAGGTAGAATTGGACAACACATCAACCTGCCCGATTAAACATCATCACAAACCAAAACGACTGAAACTACACAGACAGGTCCATCTTGCCTTGTACCTGTGCAGCTTCATATCTACCTCCTCCAATATCTATGGCTCCATATACACTACCATCCATGGCATCCAGGTTAGCTAGAACTGTCTGGCTCCAGATGATATACCATACTCAGTAGGGAAATTATTTTCAATACACAACAGAGAGCTGAGCTTCTATGAACAACCAAAGAATACAGAAGCACAATTTCACAATGTTGATGTTCTAAGATGACTGCTAGATGAAGACCACTGTCACGGCCTCCTAGAGACAACCTTGTCTAATCTCTTCCTATTCTAACTCTCTACAAAGTTTCTAAAGACATCTGCTATAAGATTTCACAGGGCCCTCTGTGGATCTATTGGGTGGGAGGTATGAGTTTCTAGAATTGCCGGTCATGGCAAAGAAACACAAGGTCTCTCTCCCCCCCCCTCTCTCTCTCTCTCCCTCTCTCTCCCTCTATCTCTCTCTGATGGCTTATTCCCCAAATGAGAGACTGGGAGATTGAATCTGGATGAATCCAGGTTTCGACATAGAGGAAGAGTCACAATATGACTAAGCCAATTGTGGATTGTGGCAGTCTAAAGAGTCACCTCGGAGCTCTTCCTCCACATCCTGGCCTTCTGTGGCCTCTACATGAGAAGGACAAGCAACAGCAATTACATAATCATTGGGTGAGACTGTCTGCTTTCCTTAACACCCACAAGTTGCCTCTTATTTGGCTAACACAAGATTGTGCCAATCTGATTATTTAATCAGATTAGAGTTGTAAGATATGTAAATGATTAAATGTCATTTTGTATCTAGGGCTTAAGAGGATATCAGATAGGTGAAGTTGGGCAGCTGCCTCATTAGAGATGATCTGCTATTCAATTAACCCTCAGTCTTGTCTAACAAATGGATCAATACCTTCCTGAAGGAAGTTAACAATAAAAAACTCACCATTTGTTGAATACTCGTATTTTTATCTTCTTAATACACAGTTGTACTTCTTAGGGGAAGATGACATTCATCTACAAAGTCTTTGGACTATTTTACCACAGACTGCAATCCCTGATATTAGGCAATCTTAAATTCGGTAATATTAATAGCTGTAGCCCAACTTCCAGGGATTTGGCTATGACTTGGTAAGGAGAATCAATTTCCACAAATGTTGTCCTTAAAAGTTTTATGAGGTACTTATCTTTGGAGACTAAAATATCCAATATAAGTTTCTCTCTGTTTCTTGGACAGTGATACAACTATATAGAATTCCAGCAGTGTTGCCAGGCAACATTTATGATATGTCATTCTGTCTCATTCTAGTACACCTCCGACTTGCTAAAAAGCACACCCACTAATGGAATAACTTTATTGCATCGCAGATTTTCTCCCCAAAATGCAAGGCTATATTTAGAGTTATACTAATTTTCAATTCTATCAAACAACCACATGCCTATAGTGATATACACATGAAAATCAGAGCATCATTATGTCATTCACATGCATTGATGAGTTTTTGATCATATTTCCTAAGCTCCAATTTTCTTATTTCCAGGATAAAAATACAATTATTTGCCTCTATCTTAATCCATTTCTATTTACTGAAATGAAAATAAACTGCTATTTATTCTCTTAACGTTAGAACAGCTTCGGCAAATGGTGTATGGCCAAATGGTGTTGCAAGTATGAGAAGAAATAGGTGATGGAATAATTGTAGCAGTGTACAAAGGCACTAAGAGAAATAAATACACACACACACACACACACACACACACACAAACAACATATTGGACACAAAAATGACAGTAATGCTAAGAAACATTCATGCTCACAGAACTTCCATGCAACAAGAAGAGATAGCTTTCTCTGGACTCCTGGAAAATTACTGTAAAAAATTAGGAGCATCTAAAGAAGATACCATTACCCACAGACAAATGGAAGAAATCTAGAGAATAAATCATCCATATTCCTAAGAAGCAGGATGGGTGTTTTTATTTATTTGATGGGTTATGGATGTTTGCCATCATTTATGGGGAATACAAGGTGAAAAGGAACATTAACTTTAAATATTTTGCATTGGTATGGGCTATAGTATAGTGAAACAAATGTATTTTTTTTCTTTCCCCTGGACGTATGTTTCTATTTTTGTTGAAGTTATTTCACTTATGCGGCATATTTAAAAATGAATGTATAATTAAGAAATGCAGGTTAGTAGGAAGTAATCTATAATAATCAAACATATAGTCATATCAGGCATGCTTTCATCATTAAACAGGTATATTTAGATGGATAGATAACTTTCAAACAATACAAAGACCTCAAGAATATGGCATTCAAGATGTTTAAAAACCTTAGATTTTCATGACAATGAGACATGTCTTCTCCAATCAGCACCAACATAATTCATAAAAGGATGATGGGCATAGAAGAATCTCCATATGGACTTTATTTTCATTTTGTCTAAATTGGTTATTTGTGCTATATCTCTGAATGTGTGGGTTGGACTTCAGAATGGCATAGCTGGGCACATAGAGGGCAAAAGTCATCCCTGGTACAAAAGTTCATGAGTTTGGTCCTGGGGCTCCTCCTCTATTGTCCATATTTGTATTAGGTTCTTGCAGACTTCATTTAGGGTCTCTTACAGGTGTGCCTTGTGCTCTCATTCACAGGACTGGAAGATAAGGGGAAGCCAGGGATGAAGGGAGATACAGACAGAGGACGAGGTAGATATTTAGGAATCCAGATAGATACATGGATAAACAAAGTGAGATTATACAATTCAGTTGATTTTATGTGGGATGGTATTTGTGCATGTTGTCCCTTTCTGTCTATGCACACTTGTTTCTGTTCAATTTGTCTAGGGTGCTCAAGGGAAAGTTGAAGTAACCTTGTGGGTTTCCTGTGAGGACATATAAATTTGGTCAGAAGACACTGAAGATAATAGATTTGTGTATGTACTGTAGGCATCCTGGTATGATGAGCTGGTATTGCTTATTTTCCCTCGATGTATAGAATGCCTTACTCTTGTTCACTTGAACATCTTCAGAGATCTCTGAATCCCCTGGAAGCTAGATCTGGCTAAAGGTAGATAGATGCACATGCACATTTGATACAGAAATTTCTATAACTTAGGGTAAATTGCAGACTTCTGAGAAATAGAAATTTCTTGAATGGGACCCGTTAGGAACAGAAGGTGGAGGGGCTTTGATATGAGAGACATTGTGGTTGTTGAGATACACTTTTATAATTTATGAAATCCAAAGGAAATCAAAATTGCAAAGCATGCGTACTTTTTCTTTAGATTCTATGTGGTGGTGGTACATACCTTTAGTCCCAGATCTCAAGATTAAGATGGATTTCTCTTAGTTCAAGGTCACACTGACTCTAAGACAATGATCCAGAAATAGCTCTCACAAATGTGATCTCTGCACCTTTGATCTCATGCCTATAATCCAAGAACTAGTGATGATTTCATAGGTGTGAAATGGATAATGGAGAAAGGACTAGTAAGTGGAGAAGATGGAATCTGAGAGCCTCTTTCTGCTGAGGATCCGAGAAAACATTATTGCCATTTGCTCCAAGCAGAAGTAAGATCTAGTGACTTGAATATTATGATTCTCTGATATGCAACTTGAAAGTTGAACCCCTTTATTTGTCATGAGAAACTTTTTTTGTTCCGCATATGACACAGCTGAAGATAGCTCAGATTGGTTACATTGTAACAATTATTGAGATGGTTAGGGTATGGCCCAGGGCCCGAGGTCTCCCTATTTAAGGGGGAAATTGGGTTAGAATGTTTATACTTTCCAGGAGCGGTTAACCCGAAATCATGGATATACAATATCGCAGGCTACACAGTGGCCACTGCTACAAATAGCGTGGAGCAGCATCCAACTAAACCCAGATGGAGGGACACTATGTGAATGAAGGCCAAGGTTCCCTAAAGCCTTACTCCTTTCTTATCAGAACATGAGACCCATGGGACCACTGTACTAAAAAAGCTGGATACCTCTCAAGTGGACACATCTCCCTGCCCTATGCCCTGTGTCCAGCCCAGACCAGGCTTCTGCCTGGTGGAAAGTCAGTACTGGGCTTAGTTGAGTGAACCTAACTCCTCTATTTTCTGACCCCCCTCCCTTGTGCCCTATGATTTGGGACACCACATTCCTGCTTCCTTATCAGCCCTTGGTTAGCCTGGAAGTCCCCTTATTGGCTGGTTAAACAGAAAGTTTGGTTTGACCGAGGGTGCAGGATGCCAGCATATGTAAGGCCCACTTGGTAGCTGAGGTAGTCACCTGGGTCTCTAGCGTCTCTGAATGAAGTGGGAGGTCACCTTCCAAATAACCTGGTTTGGTAGTCAGGACAATACTCAGCTCCTGGTCTCCAGGTCCCTGAGTTTGGTCCTAGTCTTTTTCATTATGGTCCACATTGGCATAAGGTTCCTGTAGGCTTCCTTTGGGTCTTGTTCAGGCTTGCCTGTGAGCCTCCCTGTGCCCTCACAAATGGCATTCACTTAACTGGAAGGTTCCAAAGAAGAGTGTCCTGAGCCCCATTTTGCCACTCCAGTTTTCATCATCGACATCCTTTTGAATTCATCCCATCTACAGCCTGCTTTGGCAAAGTGGTTGGTGGCTATTTTGGAGCATAATACGAGCTTTTTCGGGGTTTTGATGCTTTGGAAAGTACTAAGGGACTCTACTCATGATCTTGGTAGTTGGCATTCTCAGTACAATATTGCTTTCAAGTAGAATGGTTTTGTTTCTCTCTAGCGTATCATGTCTGGACAAGGCTACAGGCTGCCCAGGAACAGGCTACCTGTGCTAATTCCAGAGGACATAAGTGCATCTTCTGCATTATCTTTGACCCAGGGGAGTCTGTGAGGATCAGGGTCCTGGTGATCCAGGCTGGATTTCTTTAACTTGCATTGCTGAGGCACAGAAAAATCAGTCTCCTGGGTCCCGGGACTGCCTTGTCTGATGGGATCAAGGAAATTCTCTGCTGGGATTCTACATCCTGGGATGTTTCTGGCATCATATGGGGACTTTTACAGCCACCATATGGTATACTGCACAAGGCCAACTGGGGAAATACTATTGTTTTGCTGAAGCTTTCTCAGCAACACCCACAGCTCAATTCTGGAAAACAATACACTGCACAGCATCCTCACCTATTCTCAGGGTCTCAACACCAGGCAGATATTGTGGCTAAATTTCTGCCACACTATCAACTCCTTTATTACCATCCTTTGTCCTTTTCATCTGCCGGGTCTCCTATCTGACTTACCTGTTTTGTTTGTTTTATTTTGTTTTGTTTTTTGGCATTGCATTCTTCTTGAGCTGTGCTTCAGAGGGAATTCAGCTACTGAGACCTGTTAAAAAAAGTTTCTGGTCCTGAGCTACATCCCCATAAAAGTATAAGGTGTCAGGTAGGCACCAACCTCATTATCATACACAGGCTGGTTTTGTATTCCTTATGGGTAAGGGTCATAAGAGCCCATTTGGTGGCTCAGTGTGAATCCAAGTAGAAATTGCAAGAGTTCCGTGTGAACTGAATGGTCACCAGATGAGGCCTGGCAGTCCTATAGTTAGCATCTTTGCCAGGTCAGGTGTCACTGCTGCCACCTCCACTGACAGGCTTCCTCTTTATGAAGCAGGACACTCATGCAGTTTGCATAGTCCTTTGATATCTTAACTAGCTCATATCGCCTTAAACACAGGGGGGAAATCTGACTGTCAATTGTCGAAAAGCCAATTGTCAAAAAGCCAATTGTCTTACTCTGCCCTGTCTGAGTATCATCTCAGCTATTTTGGTACTTATATAAGATTCTAAAATCAACAAAAGGAACTATCTGGAGCCCTAGAAGTTCTCTCTCTTTCCCTCTCTCTCTGTCTCTCTTGCTCTGTGTGTGTGTGTGTGTGTGTGTGTGTGTGTGTGTGTTTGTGGTGTTTGTTATGATAAGAACACAATTTAATTGGTCCGAAGCCTTAACCTCTACAACAATAGAGAATATTGGAGGCAATAATCATAAAATCCAATATGAATTAATCATACAAAAGTATCAATGGAATAAATGCTTAGTTTTATAGAAGGATATAAAAAATGGAAAATAATAGTCTATCAAATAAAAATATTTACAGAAAGCATACTAAAATAATGATGTACAGGACTAATCATAGATGGAAAAGAATAGTTAAGTAAGAAAAAAGAAAAGGAAGGAAAATAAAGAGGGGAGATGGAATGGAAAGACAGGATAGAGAGACTGGAAAATAAAGCTTTCCCTAAGCCAAAGCTATATAATAAGACACATATCCAAGTCCTGTTTTGAATCCCTGCTAATAATTGTCTCAAAAGAATCTTGAATATGTATTCTGTACATAACAGTTAAACATAAGACTTGGGTAGACCAACTCAAGGTTTATGATGTTACATAGGCCATTAGGGACATTAGACCTTAAAGAGCCATGGACTGCTAACACAGAAGGAGCCCTGATTTTAACCAGTTGAAAGTGGGATCACTTAAGTTCAAGTGCTGTGGAGATATCTAAAGTCATTCATGTGTGCATTCATGCAAAAAATATGCATTTCACTTTCTTTTCACTAGAAAATCAATTGATTGGTTGTTAAATTGGGTCACTGAATGGGCACTCTATAGGGAAAATGCCTCCAATTAATTGCTTCTCAAATGTACCCAGGCAGTCATATCTTCTGATATTTTGGCAAAAGCCGGGTCCCCAAGCTTGAGTCTCTGGAAAAAAAGTTTGGTTTGAAGCTTATACAGGTTTCTCATTCCTAAATAAAGAGCAACAAACCTCTAGTAAGAATGTTCAGAGCCTATACAAATAAAATAGAAGGATGCATTGAATCATGCAATATTTCCAAAACATGGTCCAGATCATTCAGAAACAAAACCTTTAACACTGGATCAGGAGTTAGAATCACATACCTCTCAACATGATGCACCAACATCAAGATAAGGATAGTGTTGCAGAATCTTGAGTTAACAACCGTTACAACAGTGAAGTACAGTGCATTACTTTTACAAAGTGGTATTGTCACTGTTGATACAAACATTTAGAAAGCATCAAATTGGCTTATTTGGAATGTTGCTACAGAGAAGATAAAAGATGAAAGAGCAAACAAGCAAACTAGAAATCTCAAACACTTTTAACTCATTTTCTCTGGTTTAGTCTACTGATAACAGGTAAATGGTGAAAATCTCACCATGAGGAAGATACTTTCAGATATTTAGTCTTAGAGGATAGAGTATCCACCACAAAAACATGTTGGTCAGCTTACACACAGAGTGTAGTCAATGATATAAGGTAAATTATTTTATGGTTCCTATACCCTCAAATGTCGAACATTTAAAGATTGGGCCCTGGCTTCATTGGAAGAATCAAAACCAATATATCCAGACTCAAACAGATAAAAACAATAATTCTGATGTGATAGTAAATTATCAAAAAATAAAGCACTGCAATTCAGTTGGTGCCTGCATGTGGGTGCTATGATGGAAGTCCTCAAGAATCTCATTGTAGTTTCCAGGAATCTGTTATCTCATTGGGCAACTGGGCCCATGGTAAGTTGTATATAAATTAATAAAGTAGATACATCATTAAGTATTTCAATACAGAAACATAAATACAGAAAGACACAAAATATGATCCCCAAGCTCATCACACTCATTGTCAAATTGATTCCTTGAAATTTGTTACCAGTACAGATAGTTATCTCTGTATGAAGTGGAAATGAACACTTTCAATTCACAGATGCTTTTCTTAATACAACATGCATTCTTTCACACCGGTAAGATTAAACACACAGTGTTTATCTCTTCATTATTGAGATATATGCTTTTGTCAAAGGAGATAGGCCACCAATGGGAGCACCTTTTTTGCTCTTAACTGATCTCTCTATATCAACATGCTATGCATTTTCACTGTGGTATTCTTTTTAATTGAATTGATTCATAAGCTTCTGTCTACATGGCTTACATCTAAAGATTTTATGTTCTGTCATAAAAGACTTTTTCACTGCACTGCCTAGAATAGTTTCCAATCCTTTTCCTCTATATCAGATAGTCCCTATTGTCATACATAAAAATATGTTCTTTGTTCTGTTTTCCTCAAGGTATGTTAATGTTCTGCTGAATTTGCAAATAAGTTCAATTACTAAGTTAGTAATAACTCTTCCAGAAATCACTGAAACACACACACACACACACACACACACACACACACACACACACACACACACATCACCAATATACAGTGGCACAGGTGAAAATAAAGGGTACATTTGGCTGGATTCTTGTAAAATAGTCCTTTCCATGTGGACAGTACTTTAATATTTCAGCCAGGATCCTGTACTCTTTAATGAATGAGCCAGCATAAGAAACCTTATGACTCTTGAAACCATTGGTGATATTCTTTTTTTTTAAAAAAATATGTGCTCTATGACTTAAAGAATTTAGCTCATACCTTTGGGGATAAAACTTGCTGTCAAAATATTTGCATCCTATCATCATGACCTTAATTCACTTGATTATCTAGTTGATGTCCATATGGCTTAAAGGCAGTATCCTTGTATTTGCACACATAAATAGACAACTACCTTGGAAAGTGTAGATGCTATTTTTTTTCATCCACTACATTTAATCTCTGTTAATTTCAGTAATTTTGAGGCTTGCTTGAGTCTGTGATTAACTAATACCATTGACTAGCTTTTGTTCATTTTTAAATCCTAGAGTGGAATATTAGTTGATGTGGTAACATTTATCTGATATATCCTTCAATAACTCTGTGATATATATTGCATGATAGAGTATTTACATTTGTCACTATAGAGCAAACATTGATTGCATACTCTGATGGCATTTATTGAGGTTCCTGAATGCAAGGCAAGATCAATGTTTCAACTAAGTCCTATATTATCAATTACTCCATATGTGACCATTCAGCATCATAAATGAAGGCTATCTTCCTATAGAAAAGAATTTTTTGTAATTTTTGTAAAAAAAGTTTTTTTTTTGTAATTTGGCATTGTTCTTTCTCCAGACTACCTTGAATAAACTTGAGATAAATAAGCCCCCCCCAAAATAAGTCAGGAAATTGAAGGTGATTGATATCCCGGTAACAGGAAAATGGCAGAGAAATCTGGCCTAATGAAAAACTTTTCATTTTATTGGACTCAATATGATTTGATACAATCATAGATATCTTGGCAACAGATAATTTTCAAATACAGAAAATGTTGATTATTATCTCTTTGTTGCTAAATATCCACTAGGAAAACCAAATGTTTGGGTTCATTTAAAGCTAAACAGCACCCTCTACAATGAATTAATAATTGGTATGTGGGTTACATGAAGAAACCTTATGTGATATGAAAATATCAGGCAATGACCACAATAATCACATTACCTATTGAAGAAAATTTAAAAAATGAATAATGAAAAGTTGTAAAGAAGAAAAATCTTATAAGCTTTATAAAATCAGGTCTCAATATTAGTAGGAGGAAATAGGAAAAGACCAAAGATAGGGAGAACCAAGAAATGACACATTAAAGTATGGACAGATATACATGTAGGTAACATTTATTAATCAAGTTGTGAATTTGTATTTATCTAACAATTCATAATAAAAATGCCATAAATGATCAATTGAAGAATATAGGTGGCCCAGGAAGCACGTAAAATGAATTTTTAATTTTAGTATTTAATATAAAAAAGAATGTTGCGTGATGAATTTTTATATTCCCTTAGCCATAGTTTCTATGAATTCCAACATTCTTCATTTCATTCCAGATGATTAATTTGGGATCATATCTACATTCAGATATCTGATTTTATGATGAGGTTTATATACTGGTAGTATTTATCAGATTAGAGAAAAAATTCAGATAGAATTGGGTAGTTTTGTTTACTGTAGAGATGTTGAAATAAAATGAAAATATTATGAACTCAGAGAAAAAATAAAATTGAGGATATTTCAGTCAGAACTCCATGGGAAAAGTCTCCAAAAATCAGGACATGTTGTGCCCGCAGGACATGATGTTTGAGTGGACTAGGATAACAAAGAAAGAGCTAGGGAGACAGAGTGCACCTCATTGGAACTGGAGTATCTGGTTTCAGGTAGGAAAGAAAACAGGAATTGAGCAATTTTAAGTTTGCCTTTTTCTGTAGCACAAAGCCTAGTCTCCTATGCCATCATGATGTGGTTTCCATGGGAAACATAGGTTCTAAAAAAAATGTGCTACTGCGCTTTATGTTTCAACTTGGTGAAGAGTTCTGCAGATAACACTTCTTAGGAAATTGTAATGCCATCTGTGTTCATAGATATTAAAATTCTATGGAATAGTTCTTACCCTTTCCAGGCAAAGGAAATGACGTTAAATGCATACCCTTACAAGAAAATCAAAGAAATAAAGTGACGCATCAATAAGACAAGTTTTTAAAGGTAATATTTTGCATAAATAGCAAAGTGGGGTTCACTATACATTCATTCAAAAGGACCCTTGCTTTTCAAATCTCCCAATCATCTTCCTACCACAAGTATACAAGGTGGCAAGGCAATAACTTTGGAAATGGTGCCCATAAAAGTTTTCCACAGTTTGACTCACTAGACTAGTATTGGCATTGAAGTTTGTACAAGATTCTCATTTATATCAAAATGGAGCACTCACCACTGAAAAAATACATCACCTCATTCCTGAGGTACATACATGCAGAACACTAAAGAGAACCTCATTCTTATTTGTCAGATAGTCTACAAAGCTCACCCCAAAGCTCATGGACAGTGGGATCAGAGACAGATCCAAAAACTTCTGAGTAAGGAACAGAGATATATTGACATGGACAGTGTTACCTGACATGAAGGTGTCATCTGGATAACAAATTAATGGTAGCCATAATTACAGTCTACAAAATTGTTATTGACATGATGTATCCATAATTTTCGATGCCAGCAGATAGATGAAGTTGGGTTGCTGCCTCATTAATGCTAAACACCTTTCTCATTTTTCTCACTCTAGTCTAAGAGGTGAATTAAAACTTGCTTAAGAAGTTATCAATGATACAATAACCCTTTGAAAGATATCTTTGAATCTTTTAATTTTGATAATACATGGTTTAACTTTTTTAGCAAGGGGGACATTCTTAAAAAGTCTTTGACCTTTTTTTTCCACAGAAATTATTCCATTAACTTAGATACTCTTGACGTGGGTGATGCTGATAACAGTAGGGCAACTTTTTGGTCTTTGGTGCTGATATTGATTGGAGAATCATATTCCACGTATGCTGTCATTAGATGTTGTGCAGGATACAGATCTTGAGAGAGTAAATTATCTAGTGATCACACAGCATCTCAGATACTCTTTCTTCTTAAGGCTTTGATATGGGAAAACAGAAATTCACCAGGATTGCCAGGAAACAATTATGATAGCATTCTGTTACATTCTACTACCCAACACACTCATAGACACACATGATGTATTTATTTATTTTTTCCAAAAACTGCAAGTCTCTACATGAGTTATAGTTACTTTCCATTCTCCTAACAAAGAAATACTCTAGTAAAATACATATGCCAATCAAAGTATCATATTGCAGGTCAACTAGGTTGTTGAATATTTAGACCTGTATTCTCTCCTCCAATTTTTCATTTTTCCACAATGGACATATTACCATTCCTCTAACTCTACCTTTATCTATTTCTCCTTTTGACAATGGTGAGTCTCAGACAATATGAGTTCTAACTCTAATGCACAAACTGACCTAGTGGAGCCCATTATATATGGAAAAATAACTTGTTTGCCTAGACACAGGGTTGTGTGAGGTGGAGAGATGTCTTCGTCCTGTCTCACACAGATGATGGGACCACCTTAGTAAACATCCTAGGAAGTTGTATTTTCTCCAAGGTACAGGTGAGAGGTAGGGGAAGCAGAAGAGAAGAGTGATGGAAAACTCAAACTCTACTGAAAAAATAAATTAATAAAAAATGAAACAAGAATTAACAACCACAGATAATTAATAACCCTTAACATCAATGGAAGTAATATACCTATATAAAAAACACCAGCTAATTAAATGGGCATGAAAAGAGGATCTTCTGCTACATACATGAAACACACCTCAACTTCAAAGAAAATTACTACCTCATTGTATAAGTTTTGGAAATGATTTTCTGATCACATGAGCATACGAAAGAAGCTGCCAAAGTCATCACAATATCAAATGAAATGGGCTTCAAAATAAAACTTTAAAAAAGAAATGGAGAATGATATATCATATTCATCAGAGTATAAGTCCACCAAGATGAAGTCTCAATTCTAATTATTCATGTCCCAATTAGGGAATCGACCACAATAGTAAAAGCAACAATACTAAAGCTTAAGTCTGAAACAATAAGTCACACACTAATAGTGGGACACTTCAAAACCTCATCTCACAAACTGACAGTTCTTCCAGAAGAAAATTTAACAGAGAAATAAGAAAAGTAATCAGTGTTTTGATTCACATTGACCGAATAAGGTTTCCAAAACACAAAAGAGTCTATCTTCTTACAGTATGTCATCTCATGGAACTATCTCTAAGACTGTCTAATTACTCAATAAAAAAATAAAGGTAGAAACAAAATAATATTAACCTTTCAGAACTTAAGTAATCATAATAGTGAAAGTAAGAAATCAACAACAGAAATTACAAACTAATGGAAATTACAAAAAGCCCAACTGAATTACAATGGGTACAGGAAGAAATAATAAAATATTTAAAGATTTCGAAGAGTTCGATATAGATAAATACATATCTTACTCAGCTTATCAGACATTTATTCCTTCAAAACCTGAAAGTTCTTCTCTTACATGACTTTCACTTGCTTTGTTTGATATACCTGAAAATATTTTATAGTGTTCTGTCTATTGTAATGTGTGAATATTATCTTCCTCTTTATCACTGATATGTAGGAGAGCTACTCTTCTTTTTGTATTAATCTTGTATACTACCACATTAGACAAAGAGTTTATCAATTTTAAGTGTTTCCTGGAATAATTTTGGATCAGTTGTGTAAACTGTCATATTGTCTGCAGAGAGCAAAAATTTAATTTTGCATTCCTATTTGTATTAAGTATATCTTCTATTGCTATCTTATTGCTCTATCTAGAACTGCTAGTACTATATTGAATAGGAACAGGAAGAGTGACCCACCTTATATACTTCCTTATTTTAGAGGAATCATATTGACTTTCTCTCAATTTAATTTGATATTGATTTGCTGTACTTGATTTTACAATGTTTAGCTACGATCCTTGTTTTCATGATATTTCCTAGACCTCCATCATGAAAGGATGTGTGATTTTATCAGAAGCTTTTTAAGCATTTATGTAGATCAACATTTGGGTTCATTCTTTCAATTTGTTTATATGGTGGATTACATTGACAGATTTGTATATGTTGGACCATCCATATGTAACTATGATGAAGCCTACTTGATCATTTTGGATATTTTTATGTGCTTTGTATTCCATTTGCCTGTGATTTCTTGAGTATTTTTGCATCAATGTTCATGAGCAAGGTTTGTCTAAAATTGCCTTTCATGGAATCTGCAGTTTCTTATGGAATCAGTCCTATCAAGTACCTTCTTAACACTATTTTTATAGTGTCCTATAATTTTGGAAAGGAAGAACAATCATAATATATATGATATTGTACCCCAATGGAGTCTACAGATTCAATATAATCCCCATAAAAATTCCAGTACAATTCTTCACAGATCTTGAAAGAAGTATAATTATCTTTATATGGTAAAGCAAAATGTCCAGCACAGCCACAACTGTGTACAATACAGAAAATTACAAGTAAGCATCAACTGATGTTTGCTTCTAATATAAAGTATAAGTAATAAAAACAGCTTGGCATTTATACCCAAATAGACAGATGAACCACTAAAATAAAATTGAATATCCTGATATTGATCTACATAGCTATGACACCTAATTTTTGACAATGATGCTAAATTAGGATACACAAAAAGAAAGAATTTTAAGCAATTGGTGCTGGAACAGCAGATCAGGGGAACAACCTAGATGCCCAATAAGAAAATATTGCATGAATATAATGTGATCCATTAACAAAGTGAAGTATATCTCAGTGGTAAATACAATGACATAATGAAATTTAAAGCCAAGTATATGGAACTAGAAAAGCATCCTGTGAGACGTAATGCAGACTGAGAAAGACAAAGTAAACATTGTGTGTACTCACCCATAAGTGGATATTACATGCAAATTAAGCAATGATAACAAGTTTCTTAATCCACATCACGAGAGGTCTTAAGTAACATGGTTGATCTTATGAAGGATGCATGGATTGCCATTTTAATGGTAAAAGGATAGATGTCTTGGGTAAATTATTGGTCAGATGGAAGTGGTGGAAATATGCACAATCAGGATTTTTGAGTTGTGGGTTAGATGCAAAGGGAGAGAAATGATTTTTATTTCCCATTTTCTTTGCCATATCCAACGCTTTCTGTGCACCTCTGCTTGTTCTCCTCATTTTGATAAATTTTTACCAATAAGATAGTATAAAATTACAGCAGTGAAACAGGAGTTTATAAACCTGACAAAGAGCATTCAAAAATTTATATGGGAAACCATAAAAGGGTCCACACTAGAGAAAGGTACAGAGGAAACTCAAGGATGCTGACAGTTGGGGAATTATATTTTCCAATTGAGATAACTCTTTTCAGTTAATTATAATTATTTTTGTTTACATAAGTGAATGTTACAATAAAAACCCCCTCCCAAATATGATAACATAACAATGCATATTCATTTAATTTAAATTTTATGCTCTACTGTATCACTAATTATTTTTGCAAATTTTTAATGTTTATATGGAAATATACAGACCTAGTTAAATTAATATTAGCTTCTTGGATATTTGTACTGGCTGACTTTTGGCATTCTGTCCTTGATGTATTTGTTCCATCTTTCTGCTTTCATAAGCATTCTAGCCTTTATTTTTTTACCTATTACATATTTTTCATTTCTATTTCTTATACATCTTTCTTCTTTGTGCCTTCCTTTCCTTTATCTTTGTTCAAACATGTCTTTCTTTTCCTGACACTTTCAGTTTTTATTCTTAAAACCCTCCATCAATAGAACATGACATAGATGTTCTGGACTGATTTCATCCAAACATATTTTCTTCAATATAGAGTGTCCCATTATTAACATGTAGTTTTGGGGGCCCTGTAGCATGGTGCAACGATTAGGCATTTACTTCTGTCAGTAGTTGTGAGGCATCAAAGAGCTGAAGGCTTTTTTCCTAGTGTTGAACATTGGCAGATGTAAAGACTTCAATGATGGCAAGAATGATGATTGAAACCAGTGATATTGGAAGAGGTTTCCCGTGCCCATTTTCATTGCGATTACAGATTATCTAGCAAACATGTATCTTGAAATATGTGACAGAATATTAAGTTTTTGGCACTTCTTTTTATCTTGCTTATAAGCACTTGATATAACATCATGATCAGAATTCCAAAAGTATTCTAGCTACTATATTCCATATGAAGCCAACCTTCAGTGTGATGGCATGGAAAGTATAGGCAGAATCATGTTTCCTAGAATTACAAACATTGTAAATATAAACGTGGCTTAGGTAATTCCCATGTTTACCATTAGTGAGGATGTGACTGTGATGTTCATATTACGTCCCTTCTTTCCTCTGCCTCTTGGTGATTACTACTTAGTGTAATCTCCAAAAGGTGCTTCTGGAGAACTTAGACTATATGGAGGATGAGGGAAACCTGGAAGGATGACAAACTCAGCAACCTCCGAGAACCAGAACCATGGTATTCTTTTGTATCCATATTTTGGGCCCTCTTCCTTCTGTTTCTTTTGTTTAATCTGACATGTTATTTCTTACACTTTATCTCATTTTTACATACAACTATATATCTAAAGAAATATAGGTAAGTGGATAAGCTATAAATTTTCATAAATATATGTATGTATATACATACATATTTATGTACTTTTAATTGGAAAATAATACTATGCTGGATAAGTTTCTTAGGTACATTATGTTTTATTTTTTATTAGATAAGAACTAATTTTATTAGATAATTATCCCTAGTCTCTTTGCCTCGATTTAGGGATAATGTGATCTAATATTTCAAGAATCCTCACTTGGATCATTAGTTTTTTTTTCCTTTATTTTATTTTATTTTTACTGTACATATCAAACCCTGTCCCCTCTTCCTCCCTCCCTCTTTTCCTCTCTCCCACCCTCTCATGCCACCCCAATCCCCTTCCACTCCCAACACCCCCTACTCCACGTGTAGGTAATGCCTTCCATGAAGGGTCATTTAAATCTGTCAAGTCATTCTTTTTCTTTCTTATATTAAATTTAAAAAATGCAAAATTCTTACTGATGTGCTTACTAGGACATCTCTTTACCTTCTTTTGACCATTTATGGTCACTTTTATTATGAATTGTTACATAAAGTGTTAGAAAAATAGAAATGTACATCAGGGGCACAACAAATATAACCTACTTCAATTTGTACTTCCTTGGTTCTCTTCTCAGATCTTTTCCTGTTTCCTACTACTAATATTGAGATATGGTTTTATAAGGCTTCTTTGTACTTTTCTTCTTTATGTTCTTTCATTTTTTAAATTTTGTTCAATAAAATGAGTTACATTTTCATGTCATGGAGTGTTTAATTAATCCACAGGCCAATTATTAATATATTGTAGACGGTGCGTTTAGCCTGGTATGCAGACAGCGTATTTGATTTATTTAGTGGATATTTATCAACAAACATCAGAGAATAAATATTTTCTCTATGTGAAATTTAGATCTAGCCAAGACATTCATGATATGATCAAACCACGGTACGACCAATGAAAGCAGGAGAATTTCATTTTGCAAGATTTTTCTACCTTTTTGTATTACATAGGTATCAATCACTCTGAATTTCCTGACTTTTTTTTGTTTTGGGTTCATTTATCACCAGTTTATTGAAGATAGTCTGGATAACTGACGATGTCAAACAGCAGAAAACATCCCCTTCTTTTCTGTAGGAAGATATTCATTGTGTATGATGCTGAGGGATCATGTATGGAATAAATGTTAATATAGGACTTAGTTGAAACATAGAAATTGGGTTTAGAGAGCCCAAGGAATGGCAGCAGAGTATACAATCTCTCACTCAATCATGCAACAAATATCACAGAGTTATTCAAGGATGTAGCAGATTTTTGATACCATATCAACTATTATCCATCTCAAGGATTTTAAAATGAACAAAAACTAGTTGATTGTAGATGCTATATACAGATTCAAGTCTCAAAAGTAACAGATATTAACAGAAGTTATAGTTCATGGATCACAAAGTAGGAATGTCCATACTTCTCATGGTAGTTGTCTACTTTTTATGAAAACTCAGGACCATTGACTTATACTAATATCTTTTAAGAGTAGTTAATATTATCTAATGTACTGCCTGAGTGTTTATTGGTTCAGTGTGCGAATAGAATGTCTCCATGACACAGAGAGTTTTCTTTTCATAAGAATATCACCAAAGTTTCTAAGAGTCATAAGATTTCCTATGCTGGCTCATTCATTACAGAGGGCAGGTCCCTGGTTGTGTAATTAAAGCACTGTCCAAATGGAAGGGGCTATTTACCAAAAACACAGAAAAAAATTACCTTCTCTGTCTACCTGTGGCACAGTATGTTTGCGTGTTTGTTTGCCTATGCCTCTGTGTGTTTTTGTCTGCCAGCTTCTGTGTTCTCAAAGAATTATTTACTAATAAGTTCATTTATTTGCAAATTGACCAGAACGTCAAGGTACCTTGTGGAAAACAAACCAAAAACATATTTTTAAGACATTAGGGGCTTTATAAAGTAGAGTAACAAGAGTATTGTCTACATATTAGAGAAATGAAAACTGGATTTTATGAAATATCTTATTGCTCATAAATTTACCATAAGAGAATAGCTATACCTTCATTTGCATGGAGCTTTACTGCAGCCACAGTAGGTAGGTATGTTTTAGGAGACATAGTTACAACTCATAAACTTATATATGTCATAGAATATAAATGTACATATCATGTGGGGGGGTCGAGGACAGGGCCTCAGTTTAACATGGTAATATGTACTGTCATTAATTGACACACAGTTTACAAGTACGGGTCCAGTTTCCAAATGACATGTTATCTTCCAGGAATCAACAATGAGACATGCAGGGACAAGATGAGTTATAGTGTTGATTTCTAGATAATTTACTATCACATCACTGGCATTTAATATATAAATTCAAGTCAGAATATATTGATTTTGATTCTCTCTATTGAGCTAGGGCCTGATCTTTAAAAGTTGGACTCTAGAGGCTATTATATCCCCAATATAATTTACCTTATGCCCTTGATTCAACTCTGTGATTAGCTGAATGAAGAGTTTTGGAGGTAGATTTCTATCCCCTACTACTTGTAACTTTACATTAATTGCAGAAAATAAGATATGACTACATGAATGCGTTTTATAGACAATTAATTAGAATCATTTTCCTAACAGAGTGCCCAATGAGTGACATAGTTAACAAAATTTAGTTGCTTTTCTAATGAAAATAAAACTGAAATACATATTTTTCTGGCTAATACACATATATTTGATTATACATTTATCCACAGGAGTTGAATTGAGGTGATTCTACTTTAAACTGGTTAGGAACAGGGCTGCTTCAGTCTTAGCAGTCCATGCTCATTTTAGTTTAATTCCCTAATGGCCATCATAGTAGCAGAAGACATATATTTTTTTTCACCTGATATACACAGAATACATATCCAAGATTCATTTGAGACCATTATTTGCAGGGATTCAAAACAGGAGTTGGGTGGGTGCCTCAATATGTTGCTTAGGTGAAAGTCAAGATATTAGTGCCAGTCTCTCTTCTCCTTCCTTCTCCACTCCATCTCCCTTCTTTCCCCCTCCATTTCTTTCTTCTTACTTACTTATCCTTCTGCATCTACATTAAGTCCTATAGTACATTATTTTAGTATGCCTTCAGCAAATATTTTCATTTGATATGCTAATTTTTTTTCAATTTTCATTTTCCTTTTATAGAAATGAGAGTATTTTTATTGATTCATTTTGTATGGTTACTTCAGATTTGACTTTATGACTATTGCATCAGTATTCTCTGGTGTAGGCCTATAAGATTAAGGATGAATTAACTTAAGTTCTGATGATTATTGTTTCATTCTCAATAATTATATTTCAATTTTACTTTTATTATTTTTTTTTTAATCTTACATGTTGATCACAGACCCCTCTCCCTCCCTCCCTCCATTTCTCCCTCTTACCCTCCGTCCCCTGTCACATGCACCCTGACCATTCTCCCCTCCCATAACCCCAACACTATTCCACATATAGGGCTATGCTACCTAGGTTGGGTCATGTAAACTGTCAAGTCATTTGAAGTAGGGACTAGGACTTCTCTCCTGTCTCTAGGTTAAGGGGGTATCCCTCCATTAGGGATGTGCCCTAAAGGTCCTTTTGTATACCAGTATTACATCCTGGTTCCACTCTCACTCTCTGAGGTTCATTAGACTGCTCAGGCCTTCTAGATGGGAGCCATATCCAGAGGGTCTGAGTCCAACCCATTCTGGTTTGCCAGGTATTAGTCTGGGAATCTGTTAGCTCCTCCTTTTTCAGGTAAGCTGCCTTTGTGTGTTTCTGTAGACTGGTCTTGTCCTCACTCTCCGCATATGGATTCTTGTTCAGCTCATTGTTTAGTTTTGAGTGTTTGCTTATGTTTCCAACAGGTACTAGATAAGGGCTACATGATGGTGGAGTAGTTAGTTGTTGATCTCATTATCAGGGAAGGGCATTTATCGTGTCTTTCCACTGTTGTTCTAATTGTTAGATGGAGTCAGTCTTGTAGGTCTCTGGTTCAGTTTTCTCTTCAATCCTATAATGGCTCCATCTTTTATGTTCTCTCACTCTCTGCCTTCTGTCTTTTCTATCATCTATTCTTCCACTGACTCAATCTTTCTAGTCCCACGTGCTTTCCTCTCATCCCCTCCTCTTCCTCCTAGTTCCCTATACACATACTGCCCCCCCCCCACTGCCCATGTGCTCTGGAGAACTTGTCCCTTTCCCCTTCTGTAAGGGACCTTATATGAATCTCTTAGAATCCATAATGTATCCTCATTACAGGTTACTCTTTTATGTTCCCCCCTTACCCTAACTCAACCTAACTAGTCACATATGCTTTTCTCTCCTCCTCTTCTCTTTCTCCTAGTTCTCTCTGCATTCACTGCTTCCCATTTCCCATGTGCTCTGGGGGGACTTGTCCCTTCCCCCTTTTGTGAGGGACCATATATGAAAGTCTTAGAATACACCTTGTATCCCAGTTCATCTTGTGGTGTGTATTATAGGCTGCTGATCCTTTGTTCTAGGTCTAAAGTCCATATATGAGCTAGTACCTATCATGTTCCTCTTTTTCTGACTAGATTACCACTTTCACAATGGTTTCTTCAAAATCCATCCACTTGCCTGCTAAATTCAAGATTCCATTTTTTTTCCCCACAGAGCAGTATCCATTGTGTAGACGAGCCACATTTTCTTTATCAATTCTTTATTCTATGCCCCAAATACAAAGGCTACTAAATGTCAAATGCTACTAAAAGTCAAATCTCACATAAAACATCATACACTTATAGTGGGAGACTTCAACATGTCACTCTCGCCACTAAACAGGACCATGAGTCAGAAATTTAACGAAGAAACAAAAGAAATAACAGAAGTAATTGATGGGAGGTGTTTTTCTGCATACATGTTTCTTATACTGGTTAATAAAGCTCTGTGGCAAAAAAAAAAGAGGTGGGTGGGGGAGGAGGAGAGGGAAGGAGAAAGGAAAGGGGGGAGAAGATCGCCGGGGAAATCCCCCCCAGGTACCGTCGAAATACATAGATAATAAAATGAGATAGGTGGTAAAGCAGAGAGGCGCACCCAAAATAAAAAAAGGACACAGAGAAATAAAGAGAGTTAGTAGGGTGGGGGCGACTCGGGAAAAAGTAATGCCTGACTTTTTAGGTTTTCCTTTGACAACTCTTTCCAAATTTGACTGGTGTCATACATGTAGATGTAACTCCCAACTAAGCTCCCTTTTGAGTTTGGTATCATACATTGAACAACATATCCATGCACATATTGTTGCCAGGTTATTGTCAAATCACAGCCAGTTTGCAGAAAGAATTGTCTTTCCCTGATTTTTTTTTTTTTTCTATGTTTTCAAGTTGCTTTAAAGGTATGAAGATTATGTCTAATACTTTCAGATAAACCAAAATTGGCAATTCGAATAAGTTGGTTTTTTTTAAAGAAATTATGTCATTATACCTGTATGACAGACAATTCATACCATATAATCCACAACCCCAGAGAACCTATTACACATGGTGGACTTCGAGAGAGACATAGATGTATCATCAAGGACGTAAAAGGGATAATGTATTCCGAGGAAATTGGGATTCTTGGTGAAGCATAATGGGGGTAGTAGAAATTCGGGGAGCAGGAAGAAAACATTAGGGATCAAGGAGTGTGAGTTGGAGAAAACAGTGAAGGTGATCAAGGGAAGAGATACCTTACCAGAGATAGTCATTATGAACAATACTGGAAAGCTGGTACTTAGGAAATCTCTGGGAATCTGCAAGGAAGACACCAACTAAGAATCTAAGTAATAGAGATTGATGAATTTTACATTAAATTCCATTCTAGAGCCTTTATCTACTTGTTGATGAACGTTGAAGCACAGATTCACAGTTATGCTTTGATTTGAAATATGGAAGCCTCTTGTAGTTAGGGAGAAGTGGTGAGCAAATGGATCAAGAACATTCTGGGGAAACCCAGAGATACAGTTGTCCTGAGCAAGTGGGAGCTCAGGTATCCCAGTCTGGCAGCTGGGAAACCATGAATCTGTGCTAAGGAGAAAGCAGACAATCCTGCCACAGTGATCCTGGCTGATGCCCCCTCATGGGCACTTTAACTGTGTCTTCAAAGGTCCATTCTATCTTTTTGTTGTGACGTTGCTTCAAGGAGTTGGTGAACATAGTAAGATCAGCAGACAACATGATATGTGGGGGTAGTTGCAACTCTCTGTACATTTATTGTCTTGTTCAGAAAGTGTACTCTGTGGATATCATGATAGTTGACAAGGCATTCTGTTAGTGATTTGTTGTAGATTTGGTAAAATATTTGCCTGCAAGAAAGTCAAATACATAACTAGAAAAGTATTGCAGTAAGGAGAAAGTGTTGTCCCTTCCACAGCTGAAGTTGTCCAAATAGTTATCCTATCACCAAGTTGCTGGCTGATAAACGTGGGGAGATGGTGACATATCTGTGTCTCTATGTTGTTCTCTGTTGTTGACACATCTGATATCCAGCAGCAACTATAGTCACATTAGTCCTGAAGAGAGGAAGTCTCTGGATAACCCCCATGTCAGTTATCATTGTTTCTTTGATCATGGGTCCACCGGGCAACACGGATGCTTGGGAAAGAGGTTTACTGTCCACACAACGTGTTATCCTACTTGATGACTGAACTCCTCTTCTGAAGGACCTTTGTGATGGGTATTTCAATGGGACACAGAGATCTTCACATTTTTGTTTCTTTGCACATGTGTTGAAATACTACTACAAAAGTCTTACCAGATTTTCTTTTTATTAATCTTTCTCTGAAAGTTTCCATTCCCTCTGCTCTACCCAGATGTTCTTAGTCCTGTTATCAACAAAGAGGAGCAGGACTTCTGGTGATATCAACTAAACACAGCATAACAAGATGCAAAAAGAGTAAGTACAAACAGTTATATCAAGGCTGAAGGAGGCAACCCAGAAGGAAAAAAATGTTTTCACAGAATACCCACACTATCAGTGCTAGGAGTCTCACAACAAGCCCAAGCTCAATAACCACAGCATGTGTACAGAGGACATGGTATATGATGGGAGATGTTATTCTGTATATATGTTTCTATTAGTGGTTAATAAAGCACTGTGGCCAATAGAAAACTAGATAGGCGGGGCTAGGAGATGAGAAGGAGGAAGAGGAAGTGAGTAGAGGAGTCAAGATGTAGCCAGGGAAGACGCAGGACGCCGGCTGCGGCTCCCCGATAAGACGACCACGTGGAAATACTTAGATAAGTAGAAATGGGTTAATAACTAAGGCAGAGCCAGCCCATAAACAATAATGGTAATTGGCCAACAGGATTGTATCAAATACAGAGTCTCTGAGTGTTATTTGGGGCACACGTGGCTGGGGGACCATGGCAGCAGGACCAGGAGGCTGGCGGGGAGGAACCTGCCATAACACAATGGTGTCAGAAGTGGCGCGCCTATGGGCCCAGACTGGCGGGCTGGCGGGCTGGCGGAAACATACACGCTACAAATGGCACCCAACGTGGCTATAAGAACTTTCACTTAAAACTAATAAGAGCTTAAGAAATGTTTTAGAAACAAGGGAACAGAGACTAGCAAGAACTCTTAATAGCAGCATTTTCTCGGTTGGATTTGTTTTGTTGTAGACAGAGATTTGTGCGGCTCCTTTAAGGGAGGTTTCCAAAATTAGCATAAGCGGCAAAAAAGCCACCTGGCTTTTAAAGAGCTCTGCTAACAATTCATTGGTGTATACAAGAGCTGCAATGAAGGTTTACACTGTGTTTTAAAAATACGCTGGCTTGGGAGAGAAAAAGAAACGGGATACAATGGTTTAAAAAAGAAAAAAGGAAATGAAATGGATGGGTATTGTGGCGCAGGCCATTAATCCCAGCACTCGGCAGACAGAGGCAAGCAGATCTCTGTGATTTCAAAGTAAACCTGGTATGCACTGAATTCCAGGACAGATAAAAGTTACACAGGGAAACTCTGTCTCAAAATATGTAAAAATAGAAGTAAAATAAATACAGTAATAAAAAAAGCCACGTAAAGATGAAAAACACAGAGAAATTTTGGATACTATACGTGCTTCTGATGTCTTTAAATTATTTGATTGCTGAGAAAATAACAACTGCTGATAAAAGAAATGCTGCTGGATTAATTCAATTTATATATTTTAAAAATGCTTTGACTCCAAAACTTAAGCCTAAGGACAAGTTACTGGGGAAAAGGATTTCTATTTTTGTTTCCACAGAAAATGAAAAGCTATGGATTTCTTCCAGACTTATATGGTTTGATCAAGCCAGACCCCCTGAAACAGCTCCCCAGGTGATCCAACATTCAAAGCAGTTGAGACAAAGCCTTGCAGACTACTGCCAAGATTTCTGTGTCTTCTTAGGATCCCCTTGACAGCGCCCTCTACCAGCAGGAAGTAGTTTGGAAAGAACGACGCCCAAATTCCCAAATATTGTTTATAAATGTTTGTTTTCATTTAAATTGACTTGGTTATAAATGGCTATAACCACAGGCAATCTTTTTAAAGGTAAAAAGGGAATTATGGTATGGAAATGAATACTTTGCTTTGGAATGGATTTTCTTTTATTGATACAATTTAAGGTCAATTTTATGATATGTATATTTCTCCTCTTGTTTAGGTATTGTGTTTATATAGCTCATTGGAAAATGTAATGTATAATTGAGAGTTACCTATAATAAATAAAACTTGGAGTTAAGTTAGTTAGGATTTCTAGATATGCAGAGATGTATTTGAGATGAATAGGCATTCTTCAAACCTTTCAAAGACCTACAGAATATGGCATTTAAAATGGTTTAGGGTTTTTTCTTGACAGTGAGGCACAACTGCTCCTGGTAACACCACCTACAGAAGAAAGGAAGATGGACATCGAAGAAACACATTATGGAGTTTGCTTCTAATATGGCAAGACTAGCCATTTGAGCAAGGTACTTCTCTTGTCTAGACTGTTTGACTTTATGTTGTAGAAACTGGACATGCAGGACCCACAAAAAGGTGCAAGATGGACATTGCTACAGGATTCCTGCTTCATGGAAGAGGCTGCCAGACAGCCAGACAGTCTACAGGACACAGAGAAAAGTTTCCTGCCTTGTTGAGGAGTCTGGACACACACTATGGCCTATGGGCTGAAGATGGAACATTAAGAAGAACATCGGGTGACTGACCAGGCAATGAATTGTCTCTGTCATTTCTAGAGTTTATATATTATCCTTCTGTGGTCTTTGATGGAGTTGAAGACAGATAGTTATGATTATAATTTTCCTTAGTTAGGATTAAAGATAAGTTACATATAGGACTTTAGACTCACAAAGATAGGATAGATGATATTTTCTTTAAGTCTTACAAAATGTTAATGGACTACATATTGTTAACTGTGATTCTTATTTGATAACTGTTGTATGGTATATTTTGCTATGTTAACGTTAAACCCCTTCTTTTACTTTAGACAGAAAAGAGGAGATGATGGGAGATGTTATTCTGTATATATGTTTCTATTAGTGGTTAATAAAGCACTGTGGCCAATAGAAAACTAGATAGGCGGGACTAGGAGACTAGAAGGAGGAAAGAGGAAGTAGTAGGGAGGAGTCGACATGTAGCCCCAGAGGAAGGAGGACGCCTGCCGCGCGGCTCCCCGTTAAGACGACCACGTGGAAATACTTAGATAAGTAGAAATGGGTTAATAATTAAGGCAGAGCTGGCTCATAAACAATAATGGTAACTGGCCAACAGGATTGTGTCAAATACAGAGTCTCTGAGTGTTATTTGGGGCTGGCGCGGCTGTGGGCCCACGTGGCCGCAGGTCCGGGAGGCAGGTGGGGAGGAACTTCTCGTAACAGGTATAGGCTCACATAAGCTCTGTGAGTGCATCTTTGTTCCCAGTGAGCACTTATAAGCTCTTCTGGGTTGATACTGTAGGCTTTTTTCTTCTGGTGTTTTTTATTACTTCCTACTTCCTGGTTTGACTGGATTCCTAGAGCTCTGCCAGTTACATCTTTGTGGATCTCTTTCTCTGCTTCATTAATTACTGGTAAATGATAACATAATAGAGGGAGACAGCATAGAATTAAAAATAACTATTGCATGGGGAAAATGTCTAGGGATCATCAATGATGACACCGTAAGAATAAAATTATTAGTGGAGATACTTTAAATGTCCTTCTTCTATAATGAGAATGATAATTAAATTAAAGGTCATCCCAGAACCTTTACCCAGTATCTAATGGAAGCAGAAGCAGAGATTCACAGATAAACACTCAGCTGAACTCCTAGAGTCCAGCTGTAGAGAGAGAGAGCAGTGATGAGCAAAGAAGTCAAGAGCATGAAGGGGAAACACAAAGAATCAGAGAACTATTTTAAAAATTATATTAATTTATAACAATTTAAAAGTATTAATTAAAAATTAGAAAAATATGCCTGAATGGAAGTGTGATAAAGAGCATGCACCTATAAGTAAAACACCATAATTATGGGAGATGTTAGTCTGTAAATATGTTTCTCATACTGGTTAATTATCTAAATACTGTTGGGCCAATGAGAAAGCAAGATAGGCGGGGCTAGGAAACAAGGAGGAAAGAGGAAGTAGTAAGGAGGAGTGAGGATGGAGAGCATGGAGAAAGAAGATGCTGGCAGCGGCTCCCCGATATAATGACCACATGGAATTACTTAGATAAGTAGAAATGGGTTAATAAGTAAGACAGAGCTAGCCCACAAATAATAATTTTACTGGCCAACAGGATTGTATCAAATACAGTGTCTCTGAGTGTTATTTGGGGCTGTCGCGCCAGACTAGCGGCAGGCGGGCAGGCGGGAAACATACATGCTACACCACAATGCAATAAAAGCTATATATGAGGAATATAGATCAAAATTTTTTTCATTACAAAGATTGTTAATGATCCCACTGAAAGAAGGAATGAGACAGAGATATCTAATATCTTCCTACCAACACAAAATTGCGATTCAATTATTACTTGAAGAAAAAGGAAAGAGAAAGTAATTTAAGGGTTAGTATTATATAAGAATGATGTCATAGTTTCATCTTTGAACTTGATATGGAACTTTATTTGATACCCAAAACTACTACTAGAAAACTTCTTAAGGTCATAAACAACTCAGCACTGTGGCATGATAAAAAAATCAACTTGCCGACATGAGCTTCTCTATGAACTCACAAGAATCATAGATTAAAGTAATTGTCACCACACTCCCATTTTAATTGACAGAAGGAAAATAAATGATTTAGAACTGAAACCTAACAAAGAAAATGAAGATCATCTAAAATAAAATCTTTGATTCACCAGAGAAAAGAATGTTAGAAAGTTACTACAAAAGTAACTAAAAGCTTGTGTATTGGTAGAAATATTGTTGTGAAAAGACATTTAAAATAAGCTCTTTAGAAATCTGAAGTGAGTAAAATCCATTTCACAATTTACAATTCATTACAATTGGATTCAGACAAAAACACTGTTCTAATACATATGTAATATAAAAAAAGGAGTGACAACTAATACAGTACAGACAAATGGAGGATTTCATTTGTATTTCAAAATATATATCATATAGCAATAGTAATAAGAACATGGTCCTGATTTAGAAGCACCCATGAAGCCAAATGTATTTTCCTAATGTTATTAGTTATGCTAGATTCCATAAATATTTTCAACAATACACTTTTAATCTTCATTTTGGAACTTGTCACTAACTGGAATTAATCTTAAATATTTTTTCAAGTACACATCATCCTGCTGATATTTAGACTGGTTTACTTTCCTTTTTCCTGTCTTTCCCCCAAAAAATTTAGAGTAAGGCTATGGTGGATTCAAAATATGTAAAAAAAATAATGTGTATTTCACTTTGTATCAATTCACAATGTTTTATACTTTCTCTCTACATTTAACCTATGTTTCATATTTGATGAGAGCTTTTTGTAACAGAGGTATTGGAATCTAAAATTTAAAGTGTCATGAACTGATGTCTGTTAAAAGAAAGCGAAAAAATTATGATGAAGAAAAAGATACTTCTTACTGCTTACTATATATAAGCAAGACTGTAGAACTAGCTAAAATTGTGACTTAATCTTGTACATCTGTTAAGCACTTTGGTTGTGTCAATCCCTGTATCAAAATGTATTAATTGAAATTAAACAAAAATAAAAAATAAAGGAAGAGAGAATTATTGAAGGAAGAAAAATCATTTTGTGATTTCTTCATGTGACCAATCATAACGAATTTAATTTTTTTCATGTAGACTAGAATGCAATTCTCAGAATTTGTCAAATGTTAAAAAATCTATTTATTTGACTCTATTTTGTATACATTTACTAAGTTGAAAAAGCTACATTAACCTATTTGGGTTAAAATATGTTAACTACACTATTGCAGTGAAATCTATTCACAAATAACCAAAAAGAAATTGCAGTGCAGTCTTCTTTACTGAACAGAATTGGACCTGATATTTTAGCAAAAATTTGGAAAGTAATTTTTACTTTGCATATACACATTTATCATTTTATTGCTTTTACCCTGCAAATCTCATATATGAAGTATAGCGCTTTCTGAGCTTGATGACTAAAATGCCATGGATCTCTGCATCTTTGTCAGTTTCTTATAATTTTTCTTGAGCTATTTTTTCCTCTGACTCTTTTGCCTTATTAATATTGGGTGTTAGATTTTGTTATATCTTAATATAACATATCATATTTTGTGTTACCCTTCTTCATGGGAAACCAGTTAATTTGTAATGAGAGTCAAAGATGGTGTGGATATGTACAGAAAATCTATAGGTAGGAAGTAGGAGTACAGAGAAGAAACATATATTTTCCATATAAGAAAAAGTTGAAGTATATAACTATGAGTTTAAATATTCAGGGTTTATTTTCTTAAAATCCCCACAAGAAAACGTCTTAGTATGAAGAATAATAAGTGGAAATACATTATTTCCAATGCAAGAGAATAAATTATATCAATTTAGGTTAAGTTCAGTTTATTAAATTATGTAAAAAATTGGCAATACTTCAAAGTATTAATACTGATAGTTCAACCTATCCTAGCTCTAGAATGTTATAAACAATACTTGGAAACAAAAATCTTGCAAGTGTCTGAGGTGGTTAGACATTGGCAGAGAGCATGGAATATAGGTGAATGAAGTCAACTTCAATACATTAAAACAAACTCAAGTGTTCACACAAGGTGACATCATTATTCTGGGAAATTAATGGACTAAGAAAGAAAGCAAAGACTGGAATGTGAATGAAACACCATCAGTTTTATTGTAAGTATAATTTACCCATATCTTTATCATACCAGATTCTCAAATTGATTTTCATACATGTGTTTTGGTTTCTAGGAGAATATGGCATCTCTAAATGTCCGTTTTTGTAACTGAATGGATAAAGCTAGGCAATGCATTCTTTGTAACTGATTATGTATTTTCATAAGGTGGTAAAACAACAGAGCACTCCGATTGAATCCTTACCATAAAATCGCATATCTTTTCTTTATAGGAGTCTATTAGCTGGTCTGTTAGAGGTGGACATGAGTAAACTTCAATGTTCACCTGCCATAAAGGAAGCCTCATTATGACCGTCATCACTTCACTGAATATATATGTCCTGATAAAAATTATTGGACAAGAACCAAAAGAAAATACACTCACAATGTCTAAAATATTCATATTTAAACAGGTGATCATAACTCTCATAAGAAGCACAGACAAACAAATGTCACTAGGAGGATGCTCCCAAAGCAAGACTCTGAGTAGCAGGGAGGGAAAAATGGGCAATATAGATTCATAAAGGTTGTAGATGAAATTAAGCATAGAGCTGAGCAAAGACACACTTTCTTCAGAGCCAGCCATCTCTCCTGAGCTTCTTTCTCTGGGAAAATATTGCATGCTTATAGCTCTTGGAATCTGCCTTGTGAATTTGCCTTTAACATTTCATCAAACACATTCACCTGCTAGAAGCACATTCAATGCCTTGAGATCCACAGAAATCTGAGTATTCACTCTTTGGTGGGTTACACAGATACTCCTGATAATTGGACAGATTTAGAGGCTGAGTTTCTCCCTTGCTGAGTTCCACTGGTCAGCTCAACACTCGGGTATTCAGAGAGTGCTTGGGCTCTACAGTCTGTTCTCCTCAAACTAGGTAGATATCGGGAAAGGAAATCTGAACTGAAGTGTACATGAAATCCTAAAAATCTGACCGTGATATTCACAATTTTCTTTTTTCTGAGCAAGAGTCACAAAGATACTGTCTTTGGTTGAGTTTAACACACAGAAGCTCTGGAGGGAAGCACATGTGAAATCAATTTCAGCAGTTGTCATTGGAATTCCAGTTGATGGCATATGTTAATAACTCTTTGGGGAACGTTAACACTTACAATGATTAATGTATCTAAATATACTTGTCAACATGCAGTTGGATATACCATGGGGCTACATATTTTTTGATGTTGTATTTTTGTCCATTGTGTTTCCTTCACTCTGGAGCAAAGATAGTGGAATCATTTGGTGTTTGTATTTGATTCTATTGACAAATGGCTCTTGTTTTTAGGATCATCATAATGGAGCAAATGATGATTTTTAATAAACACCTTTAATATAAGTTTGGGGATAGTAATACCTCTAATAGTTCTTTTAATCTTCAAGATTAATTAAGGTATCTTGAGTTTTTATTGTTTCAATATGATGCTGAAGATAGTCTTTTCAAAATCTTTGAACAGTTGTGTTATAATATACATGGTGATTGCACTGAATCAGTATATTACTTTTGATGGGATGATCATTTTTACAATAACATTAACCTCTACCTTGATCATTGAAATTGTTTCCATACTAGTCCTATGTGCTTTCTCTCCTCCCCTTCTCTTTCTCCTAGTTCCCTCTCCACTCACTGCACATGCCCATGCACTCTCCATATTCTCTGGAAAACTGGGCCCTTCTCCCTTCTGTGAGGAAACTTATTTGAATCTCTTAGAATCCACTTCGTATGCTAGCTCTTCTAGCAGTGTGAATTATAGACTGGTGATCCTTTGCTCTATGCCTAAAACCCATATATGAGGGAATACATACCATGTTCCATTTCTTGTGACAGGGTTACATTATTCAAGATGGTTTCTTCAGGTTCCATCCACTTCACTGCGAATTTCAGACTGCGAATTTGAAGATTCCATTTTTTTTTCTCTGCAAGTTAGTATTCCATTGCGTAGATGTGCCACATCTTCTTTATCCATTTTTCAGTTTCAGGGTATCTACGTTGCTTCCAGTTTGTTGCTAACAAATAATGGTGCTATTATCATAGTTCAGCACTTGTCCTTTTTGCATGTCTTAAAATTTTTACGAGGGCACACAAGTACTCAATCAGATAAAATATTCATCCATATTACCACATCTCAAAATCACAGGGTCAGAACATTATTGCGGAATGTGTTAATTCATTTTACTGGACTCACATGAATTGATAGAGTTCTATCAATGACTTCAGTACAGAATCAATTCACTCACCAATTCTTCCACAGAGATCTGTGTATGTGTCTGAGCATATTAACAGACTGTCAGTAGACTCTCATGTGCCATACATGTAACTTATACATTCACTTTATTCATAATGACTTAGCACCCTTGAATTATAGGAGAGCACTCATTTAAATAATACGAATATAGTTTGTGTTAGTATTAGGAAAGTGTTATTTTTGAGGTTGTGTTATGATTAGCTGCCACAGACTGCTCAGTGGGTAGCAGGTCTGTGTGGTTACCAAGACTCGGATGACCAGGTCAGGAGTGGCTTCGTCTTGACAGACAGACACAAACACACTTGAGGAGGTTTGCAAACTGCTGCAAAGTTTACTTCAAAGTATCAGGTTTTTATGCAGAAAGAACTGATCTTGGCTACAGTTTAAAGATAAACAAACATACTATAAAAATGTCAGCAATTCCTTTTGAAGTATGAGATAGTAAATACATCTAAGCAAGTGCATAATTGAGAGCCTCTGTCTATTTTGGCCTGCTTGTGGTCAGCATATCAGAGATTTGATTTACTGAGTAAAGAGAATTGTCTTTGAACACTAAACTTTTATTAGCAATGATTCAAGGGCCCTAAGATACCAAGTTAGAATTCTGTAGTAACTCCCACAGTAGCCTAGCTGCGGGTAGGTTGATTACAGGAAAGGTCACATGGAGGGCTGCTTCCTTACAGCTTTAGCCCTAATTGTTTATTAGGCCTCGGGCTGACATCTGGCACTGTGGGTTTTATGATCGGGGGCACAGAGGTCAACATCCATCCCCTGAATGTTTGTCTGTATCTGTTTCAGTTCCTGAAACTATATCTAAGTGTTTCCTAGGCTTCTCTGAATTAACATTGGAGCTACAGGCTAAAATGTCCATAATTAAAAGGCATTAATGTATAGCACAAAACACATCTAGCACCCATTCCAAGCAGCCAGCCAAGTAAGCAACTGCAGGGACCTGGACCACTTATCCCCAGGAGGCATAACCACGTGTGGTGCGAACCTCTGGACAGGTAGCCATTGAGATTTCTCTCAGCATTGCTACACTGCCTCCACTGGGGCTGGTGTGGCAATTAGTGTTAGGTTTATGGTTATTTTTATGGATAAGGTTTCTGTTAGGGTTAACTTTATGGTACTGTTAGAAATAAGGATGAGGAGGGGATCTCGCAAACAGTCTAATCAGGCTCGCACTAGTCACAGCTCATGTATTGTATATGCTGCATCGTACACATTATTAATACACACACAAACACACACATTGTCACCATACACATTTGAGTCAAAACACTCAATAGCAATGTCACATCACAAAATCACAGAGACAGTGCTCTATCATGCAGTTTGTTACTACACTTGTACTGCAAACTCACTAGCTGCAAATTCCAGGACACTCATGTAATGACAGCATTCACGAAAAGTGTCTCTTTACCCTTGCAGTGTCTTATCTCTCTTGCGCAGTGTAATAGGACTCAAACACATTGGTAGAGTTCTCAAAACGAATACAGTACAATTAAGCACAGAATCAACACACACACACACACACACACACACATTCTCTCTCTCTCTCACAGAATTTCCCCCATACACTTTTGATCAAAAAATTCAACCGCACTGTCCCATCACATTCCTAGAGTCAGTGCTTCATCGCACAGTGTGTTAGTGTACTTGTACTACAATCTCACTAGCAGTGAAATTGCAGGAGAGTCATGTAACGACACCATTCTCGAAAAGGTTCTCTTTACTCTCCCAGTGCCTTATCATTCTTGCAGTGTTCGTGAGTCAAAGACATTGATAGAGTTCTCAAAACGAGTACAGTACAATCAAGCACAGAATCAAAACACTCAACCATTCTCCCACTGAGGTTACTGTCTGTATTTTAGCATACGAAACAGTATTTGAGTAGTTTCACTTGGGCAACACAGGTAACATGGACTCGCTTTTTTGACACAAAATGATTTAGCACACGTGAATCATATCAAAGCACTCCCTGAAAAGATCGGTTTAGGTTAATGGATGTTGTTAGGGATGGGTTATTGTTAGGGTTTCGCTTTACGAATAGCGTTTTTGTTATGCTTAACGTCACAGTTACTTTTAGGATTAGGATTAGGGTTATGGTTAGTTTTTGGTGTGATTACGAATAAAGACGGGGTAATGTATATCACAGTCAAAATAGTCTCGCATTAGTCACATTTCTTGTACTGTGTCTACTGCAACACACATTGTCAACAACCACACCCACATAAACACAAACACACAACACACAAACACACACACACACACACACACACACACACACACACACGTACTCAATTAGGTAAAACATTCAACCATATTACCAAATCTCAAAATCACAAGGTCAGAGCATTATCGCGTAATGTGTTACTTCTTTTTGCTGGACTCATATGAATTGATAGAGTGCTATCAACGCATTAAGTACAAAATCACCCATTCTTCCACAGAGGACTCGGTATGCATCTGAGCATATAACCAGAAGGTCAGTAGACAATCATATGACATACATGTAACTTATACATTCACATTATTCATAATGCCTTAGCAGTCTTGAAACATAGGAGAGCACTCATTTAAATAATATGATTATAGTTTGTGTTAGTATTGGGAAAGTGTTATTTTGGGGGTTGTGTTATGATAAGCATTAGGTTTATGATTATAGTTATGGTTAAGGATCCTGTTAGGGTTAACTTTATGGTACTGTTAGGAATAAGGATGAGGTAGGGGATCTCGCAAACAGTCTAATCCGGCTTACACTAGTCACAGATCTTGTATTGTATATGCTGCATCATACACATTATTAATACACACAAAAACACACACAAATTGTCACCATACAAATTTGAGTCAAAACATTCAATAGCAGTGTCACATCATAAAATCACAGAGGCAGTGCTCTGTCGCGCAGTTTGTTACTACGCTTGTACTGCAAACTTACTACTGCAAATTACAGGATACTCATGTACTGAGAGGACTCGCGAAAAGCGTCTCTTTACTCTCGCAGTGTCTTATCTCTCTTGCGCAGTGTAGCAGGACTCAAACACATTGGCAGAATTCTCAAAACGAGTACAGTACAGAAAAAAAAACACACACACACAAACACTCACACAGATTTCCCTCATAAGCATTTGACCAAAACATTCAACCGCACTGTCCCATCACAGTCCCAGAGTCAGTGCTTCATTGCACAGTGTGTTAATACACTTGTACTGCAATCTCACTAGCAGTGAAATTTTAGGAGACTCATGTACTGTCAGAATTCGCGCAAAGAGTCTCTTTGCTCTTGCAGTGTCTTATCATTCTTGCGCAGTGTTCAGAACTCTAAGACATTAATAGAGTTCTCAAAACAAGTACAGTATACTCAGGCACAGAATCAAAACAATCACCCATTCTCCCACTGAGGTTACTGTCGGTGTTTTTGCATAGTAAACAGTATTTGAGTAGTTTCACATGTGCAACACATGTAACATAGACTCACTTTTTTCACACATAATGATTAAGCACACATGAATCCTATCAAAGCACTCCCTGAAATGATACGGTTACGGTAAGGGATGTTGTTAGGAAGGGTTATTGTTAGGGTTTCACTTATGATTAGCGTTTTCATTATGCTTAACCATACAGTTACGTGTAGGATTAGGATTAGGGTTATGGTTAGGTTTTGGAATGATTAGGAATATAAATAGGGTAATGTATATCGCAGTCTAAATAGTTTCGCATTAGTCACATTTCTTGTACTGTGTCTCCTGCAACACACATTGTCAAAAACAATACACCCATACACACAAACACAAAACACACAAATACACACAAACACACACACACACACACACACTCACATACATGTACACAATCAAGTAAAATATCATCCATATTACCAGAACTCAAAATCACAGTGTCAAATATTATTGCGGAATGTGTTACTTCATTATTACTGGCTTACATGAATTGATAGAATTATATCAACAACTGCAGTACAGAATAAATTCACTCACCCATTCTTTCACAGAGGTCTCTGTATGCGTCTGAGCATATTAACAGACTGTCAGTAGACTCTCATGTGCCATACATGTAACTTATACGTTCACTTTATTCATAATGCCTCAGCACCCTTGAATCATAGGAGAACACTCATTTAAATAATACGAATATAGTTTGTGTTAGTATTAGGAAAGTGTCATTTTTGGGGTTGTGTGATGATAAGCATTAGGTTTATGGTTATTGTTACGGATAAGGTTTCTGTTAGGGTTAACTTTATGGTACTGTTAGGAATAAGATTGAGGTAGGGGATCTTGCAAACAGTCTAATCAGGCTCGCACTAGTCACAGATCTTGTATTGTATATGCTGCATCGTACACATTGTTAATACACACACAAACACATACAAATTGTCACCATACACATTTGAGTCAAAAGATACAATAGCAGTTTCACATCATAAAATCACAGAGACAGTGCTCTATCGCGCAGTTTGTTACTACACTTGTACAGCAATCTCACTACTGCAAATTTCAGGATACTCATGTACTGACAGCATTCACGAAAAGTGTCTCTTTACTCTCGCAGAGCCTTATCTCTCTTGCGCAGTGTAGCAGGACTCAAACACATTGGTAGAATTCTCAAAACGAGTACAGTACAATTAGGCACAGAACCAAACACACACACACACACACACACACACACACACACGCAAACTAATAGCCCCCATACACATTTGATTAAAACATTCAACCACACTGTTCCATCACATTCACAGAGTCAGTGCTTCATCGCACAGTGTGTTAATACACTTGTACTGCAATCTCACTAGCAGTGAAATTTCAGGAGACTCATGTACGGACAGCATTCGCGCAAAGTGTCTCTGTGCCCTTGCAGTGTCTTATCATTCTTGCGCAGTGTTCAGGACTAAAAGTCATTGATAGAGTTCTCAAACCAAGTACAGTACAATCAAGCACAGAATCAAAACACTCACCCATTCTCCCACTGAGGTTACTGTCGGTGTTTTTCCATACTAAACAGTATTTGAGTAGTTTCACATGGGCAACACATGTATGTAACATAGACTCGCTTTTTTCACAGATAATGATTTAGCACACATGAATCCTATCAAATCAATCCCTGAAATGATAGGGTTATGGTAAGAGATGTTGTTAGGAAGGGTTATTGTTAGGATTTCTGTTACGATTAGCGTTTTTGTTAGGCTTAACCTCACAGTTACGTTTAGAATTAGGATTGGGGATATGTATAGTTTTTGGTGTGATTAGGAATAAAGACGGGGTAATGTATATCGCAGTGAAAATAGTCTCGCATTAGTCACAATTCTTGTAATGTGTCTCCTGCAACACATATTGTCAACAACCACACCCACATACACACAAACACACAAAACACAAATACAAACACACACACACACACACACACACACACATACACACACGTACTCAATTAGGTAAAACATTCATCCATATTACCACATCTTAAAATGACAGGGTCAGAGCATTATCGCGGAATGGGTTACTTCATTTTTACTGGACTCACATGAATTGATAGAGTTCTATCAACGCCTTCACTTCAGAATCACCCATTCTTCCACAGAGGTCTCTGTATGAGTCTGAGCATATTAACAGACTGTCAGTCGACTCTCCTGTGCCATACATGTAACTTATACATCCACTTTATTCATAATGCCTTAGCACCCTTGAATCATAGGAGAGCACTCATTTAAATAATACGAATATAGTTTGTGTTAGTATTAGGAAAGTGTCATTTTTGGGGTTGTGTTATGATAAGCATTAGGTTTATGGTTATTGTTACGGATAAGGTTTCTGTTAGGGTTAACTTTATGGTACTGTTAGGAATAAGGATGAGGTAGGGGATCTCGCAAACAGTCTAACCAGGCGTGCACTAGACAAGATCTTGTATTGTATGTGCTGCATCGTACCCATTGTTAATACACACACAAACATTTACAATTTGTTACCATACACATTTGAGTCAAAACATTCAATAGCAGTGTCACATCATAAAATCACAGAGACAGTGCTCTATCGCGCAGTTTGTTACTACAATTGTACTGCAAACTCACTACTGCAAATTCCAGGATACTCATGTACTGAGAGCACTCGCGAAAAGCGTCTCTTTACTCTCGCAGTGTCTTATCTCTCTTGCGCAGTGTAGCTGGACTCAAACACATTGGTAGAGTTCTCAAAACATGTACAGTACAATTAAGCTCAGAATCAAAACACACACACACACTCACACAGATATCCCCCCATACACATTTGATCAAAACATTCAACCGCACAGTCCCATCACATTCACAGAGTCAGTGCTTCATCGCAGAGTGTGTTAATACACTTGTACTGCAATCTCACTAGCAGTGAAATTTCAGGAGACTCATGTACTGACAGCATTCGCGAAAAGCGTCTCTTTACTCTCGCAGTGTCTTATCTCTTTTGCGCAGTGTATCAGGACTCAAACACATTGGTAGAGTTCTCAAAACGAGTACAGTACAATTAAGCTCAGAATCAAAACACACACACACACACACACACACACACACACTCACACACATTTCCCCCATACACATTTGATCAAAACATTCAACCGCACAGTCCCAGAGTCAGTGCTTCATCGCACAGTGTGTTAATACACTTGTACTGCAATCTCACTAGCAGTGAAATTTCAGGAGACTCATGTACTGACAGCAATCGCGAAAAGCGTCTCTTTACTCTCGCAGTGTCTTATCTCTCTTGCGCAGTGTAGCAGGACTCAAACACATTGGTAGAGTTCTCAAAACATGTACAGTACAATTAAGCTCAGAATCAAAACACACACACACACACACTCACACACATTTCCCCCATACACATTTGATCAAAACATTCAACCGCACAGTCCCATCACAGTCCCAGAGTCAGTGCTTCATCGCACAGTGTGTTAATACACTTGTACTGCAATCTCACTAGCAGTGATATTTCAGGAGACTCATGTACTGACAGCATTCGCGCAAAGTGTCTCTTTGCTCTTGCAGTGTCTTATCATTCTTGCACAGTGTTCAGGACTCAAAGACATTGATAGATTTCTCAAAACAAGTACAGTACAATCAAGCACAGAATCAAAACACTCACCCATTCTCCCACTGAGGTTACTGTCGGTGTTTTTGCATACTAAACAGTATTTGAATAATTTCCCATGGGAAACACATGTAACATAGACTCGCTTTTTTCACACATAATGATTTAGCACATATGAATCATATCAAAGCACTCCCTGAAATGATAGGGTTACGGTAAGGGATGTTGTTAGGAAGGCTTATTGTTAGGATTTCGGTTACGATTAGCGTTTGTGTTATGCTTAACGTAACAGTTACATTTAGAATTAGGATTAGGGTTGTGCATAGATTTTGGTGTGATTAGGAATAAAGACGGGGTAATGTATATCGCAGTCAAAATAGTCGCGCATTAGTCACATTTCTTGTAATGTGTCTCCTGCAACACATATTGTCAACAACCACACCCACTTACACAAACACAAAAAACACAATTATACATACACACACACTCACACGTACTCAATTAGGTAAAACATTCATCCATATTACCACATCTTAAAATGACAGGGTCAGAGCATTATCGCGGAATGGGTTACTTCATTTTTACTGGACTCACATGAATTGATAGAGTTCTATCAACGCCTTCACTTCAGAATCACCCATTCTTCCACAGAGGTCTCTGTATGAGTCTGAGCATATTAACAGACTGTCATTCGACTCTCCTGTGCCATACATGTAACTTATACATCCACTTTATTCATAATGCCTTAGCACCCTTGAATCATATGAGAGCACTCATTTAAATAATACGAATATAGTTTGTGTTAGTATTAGGAAAGTGTCATTTTTGGGGTTGTGTTTTGATAAGCATTAGGTTTATGGTTATTGTTACGGATAAGGTTTCTGTTAGGGTTAACTTTATGGTACTGTTAGGAATAAGGATGAGGTAGGGGATCTCGCAAACAGTCTAACCAGGCGTGCACTAGACAAGATCTTGTATTGTATGTGCTGCATCGTACCCATTGTTAATACACACACACACATTTACAATTTGTTACCATACACATTTGAGTCAAAACATTCAATAGCAGTGTCACATCATAAAATCACAGAGACAGTGCTCTATCGCGCAGTTTGTTACTACAATTGTACTGCAAACTCACTACTGCAAATTCCAGGATACTCATGTACTGAGAGCACTCGCGAAAAGCGTCTCTTTTACTCTCGCAGTGTCTTATCTCTCTTGCGCAGTGTAGCTGGACTCAAACACATTGGTAGAGTTCTCAAACGTTAGAGTTCTCAAAACGAGTACAGTACAATTAAGCTCAGAATCAAAACACACACACACACTCACACAGATATCCCCCATACACATTTGATCAAAACATTCAACCGCACAGTCCCATCACATTCACAGAGTCAGTGCTTCATCGCAGAGTGTGTTAATACACTTGTACTGCAATCTCACTAGCAGTGAAATTTCAGGAGACTCATGTACTGACAGCATTCGCGAAAAGCGTCTCTTTACTCTCGCAGTGTCTTATCTCTTTTGCGCAGTGTATCAGGACTCAAACACATTGGTAGAGTTCTCAAAACGAGTACAGTACAATTAAGCTCAGAATCAAAACACACACACACACACACACACACACACACACACACTCACACACATTTCCCCCATACACATTTGATCAAAACATTCAACCGCACAGTCCCAGAGTCAGTGCTTCATCGCACAGTGTGTTAATACACTTGTACTGCAATCTCACTAGCAGTGAAATTTCAGGAGACTCATGTACTGACAGCATTCGCGAAAAGCGTCTCTTTACTCTCGCAGTGTCTTATCTCTCTTGCGCAGTGTAGCAGGACTCAAACACATTGGTAGAGTTCTCAAAACATGTACAGTACAATTAAGCTCAGAATCAAAACACACACACACACACACTCACACACATTTCCCCCCATACACATTTGATCAAAACATTCAACCGCACAGTCCCATCACAGTCCCAGAGTCAGTGCTTCATCGCACAGTGTGTTAATACACTTGTACTGCAATCTCACTAGCAGTGATATTTCAGGAGACTCATGTACTGACAGCATTCGCGCAAAGTGTCTCTTTGCTCTTGCAGTGTCTGATCATTCTTGCACAGTGTTCAGGACTCAAAGACATTGATAGATTTCTCAAAACAAGTACAGTACAATCAAGCACAGAATCAAAACACTCACCCATTCTCCCACTGAGGTTACTGTCGGTGTTTTTGCATACTAAACAGTATTTGAATAATTTCCCATGGGAAACACATGTAACATAGACTCGCTTTTTTCACACATAATGATTTAGCACATATGAATCATATCAAAGCACTCCCTGAAATGATAGGGTTACGGTAAGGGATGTTGTTAGGAAGGCTTATTGTTAGGATTTCGGTTACGATTAGCGTTTGTGTTATGCTTAACGTAACAGTTACATTTAGAATTAGGATTAGGGTTGTGCATAGATTTTGGTGTGATTAGGAATAAAGACGGGGTAATGTATATCGCAGTGAAAATACTCTCGCAATAGTCACATTTCTTGTAATGTGTCTCCTGCAACACATATTGTCAACAACCACACCCACTACACAAACACAAAAAACACAATTACACATACACACACACTCACACGTACTCAATTAGGTAAAACATTCATCCATATTACCATATCTTAATATCACAGGGTAAGAGCATTATCACGGAATGGGTTACTTCATTTTTACTGGACTCATTTGAATTGATAGAGTTCTATGAACACCTTCAGTTCAGAATCACCCATTCTTCCACAGAGGTCTCTGTATCAGTCTGAGCATATTAACAGACTGTCAGTCGACTCTCCTGTGCCATACATGTAACTTATACATTCACTTTATTCATAATGCATTAGCACCCTTGAATCATAGGAGAGCACTCATTTAAATAATACGAATATAGTTTGTGTTAGTATTAGGAAAGTGTCATTTTTGGGGTTGTGTTATGATAAGCATTAGGTTTATGGTTATTGTTACGGATAAGGTTTCTGTTAGGGTTAACTTTATGGTACTGTTAGGAATAAGGATGAGGTAGGGGATCTCGCAAACAGTCTAACCAGGCACGCACTAGTCAAGATCTTGTATTTTATATGCTGCGTCGTACCCATTGTTAATACATACACAAACATATACAAATTGTCACCATACACATTTGAGTCAAAACATTCAATAGCAGTGTCACATCATAAAATCACAGAGACAGTGCTCTATCGCGCAGTTTGTTACTACACTTGTACTGCAAACTCACTACTGCAAATTCCAGGATACTCATGTACTGAGAGCACTCGCAAAAAGCATCTCTTTACTCTCGCAGTGTCTTATCTCTCTTGCGCAGTGTAGCAGGACTCAAACACATTGGTAGAGTTCTCAAAACGAGTACAGTACAATTAAGCTCAGAATCAAAACACACACACACACACAAACACTCACACACATTTCCCCCATACACTTTTGATCAAAACATTCAACCGCATAGTCCCAGAGTCAGTGCTTCATCGCAAAGTGTGTTAATACACTTGTACTGCAATCTCACTAGCAGTGAATTTTCCGGAGACTCATGTACTGACAGCATTCGCGAAAAGCGTCTCTTCACACTCGCAGTGTCTTATCTCTCTTGCGCAGTGTAGCAGGACTCAAACACATTGGTAGAGTTCTCAAAACGTGTACAGTACATTTAAGATCAGAATCAAAACAGACACACACACACACTCACACATATTTCCCCCATACACATTTGATCAAAACATTCAACCGCACAGTTCCATTACAGTCCCAGAGTCAGTGCTTCATCGCACAGTGTGTTAATACACTTGTACTGCAATCTCACTAGCAGTGATATTTCAGGAGACTCATGTAATTACAGCATTCGCGCAAAGTGTCTCTTTGCTCCTGCAGTGTCTTATCATTCTTGCACAGTGTTCAGGACTCAAAGACATTGATAGATTTCTAAAAACAAGTACAGTACAATCAAGCACAGAATAAAACACTCACCCATTCTCCTACTGAGGTTAGTGTCGGTGTTTTTGCATACTAAACAGTATTTGAATAATTTCCCATGGGAAACACATGTAACATAGACTCGCTTTTTTCACACATAATGATTTAGCACATATGAATCATATCAAAGCACTCCCTGAAATGATAGGTTTACGGTAAGGGATGTTGTTAGGAAGGGTTATTGTTAGGTTTTCGGTTACGATTAGCGTTTGTGTTATGCTTAACGTCACAGTTACGTTTAGAATTAGGATTAGGGTTATGGTGTGATTAGGAATAAAGACGGGGTAATGTATATCGCAGTCAAAATAGTCCCGCATTAGTCACATTTCTTGTAATGTGTCTCCTGAAACACGTATTGTCAACAACCACACCCACATACACACAAACACACAAAACACAAATACATCACACACACACACACACACACACACACACACACACACGTACTCAATTAGGTAAAACATTCATCCATATTACCACATCTTAAAATCACAGGGTCAGAGCATTATCACGGAATGGGTTACTTCATTTTTACTGAACTCACATGAATTGATAGAGTTCTATCAACACCTTCAGTTCAGAATCACCCATTCTTCCACAGAGGTCTCTGTATCAGTCTGAGCATATTAACAGACTGTCAGTCGACTCTCCTGTGCCATACATGTAACTTATACATCCACTTTATTCATAATGCCTTAGCACCCTTGAATCATAGGAGAGCACTCATTTAAATAATACGAATATAGTTTGTGTTAGTATTAGGAAAGTGTCATTTTTGGGGTTGTGTTATGATAAGCATTAGGTTTATGGTTATTGTTACGGATAAGGTTTCTGTTAGGGTTAACTTTATGGTACTGTTAGGAATAAGGATGAGGTAGGGGATCGCGCAAACAGTCTAACCAGGCGCGCACTAGTCAAGATCTGGTATTGTATATGCTGCGTCGTTCCCATTGTTAATACACACACAAACATATACAAATTTTCACCATACACATTTGAGTCAAAACATTCAATAGCAGTGTCACATCATAAAATCAGAGAGACAGTACTGTATCGCGCAGTTTGTTACTACACTTGTACTGCAAACTCACTACTGCAAATTCCAGGATACTCATGTACTGAGAGCACTCGTGAAAAGCGTCTCTTTACTCTCGCAGTGTCTTATCTCTCTTGCGCAGTGTAGCAGGACTCAAACACATTGGTAGAGTTCTCAAAACGAGTACAGTAAAATTAAGCTCAGAATCAAAACACACACACACTCACACTCACACACATTTCCCGCATACACATTTGATCAAAACATTCAACCGCACAGTCCCATCACAGTCCCAGAGTCAGTGCTTCATCGCACAGTGTGTTAATACACTTTTACTGCAATCTCACTAGCAGTGAAATTTCAGGAGACTCATGTACTGACAGCATTCGCGCAAAGCGTCTCTTGACTCTCGCAGTGTCTTATCTCTCTTGCACAGTGTTCAGGACTCAAAGACATTGATAGGGTTCTCAAAACAAGTACAGTACAATCAAGCACAGAATCAAAACACTCACCCATTCACCCACTGAGGTTACTGTCGGTGTTTTTGCATACTAAACAGTATTTGAATAATTTCCCATGGGAAACACATGTAAAATAGACTCGCCTTTTTCACACGTAATGATTTAGCACACATGAATCATATCAAAGCACTCCCTGAAATGATAGGGTTACGGTAAAGGATGTTGTTAGGAAGGGTTATTGTTAGGTTTTCTGTTACGATTAGCGTTTGTGTTATGCTTAACGTCACAGTTACGTTTAGAATTAGGTTTAGGGTTATGGATAGTTTTTGGTGTGATTAGGAATAAAGACGGGGTAATGTATATCGCAGTCAAAATAGTCGCGCATTAGTCACATTTCTTGTAATGTGTCTCCTGCAACACATATTGTCAACAACCACACCCACATACACACAAACACACAAAATACAAATAAATACACACACACACACACACACACACACACACACACACACACGTACTCAATTAGGTAAAACATTCATCCATATTACCACATCTTAAAATCACAGGGTCAGAGCATTATCACGGAATGGGTTACTTCATTTTTACTGGACTCACATGATTTGATAGAGTTCTATCAATGCCTTCAGTTCAGAATCACCCATTCTTCCACAGAGGTCTCTGTATGAGTCTGAGCATATTAACACACTGTCAGTCGACTCTCCTGTGCCATACATATAACTTATACATCCACTTTATTCATAATGCCTTAGCACCCTTGATTCATAGGAGAGCACTCATTAAAATAATACGAATATAGTTTGTGTTAGTATTAGGAAAGTGTCATTTTTGGGGTTGTGTTATGATAAGCATTAGGTTTATGGTTATTGTTACAGATAAGGTTTCTGTTAGGGTTAACTTTATGGTACTGTTAGGAATAAGGATGAGGTAGGGGATCTCGCAAACAGTCTAACCAGGCGCGCACTAGTCAAGATCTTGTATTGTATATGCTGCGTCGTACCCATTGTTAATACCCACACAAACATATACAAATTGTCACCATACACACTTGAGTCAAAACAATCAATAGCAGTGTCACATCATAAAATCACAGAGACAGTACTCTATCGCGCAGTTTGTTACTACACTTGTACTGCAAACTCACTACTGCAAATTCCAGGATAATCATGTACTGAGAGCACTCGCAAAAAGCATCTCTTTACTATCGCAGTGTCTTATCTCTCTTGCGCAGTGTAGCAGGACTCAAACACATTGGTAGATTTCTCAAAATGAGTACAGTAAAATTAACCTCAGAATCAAAACACACACACACTCACACACATTTCCCGCATACACATTTGATCAAAACATTCAACCGCACAGTCCCATCAGAGTCACAGATTCAGTGCTTCATCGCACAGTTTGTTAATACACTTGTACAGCAATCTCACTAGCAGATAAATTTCAGGAGACTTATGTACTGACAGCATTCGCGCAAAGTGTCTCTTTGCTCTTGCGGTGTCTTATCATTTTTGCGAGGTGTTCAGGACTCAAAGACATTGATAGGGTCTCAAAACAAGTACAGTACAATCAAGCACAGAATCAAAACACTCACCCATTCTCCCACTGAGGTTACTGTCGGTGTTTTTGCATACGAAACAGTATTTGAATAATTTCCCTTGGGAAACACATGTAAAATAGACTCGCCTTTTTCACACGTAATGATTTAGCACACATGAATCATATCAAAGCACTCCCTGAAATGATAGGGTTACAGTAAAGGATGTTGTTAGGAAGGGTTATTGTTAGGTTTTCTGTTACGATTAGCGTTTGTGTTATGCTTAACGTCACAGTTACGTTTAGAATTAGGTTTAGGGTTATGGATAGTTTTTGGTGTGATTAGGAATAAAGACGGGGTAATGTATATCGCATTCAAAATAGTCGCGCATTAGTCACATTTCTTGTAATGTGTCTCCTGCAACACATATTGTCAACAACCACACCCACATACACACAAACACACAAAATACAAATACATACACACACACACACACACACACACACACACACACACACACACGTACTCAATTAGGTAAAACATTCATCCATATTACCACATCTTAAAATCACAGGGTCAGAGCATTATCGCGGAATGGGTTACTTCATTTTTACTGGACTAACATGAATTGATAGAGTTCTATCAACGCCTTCACTTCAGAATCACCCATTCTTCCACAGAGGTCTCTGTATGAGTCTGAGCATATTAACAGACTGTCAGTCGAATCTCCTGTGCCATACATGTAACTTATACATCCACTTTATTCATAATGCCTTAGCACCCTTGAATCATAGGAGAGCACTCATTTAAATAATACGAAGATAGTTTGTGTTAGTATTAGGAAAGTGTCATTTTTGGGGTTGTGTTATGATAAGCATTAGGTTTATGGTTATTGTTACGGATAAGGTTTCTGTTAGGGTTAACTTTATGGTACTGTTAGGAATAAGGATGAGGTAGGGGATCTCGCAAACAGTCTAACCAGGCGCGCACTAGTCAAGATCTTGTATTGTATATGCTGCGTCGTACACATTGTTAATACCCACACAAACATATACAAATTGTCACCATACACATTTGAGTCAAAACATTCAATAGCAGTGTCACATCATAAAATCACAGAGACAGTGCTCTATCGCGCAGTTTGTTACTACACTTGTACTGCAAACTCACTACTGCAAATTCCAGGATACTCATGTACTGAGAGCACTCGCAAAAAGCATCTCTTTACTCTCGCAGTGTCTTATCTCTCTTGCGCAGTGTAGCAGGACTCAAACACATTGGTAGAATTCTCAAAACGAGTACAGTACAATTAAGCTCAGAATCAAAACACACACACACACACACACACTCACACACATTTCCCCCATACACATTTGATCAAAACATTCAACCGCACAGTCCCATCACAGTCCCAGAGTCAGTGCTTCATCGCACAGTGTGTTAATACACTTGTACTGCAATCTCACTAGCAGTTAAATTTCAGGAGACTCATGTACTGACAGCATTTGTGCAAAGTGTCTCTTTGCTCTTGCAGTGTCTTATCATTCTTGCGCAGTGTTCAGGACTCAAAGACATTGATAGGGTCTCAAAACAAGTACAGTACAATCAAGCACAGAATCAAAACACTCACCCATTCTCCCACTGAGGTTACTGTCGGTGTTTTTGCATACGAAACAGTATTTGAATAATTTCCCATGGGAAACACATGTAAAATAGACTCGCCTTTTTCACACGTAATGATTTAGCACACATGAATCATATCAAAGCACTCCCTGAAATGATAGGGTTACGGTAAGGGATGTTGTTAGGAAGGGTTATTGTTAGGATTTTGGTTACAATTAGCGTTTGTGTTATGCTTAACGTACAGTTGAATTTAGAATTAGGATTAGGGTTATGGTTTGATTAGGAATAAAGACGGGGTAATGTATATCGCATTCAAAATAGTCGCGCATTAGTCACATTTCTTTTAATGTGTCTCCTGCAACACATATTGTCAACAACCACACCCACATACACACAAACACACAAAACAGAAATACAAACACACACACACACACAACACACACACACACACACACACACGCACTCAATTAGGTAAAACATTCATCCATATTACCACATCTTAAAATCACAGGGTCAGAGCATTATCACGGAATGGGTTACTTCATTTTTACTGGACTCACATGAATTGATAGAGTTCTATCAACGCCTTCACTTCAGAATTACCCATTCTTCCACAGAGGTCTCTGTATGAGTCTGAGCATATTAACAGACTGTCAGTCGACTCTCCTGTGCCATACATGTAACTTATACATCCACTTTATTCATAATGCCTTAGAACCCTTGAATCATAGGAGAGCACTCATTTAAATAATACGAAGATAGTTTGTGTTAGTATTAGGAAAGTGTCATTTTTGGGGTTGTGTTATCATAAGCATTAGGTTTATGGTTATTGTTACGGATAAGGTTTCTGTTAGGGTTAACTTTATGGTACTGTTAGGAATAAGGATGAGGTAGGGGATCTCGCAAACAGTCTAACCAGGCGCGCACTAGTCAAGATCTTGTATTGTATATGCTGCGTCGTACACATTGTTAATACCCACACAAACATATACAAATTGTCACCATACACATTTGAGTCAAAACATTCAATAGCAGTGTCACATCATAAAATCACAGAGACAGTGCTCTATCACGCAGTTTGTTACTACACTTGTACTGCAAACTCACTACTGCAAATTCCAGGATACTCATGTACTGAGAGCACTCGCAAAAAGCATCTCTTTACTGTCGCAGTGTGTTATCTCTCTTGCGCAGTGTAGCAGGACACAAACACATTGGTAGAGTTCTCAAAACGAGTACAGTACAATTAAGCTCAGAATCAAAACACACACACACACACACACTCACACACATTTCCCCCCATACACATTTGATCAAAACATTCAACCGCACAGGCCCATCACAGTCCCAGAGTCAGTGCTTCATCGCACAGTGTGTTAATAAACTTGTACTGCAATCTCACTAGCAGTGAAATTTCAGGAGACTCATGTAATGACAGCATTCGCGCAAAGCGTCTCTTGACTCTCGCAGTGTCTTATCTCTCTTGCACAGTGTTCAGGACTCAAAGACATTGATAGGGTTCTCAAAACAAGTACAGTACAATCAAGCACAGAATCAAAACACTCACCCATTCTCCCACTGAGGTTACTGTCGGTGTTTTTGCATACTAAACAGTATTTGAATAAATTCCCATGGGAAACACATGTAAAATAGACTCGCCTTTTTCACACATAATGATTTAGCACACATGAATCATATCAAAGCACTCCCTGAAATGATAGGGTTACGGTAAGGGATGTTGTTTGGAAGGGTTATTGTTAGGATTTCTGTTACGATTAGCGTTTGTGTTATGCTTAACATCACAGTTACGTTTAGAATTAGGATTAGGGTTATGGATAGTTTTTGGTGTGATTAGGAATAAAGACGTGGTAATGTATATCGCAGTCAAAATAGTCGCGCATTAGTCACATTTCTTGTAATGTGTCTCCTGCAACACATATTGTCAACAACCACACCCACATACACTCAAACACACAAAACACAAATACATCACACACACACACACACACACACACACACACACACACACGTACTCAATTAGGTAAAACATTCATCCATATTACCACATCATAAAATCACAGGGTCAGAGCATTATCGCGGAATGGGTTACTTCATTATTAATGGACTCACATGAATTGATAGTGTTCTATGAACGCCTTCAGTTCAGAATCACCCATTCTTCCACAGAGGTCTCTGTATGAGTCTGAGCATATTAACAGACTGTCAGTCGACTCTCCTGTGCCATACATGTAACTTATACATCCACTTTATTCAAAATGCCTTAGAACCCTTGAATCATAGGAGAGCACTCATTTAATTAATACGAATATTTTGTTTTAGTATAAGGAAAGTGTCATTTTTGGGGTTGTGTTATGATAAGCATTAGGTTTATGGTTATTGTTACTGATAAGGTTTCTGTTAGGGTTAACATTATGGTTCTGTTAGGAATAAGGATGAGGTAGGGGATCTCGCAAACAGTCTAACCAGGCACGCACTAGTCAAGATCTGGTATTGTATATGCTGCGTCGTTCCCATTGTTAATACACACACAAACATATACAAATTTTCACCATACACATTTGAGTCAAAACATTCAATAGCAGTGTCACATCATAAAATCAGAGAGACAGCACTGTATCGCGCAGTTTGTTACTACACTTGTACTGCAAACTCACTACTGCAAATTCCAGGATACTCATGTACTGAGAGCACTCGTGAAAAGCGTCTCTTTACTCAAGCAGTGTCTTATCTCTCTTGCGCAGTGTAGCAGGACTCAAACACATTGGTAGAGTTCTCAAAACGAGTACAGTAAAATTAAGCTCAGAATCAAAACACACACACACTCACACTCACACACATTTCCCGCATACACATTTGATCAAAACATTCAACCGCACAGTCCCATCAAAGTCCCAGAGTCAGTGCTTCATCGCACAGTGTTTAATACACTTGTACTGCAATCTCACTAGCAGTGAAATTTCAGGAGACTCATGTACTGACGGCATTCGCGCAAAGCGTCTCTTGACCCTTGCAGTGTCTTATCTCTCTTGCACAGTGTTCAGGACTCAAAGACATTGATAGGGTTCTCAAAACAAGTACAGTACAATCAAGCACAGAATCAAAACACTCACCCATTCACCCACTGAGGTTACTGTCGGTGTTTTTGAATACTAAACAGTATTTGAATAATTTCCCATGGGAAACACATGTAAAATAGACTCGCCTTTTTTACACGTAATGATTTAGCACACATGAATCATATCAAAGCACTCCCTGAAATGATAGGGTTACGGTAAATGATGTTGTTAGGAAGGGATATTGTTAGGTTTTCTGTTACGATTAGCGTTTGTGTTATGCTTAACGTCACAGTTACGTTTAGAATTAGGTTTAGGGTTATGGATAGTTTTTGGTGTGATTAGGAATAAAGACGGGGTAATGTATATCGCATTCAAAATAGTCGCGCATTAGTCACATTTCTTGTAATGTGTCTCCTGCAACACATATTGTCAACAACCACACCCACATACACATAAACACACAAAATACAAATAAATACACACACACACACACACACACACACACACACACGTACTCAATTAGGTAAAACATTCATCCATATTACCACATCTTAAAATCACAGGGTCAGAGCATTATCACGGAATGGGTTACTTCATTTTTACTGGACTCACATGATTTGATAGAGTTCTATCAATGCCTTCAGTTCAGAATCACCCATTCTTCCACAGAGGTCTCTGTATGAGTCTGAGCATATTAACAGACTGTCAGTCGACTCTCCTGTGCCATACATATAACTTATACATCCACTTTATTCATAATGCCTTAGCACCCTTGAATCATAGGAGAGCACTCATTAAAATAATACGAATATAGTTTGTGTTAGTATTAGGAAAGTGTCATTTTTGGGGTTGTGTTATGATAAGCATTAGGTTTATGGTTATTGTTACAGATAAGGTTTCTGTTAGGGTTAACTTTATGGTACTGTTAGGAATAAGGATGAGGTAGGGGATCTCGCAAACAGTCTAACCAGGCGCGCACTAGTCAAGATCATGTATTGTATATGCTGCGTCGTACCCATTGTTAATACCCACACAAACATACAAATTGTCACCATACACACTTGAGTCAAAACAATCAATAGCAGTGTCACATCATAAAATCACAGAGGCAGTACTCTATCGCGCAGTTTGTTACTACACTTGTACTGCAAACTCACTAATGTAAATTCCAGGATAATCATGTACTGAGAGCACTCGCAAAAAAGCATCTCTTTACTATCGCAGTGTCTTATCTCTCTTGCGCAGTGTAGCAGGACTCAAACACATTGGTAGAGTTCTCAAAATGAGTACAGTAAAATTAACCTCAGAATCAAAACACACACACACTCACACTCACACACATTTCCCGCATACACATTTGATCAAAACATTCAACTGCACAGTCCCATCACAGTCACAGATTCAGTGCTTCATCGCACAGTATGTTAATACACTTGTACTGCAATCTCACTAGCAGATAAATTTCAGGAGACTTATGTACTGACAGCATTCGCGCAAAGTGTCTCTTTGCTCTTGCAGTGTCTTATCATTTTTGCGCGGTGTTCAGGACTCAAAGACATTGATAGGGTCTCAAAACAAGTACAGTACAATCAAGCACAGAATCAAAACACTCACCCATTCTCCCACTGAGGTTACTGTCGGTGTTTTTGCATACGAAACAGTATTTGAATAATTTCCCATGGGAAACACATGTAAAATAGACTCGCCTTTTTTACACGTAATGATTTAGCACACATGAATCATATCAAAGCACTCCCTGAAATGATAGGGTTACGGTAAAGGATGTTGTTAGGAAGGGTTATTGTTAGGTTTTCTGTTACGATTAGTGTTTGTGTTATGCTTAACGTCACAGTTACGTTTAGAATTAGGATTAGGGTTATGGATAGTTTTTGGTGTGATTAGGAATAAAGACGGGGTAATGTATATCGCAGTCAAAATAGTCGCGCATTAGTCACATTTCTTGTAATGTGTCTCCTGCAACACATATTGTCAACAACCACACCCACATACACACAAACACACAAAAATACAAATACATACACACACACACACACACACACACACACACACACGTACTCAATTAGGTAAAACATTCATCCATATTACCACATCTTAAAATCACAGGGTCAGAGCATTATCACGGAATGGGTTACTTCATTTTTACTGGACTCACATGAATTGATAGAGTTCTATCAACGCCTTCACTTCAGAATCACCCATTATTCCACAGAGGTCTCTGTATGAGTCTGAGCATATTAACAGACTGTCAGTCGACTCTCCTGTGCCATACATATAACTTATACATCCACTTTATTCATAATGCCTTAGCACCCTTGAATCATAGGAGAGCACTCATTAAAATAATACGAATATAGTTTGTGTTAGTATTAGGAAAGTGTCATTTTTGGGGTTGTGTTATGATAAGCATTAGGTTTATGGTTATTGTTACAGATAAGGTTTCTGTTAGGGTTAACTTTATGGTACTGGTAGGAATAAGGATGAGGTAGGGGATCTCGCAAACAGTCTAACCAGGCGCGCACTAGTCAAGATCTTGTATTGTATATGCTGCGTCGTACCCATTGTTAATACCCACACAAACATATACAAATTGTCACCATACACATTTGAGTCAAAACATTCAATAGCAGTGTCACATCATAAAATCACAGAGACAATGCTCTATCGCGCAGTTTGTTAGTACACTTGTACTGCAAACTCACTACTGCAAATTCCAGGATACTCATGTACTGAGAGCAAACGCAAAAAGCATCTCTTTACTCTCGCAGTGTCTTATCTCTCTTGCGCAGTGTAGCAGGACTCAAACACATTGGTAGAGTTCTCAAAACGAGTACAGTAAAATTAAGCTCAGAATCAAAACACACACACACACACACACACTCACACACATTTCCCCCATACACATTTGATCAAAACATTCAACCGCACAGTCCCATCACAGTCCCAGAGTCAGTGCTTCATCGCACAGTGTGTTAATACACTTGTACTGCAATCTCACTAGCAGTTAAATTTCAGGAGACTCATGTACTGACAGCATTTGCGCAAAGTGTCTCTTTGCTCTTGCAGTGTCTTATCATTCTTGCGCAGTGTTCAGGACTCAAAGACATTGATAGAGTTCTCAAAACAGGTACAGTACAATCAAGCACAGAATCAAAACACTCACCCATTCTCCCACTGAGGTTACTGTCGGTGTTTTTGCATACTAAACAGTATTTGAATAATTTCCCATGGGAAAAACATGTAACATAGACTCGCTTTTTTCACAGATAGTGATTTTGCACACATGAAGCATATCAAAGCACTCCCTGAAATGATAGGGATACGGTAAGGGATGTTGTTAGGAAGGGTTATTGTTAGGATTTTGGTTACAATTAGCGTTTGTGTTATGCTTAACGTCACAGTTGTATTTAGAATTAGGATTAGGGTTATGGTTTGATTAGGAATAAAGACGGGGTAATGTATATCGCATTCAAAATAGTCGCGCATTAGTCACATTTCTTTTAATGTGTCTCCTGCAACACATATTGTCAACAACCACACCCACATACACACAAACACACAAAACACAAATACAAACACACACACACACAAACACACACACACACACACACACACGCACTCAATTAGGTAAAACATTCATCCATATTACCACATCTTAAAATCACAGGGTCAGAGCATTATCGCGGAATGGGTTACTTCATTTTTACTGGACTCACATGAATTGATAGAGTTCTATCAACTCCTTCACTTCAGAATCACCCATTCTTCCACAGAGGTCTCTGTATGAGTCTGAGCATATTAACAGACTGTCAGTCGACTCTCCTGTGCCATACATGTAACTGTACATCCACTTTATTCATAATGCCTTAGCACCCTTGAATCATAGGAGAGCACTCATTTAAATAATACGAAGATAGTTTGTGTTAGTATTAGGAAAGTGTCATTTTTGGGGTTGTGTTATGATAAGCATTAGGTTTATGGTTATTGTTACGGATAAGGTTTCTGTTAGGGTTAACTTTATGGTACTGTTAGGAATGAGGATGAGGTAGGGGATCTCGCAAACAGTCTAACCAGGCGCGCACTAGTCAAGATCTTGTATTGTATATGCTGCGTCGTACCCATTGTTAATACCCACACAAACATATACAAATTGTCACCATACACATTTGAGTCAAAACATTCAATAGCAGTGTCACATCATAAAATCACAGAGACAGTGCTCTATCACGCAGTTTGTTACTACACTTGTACTGCAAACTCACTACTGCAAATTCCAGGATACTCATGTACTGAGAGCACTCGCAAAAAGCATCTCTTTACTGTCGCAGTGTCTTATCTCTCTTGCGCAGTGTAGCAGGACTCAAACACATTGGTAGAGTTCTCAAAACGAGTACAGTAAAATTAAGCTCAGAATCAAAACACACACACACTCACACTCACACACATTTCCCCCCATACACATTTGATCAAAACATTCAACCGCACAGTCCCATCACAGTCCCAGAGTCAGTGCTTAATCGCACAGTGTTTAATACACTTGTACTGCAATCTCACTAGCAGTGAAATTTCAGGAGACTCATGTACTGACAGCATTCGCGCAAAGCGTCACTTGACTCTTGCAGTGTCTTATCTCTCTTGCACAGTGTTCAGGACTCAAAGACATTGATAGGGTTCTCAAAACAAGTACAGTACAATCAAGCACAGAATCAAAACACTCACCCATTCACCCACTGAGGTTACTGTCGGTGTTTTTGCATACTAAACAGTATTTGAATAATTTCCCATGGGAAACACATGTAAAATAGACTCGCCTTTTTACACGTAATGATTTAGCACACATGAATCATATCAAAGCACTCCCCTGAAATGATAGGGTTACGGTAAAGGATGTTGTTAGGAAGGGTTATTGTTAGGTTTTCTGTTACGATTAGCGTTTGTGTTATGCTTAACGTCACAGTTACGTTTAGAATTAGGTTTAGGGTTATGGATAGTTTTTGGTGTGATTAGGAATAAAGACGGGGTAATGTATATCGCATTCAAAATAGTCGCGCATTAGTCACATTTCTTGTAATGTGTCTCCTGCAACACATATTGTCAACAACCACACCCACATACACACAAACACACAAAATACAAATAAATACACACACACACACACACACACACACACACACACACACACACACACACACGTACTCAATTAGGTAAAACATTCATCCATATTACCACATCTTAAAATCACAGGGTCAGAGCATTATCACGGAATGGGTTACTTCATTTTTACTGGACTCACATGAATTGATAGAGTTCTATCAACGCCTTCACTTCAGAATCACCCATTATTCCACAGAGGTCTCTGTATGAGTCTGAGCATATTAACAGACTGTCAGTCGACTCTCCTGTGCCATACATATAACTTATACATCCACTTTATTCATAATGCCTTAGCACCCTTGAATCATAGGAGAGCACTCATTAAAATAATACGAATATAGTTTGTGTTAGTATTAGGAAAGTGTCATTTTTGGGGTTGTGTTATGATAAGCATTAGGTTTATGGTTATTGTTACAGATAAGGTTTCTGTTAGGGTTAACTTTATGGTACTGTTAGGAATAAGGATGAGGTAGGGGATCTCGCAAACAGTCTAACCAGGCGCGCACTAGTCAAGATCTTGTATTGTATATGCTGCGTCGTACCCATTGTTAATACCCACACAAACATATACAAATTGTCACCATACACACTTGAGTCAAAACAATCAATAGCAGTGTCACATCATAAAATCACAGAGGCAGTACTCTATCGCGCAGTTTGTTACTACACTTGTACTGCAAACTCACTACTGCAAATTCCAGGATAATCATGTACTGAGAGCACTCGCAAAAAGCATCTCTTTACTATCGCAGTGTCTTATCTCTCTTGCGCAGTGTAGCAGGACTCAAACACATTGGTAGAGTTCTCAAAATGAGTACAGTAAAATTAACCTCAGAATCAAAACACACACACACTCACACTCACACACATTTCCCGCATACACATTTGATCAAAACATTCAACCGCACAGTCCCATCACAGTCACAGATTCAGTGCTTCATCGCACAGTATGTTAATACACTTGTACTGCAATCTCACTAGCAGATAAATTTCAGGAGACTTATGTACTGACAGCATTCGGGCAAAGTGTCTCTTTGCTCTTGCAGTGTCTTATCATTTTTGCGCGGTGTTCAGGACTCAAAGACATTGATAGGGTCTCAAAACAAGTACAGTACAATCAAGCACAGAATCAAAACACTCACCCATTCTCCCACTGAGGTTACTGTCGGTGTTTTTGCATACGAAACAGTATTTGAATAATTTCCCATGGGAAACACATGTAAAATAGACTCGCCTTTTTCACACGTAATGATTTAGCACACATGAATCATATCAAAGCACTCCCCTGAAATGATAGGGTTACGGTAAAGGATGTTGTTAGGAAGGGTTATTGTTAGGTTTTCTGTTACGATTAGCGTTTGTGTTATGCTTAACGTCACAGTTACGTTTAGAATTAGGTTTAGGGTTATGGATAGTTTTTGGTGTGATTAGGAATAAAGACGGGGTAATGTATATCGCAGTCAAAATAGTCGCGCATTAGTCACATTTCTTGTAATGTGTCTCCTGCAACACATATTGTCAACAACCACACCCACATACACACAAACACACAAAATACAAATACATACACACACACACACACACACACACACACACACACACACACGTACTCAATTAGGTAAAACATTCATCCATATTACCACATCTTAAAATCACAGGGTCAGAGCATTATCACGGAATGGGTTACTTCATTTTTACTGGACTCACATGAATTGATAGAGTTCTATCAACGCCTTCACTTCAGAATCACCCATTATTCCACAGAGGTCTCTGTATGAGTCTGAGCATATTAACAGACTGTCAGTCGACTCTCCTGTGCCATACATGTAACTTATACATCCACTTTATTCATAATGCCTTAGCACCCTTGAATCATAGGAGAGCACTCATTAAAATAATACGAATATAGTTTGTGTTAGTATTAGGAAAGTGTCATTTTTGGGGTTGTGTTATGATAAGCATTAGGTTTATGGTTATTGTTACAGATAAGGTTTCTGTTAGGGTTAACTTTATGGTACTGGTAGGAATAAGGATGAGGTAGGGGATCTCGCAAACAGTCTAACCAGGCGCGTACTAGTCAAGATCTTGTATTGTATATGCTGCGTCGTACCCATTGTTAATACCCACACAAACATATACAAATTGTCACCATACACATTTGAGTCAAAACATTCAATAGCAGTGTCACATCATAAAATCACAGAGACAGTGCTCTATCGCGCAGTTTGTTACTACACTTGTACTGCAAACTCACTACTGCAAATTCCAGGATACTCATGTACTGAGAGCACTCGCAAAAAGCATCTCTTTACTCTCGCAGTGTCTTATCTCTCTTGCGCAGTGTAGCAGGACTCAAACACATTGGTAGAGTTCTCAAAACGAGTACAGTACAATTAAGCTCAGAATCAAAACACACACACACACACACACACTCACACACATTTCCCCCATACACATTTGATCAAAACATTCAACCGCACAGTCCCATCACAGTCCCAGAGTCAGTGCTTCATCGCACAGTGTGTTAATACACTTGTACTGCAATCTCACTAGCAGTGAAATTTCAGGAGACTCATGTACTGACAGCATTTGCGCAAAGTGTCTCTTTGCTCTTGCAGTGTCTTATCATTCTTGCGCAGTGTTCAGGACTCAAAGACATTGATAGAGTTCTCAAAACAGGTACAGTACAATCAAGCACAGAATCAAAACACTCACCCATTCTCCCACTGAGGTTACTGTCGGTGTTTTTGCATACTAAACAGTATTTGAATAATTTCCCATGGGAAAAACATGTAACATAGACTCGCTTTTTTCACAGATAGTGATTTTGCACACATGAAGCATATCAAAGCACTCCCTGAAATGATAGGGATACGGTAAGGGATGTTGTTAGGAAGGGTTATTGTTAGGATTTTGGTTACAATTAGCGTTTGTGTTATGCTTAACGTCACAGTTGAATTTAGAATTAGGATTAGGGTTATGGTTTGATTAGGAATAAAGACGGGGTAATGTATATCGCATTCAAAATAGTCGCTCATTAGTCACATTTCTTTTAATGTGTCTCCTGCAACACATATTGTCAACAACCACAACCACATACACACAAACACACAAAACACAAATACAAACACACACACACACACAAACACACACACACACACACACATACACGCACTCAATTAGGTAAAACATTCATCCATATTACCACATCTTAAAATCACAGGGTCAGAGCATTATCGCGGAATGGGTTACTTCATTTTTACTGGACTCACATGAATTGATAGAGTTCTATCAACGCCTTCACTTCAGAATCACCCATTCTTCCACAGAGGTCTCTGTATGAGTCTGAGCATATTAACAGACTGTCAGTCGACTCTCCTGTGCCATACATGTAACTTATACATCCACTTTATTCATAATGCCTTAGCACCCTTGAATCATAGGAGAGCACTCATTTAAATAATACGAAGATAGTTTGTGTTAGTATTAGGAAAGTGTCATTTTTGGGGTTGTGTTATCATAAGCATTAGGTTTATGGTTATTGTTACGGATAAGGTTTCTGTTAGGGTTAACTTTATGGTACTGTTAGGAATGAGGATGAGGTAGGGGATCTCGCAAACAGTCTAACCAGGCGCGCACTAGTCAAGATCTTGTATTGTATATGCTGCGTCGTACCCATTGTTAATACCCACACAAACATATACAAATTGTCACCATACACATTTGAGTCAAAACATTCAATAGCAGTGTCACATCATAAAATCACAGAGACAGTGCTCTATCGCGCAGTTTGTTACTACACTTGTACTGCAAACTCACTACTGCAAATTCCAGGATACTCATGAACTGAGAGCACTCGCAAAAAGCATCTCTTTACTGTCGCAGTGTCTTATCTCTCTTGCGCAGTGTAGCAGGACTCAAACACATTGGTAGAGTTCTCAAAACGAGTACAGTACAATTAAGCTCAGAATCAAAACACACACACACACACACACACTCACACACATTTCCCCCATACACATTTGATCAAAACATTCAACCGCACAGTCCCATCACAGTCCTAGAGTCAGTGCTTCATCGCACAGTGTGTTAATACACTTGAACTGCAATCTCACTAGCAGTGAAATTTCAGGAGACTCATGTACTGACAGCATTCGCGAAAAGTGTCTCTTTGCTCTTGCAGTGTCTTATCATTCTTGCTCAGTGTTCAGGACTCAAAGACATTGATAGAGTTCTCAAAACAGGTACAGTACAATCAAGCACAGAATCAAAACACTCACCCATTCTCCCACTGAGGTTACTGTCGGTGTTTTTGCATACTAAACAGTATTTGAATAATTTCCCATGGGAAAAACATGTAACATAGACTCGCTTTTTTCACAGATAGTGATTTTGCACACATGAAGCATATCAAAGCACTCCCTGAAATGATAGGGTTACGGTAAGGGATGTTGTTAGGAAGGGTTATTGTTAGGATTTTGGTTACAATTAGCGTTTGTGTTATGCTTAACGTCACAGTTGAATTTAGAATTAGGATTAGGGTTATGGTTTGATTAGGAATAAAGACGGGGTAATGTATATCGCATTCAAAATAGTCGCGCATTAGTCACATTTCTTTTAATGTGTCTCCTGCAACACATATTGTCAACAACCACAACCACATACACACAAACACACAAAACACAAATACAAACACACACACACACACACACACACACACACACACACACACGCACTCAATTAGGTAAAACATTCATCCATATTACCACATCTTAAAATCACAGGGTCAGAGCATTATCGCGGAATGGGTTACTTCATTTTTACTGGACTCACATGAATTGATAGAGTTCTATCAACGCCTTCACTTCAGAATCACCCATTCTTCCACAGAGGTCTCTGTATGAGTCTGAGCATATTAACAGACTGTCAGTCGACTCTCCTGTGCCATACATGTAACTTATACATCCACTTTATTCATAATGCCTTAGCACCCTTGAATCATAGGAGAGCACTCATTTAAATAATACGAAGATAGTTTGTGTTAGTATTAGGAAAGTGTCATTTTTGGGGTTGTGTTATCATAAGCATTAGGTTTATGGTTATTGTTACGGATAAGGTTTCTGTTAGGGTTAACTTTATGGTACTGTTAGGAATAAGGATGAGGTAGGGGATCTCGCAAACAGTCTAACCAGGCGCGCACTAGTCAAGATCTTGTATTGTATATGCTGCGTCGTACCCATTGTTAATACCCACACAAACATATACAAATTGTCACCATACACATTTGAGTCAAAACATTCAATAGCAGTGTCACATCATAAAATCACAGAGACAGTGCTCTATCGCGCAGTTTGTTACTACACTTGTACTGCAAACTCACTACTGCAAATTCCAGGATACTCATGTACTGAGAGCACTCGCAAAAGCATCTCTTTACTGTCGCAGTGTCTTATCTCTCTTGCGCAGTGTAGCAGGACTCAAACACATTGGTAGAGTTCTCAAAACGAGTACAGTACAATTAAGCTCAGAATCAAAACACACACACACACACACACACTCACACAGATTTCCCCCATACACTTTTGATCAAAACATTCAACCGCACAGTCCCATCACAGTCCCAGAGTCAGTGCTTCATCGCACAGTGTGTTAATACACTTGTACTGCAATCTCACTAGCAGTTAAATTTCAGGAGACTCATGTAGTGACAGCATTTGCGCAAAGTGTCTTTTTGCTCTTGCAGTGTCTTATCATTCTTGCGCAGTGTTCAGGACTCAAAGACATTGATAGAGTTCTCAAAACAGGTACAGTACAATCAAGCACAGAATCAAAACACTCACCCATTCTCCCACTGAGGTTACTGTCGGTGTTTTTGCATACTAAACAGTATTTGAATAATTTCCCATGGGAAAAACATGTAACATAGACTCGCTTTTTTCACACATAGTGATTTTGCACACATGAAGCATATCAAAGCACTCCCTGAAATGATAGGGTTACGGTAAGGGATGTTGTTAGGAAGGGTTATTGTTAGGATTTTGGTTACAATTAGCGTTTGTGTTATGCTTAACGTCACAGTTGCGTTTAGAATTAGGATTAGGGTTATGGTGTGATTAGGAATAAAGACGGGGTAATGTATATCGCATTCAAAATAGTCGCGCATTAGTCACATTTCTTTTAATGTGTCTCCTGCAACACATATTGTCAACAACCACACCCACATACACACAAACACACAAAACACAAATACAAACACACACACACACACAAACACACACACACACACACACACACACACGCACTCAATTAGGTAAAACATTCATCCATATTACCACATCTTAAAATCACAGGGTCAGAGCATTATCGCGGAATGGGTTACTTCATTTTTACTGGACTCACATGAATTGATAGAGTTCTATCAACGCCTTCAGTTCAGAATCACCCATTCTTCCACAGAGGTCTCTGTATGAGTCTGAGCATATTAACAGACTGTCAGTCGACTCTCCTGTGCCATACATGTAACTTATACATCCACTTTATTCATAATGCCTTAGCACCCTTGAATCATAGGAGAGCACTCATTTAAATAATACGAAGATAGTTTGTGTTAGTATTAGGAAAGTGTCATTTTTGGGGTTGTGTTATGATAAGCATTAGGTTTATGGTTATTGTTACGGATAAGGTTTCTGTTAGGGTTAACTTTATGGTACTGTTAGGAATAAGGATGAGGTAGGGGATCTCGCAAACAGTCTAACCAGGCGCGCACTAGTCAAGATCTTGTATTGTATATGCTGCGTCGTACCCATTGTTAATACACACACAAACATATACAAATTGTCACCATACACATTTGAGTCAAAACATTCAATAGCAGTGTCACATCATAAAATCACAGAGACAGTGCTCTATCGCGCAGTTTGTTACTACACTTGTACTGCAAACTCACTAGCTGCAAATTCCAGGATACTCATGTACTGAGAGCATTCGCAAAAAGCGTCTCTTTACTGTCGCAGTGTCTTATCTCTCTTGCGCAGTGTAGCAGGACTCAAACACATTGGTAGAGTTCTCAAAACGAGTACAGTACAATTAAGCTAAGAATCAAAACACACACACACACACACTCACACAGATTTCCCCCATACACATTTGATCAAAACATTCAACCGCACAGTCCCATCACAGTCCCAGAGTCAGTGCTTCATCGCACAGTGTGTTAATACACTTGTACTGCAATCTCACTAGCAGTTAAATTTCAGGAGACTCATGTAGTGACAGCATTTGCGCAAAGTGTCTTTTTGCTCTTGCAGTGTCTTATCATTCTTGCGCGGTGTTCAGGACTCAAAGACATTGATAGAGTTCTCAAAACAAGTACAGTACAATCAAGCACAGAATCAAAACACTCACCCAATCTCGCACTGAGGTTACTGTCGGTGTTTTTGCATACTAAACAGTATTTGAATAATTTCCCCTGGGAAACACATGTAACACAGACTCACTTTTTTCACGCATAATGATTTAGCACACATGAATCATATCAAAGCACTCCCTGAAATGATATGGTTACGGTAAGGGATGTTGTTAGGAAGGGTTATTGTTAGGATTTTGGTTACAATTAGCGTTTGTGTTATGCTTAACGTCACAGTTGACGTTTAGAATTAGGATTAGGGTTATGGTGTGATTAGGAATAAAGATGGGGTAATGTATATCGCAGTCAAAATAGTCGCGCATTAGTCACATTTCTTGTAATGTGTCTCCTGCAACACATATTGTCAACAACCACACCCACATACACACAAACACACAAAACACAAATACATAAACACACACACACACACACACACACACACACACACACGTACTCAATTAGGTAAAACATTCATCCATATTACCACATCTTAAAATCATAGGGTCAGAGCATTATCGCGGAATGGGTTACTTCATTTTTACTGGACTCACATGAATTGATAGAGTTCTATCAATGCCTTCAGTTCAGAATCACCCATTCTTCCACAGAGGTCTCTGTATGAGTCTGAGCATATTAACAGACTGTCAGTCGACTATCCTGTGCCATACATGTAACTTATACATCCACTTTATTCATAATGACTTAGCACCCTTGAATCATAGGAGAGCACTCATTTAAATAATACGAATATAGTTTGTGTTAGTATTAGGAAAGTGTCATTTTTGGGGTTGTGTTATGATAAGCATTAGGTTTATGGTTATTGTTACGGATAAGGTTTCTGTTAGGGTTAACTTTATGGTACTGTTAGGAATGAGGATGAAGTAGGGGATCTCAGCAAACAGTCTAACCAGGCGCGCACTAGTCAAGATCTTGTATTGTATATGCTGCGTCGTACCCATTGTTAGTACACACACAAACATATACAAATTGTCACCATACACATTTGAGTCAAAACATTCAATAGCAGTGTCACATCATAAAATCACAGAGACAGTGCTCTATCGCGCAGTTTGTTACTACACTTGTACTGCAAACTCACTACTGCAAATTCCAGGATACTCATGTACTGAGAGCACTCGCGAAAAGCGTCTCTTTACTCTCGCAGTGTCTTATCTCTCTTGCGCAGTGTAGCAGGACTCAAACACATTGGTAGAGTTCTCAAAACGAGTACAGTACAATTAAGCTCAGAATCAAAAAAACACACACACACACACACACACACACACACACACTCACACAGATTTCCCCCATACACATTTGATCAAAACATTCAACAGCACAGTCCCATCACAGTCCCAGAGTCAGTGCTTCATCGCACAGTGTGTTAATACACTTGTACTGCAATCTCACTAGCAGTGAAATTTCAGGAGACTCATGTACTGACAGCATTCGCGAAAAGCGTCTCTTTACTCTCGCAGTGTCTTATCTCTCTTGCGCAGTGTAGCAGGACTCAAACACATTGGTAGAGTTCTCAAAACGAGTACAGTACAATTAAGCTCAGAATCAAACACACACACACACTCACACACATTTCCCCCATACACATTTGATCAAAACATTCAACCGCACAGTCCCATCACAGTCCCAGAGTCAGTGCTTCATCGCACAGCGTGTTAATACACTTGTACTGCAATCTCACTAGCAGTTAAATTTCAGGAGACTCATGTACTGACAGCATTTGCGCAAAGTGTCTCTTTGCTCTTGCAGTGTCTTATCATTCTTGCGCAGTGTTCAGGACTCAAAGACATTGATAGAGTTCTCAAAACAAGTACAGTACAATCAAGCACAGAATCAAAACACTCACCCATTCTCCCACTGAGGTTACTGTCGGTGTTTTTGCATACTAAACAGTATTTGAATAATTTCCCATGGGAAGCACATGTAACACAGACTCGCTTTTTTCACACATAATGATTTAGCACACATGAATCATATCAAAGCACTCCCTGAAGTGATAGGGTTACGGTAAGGGATGTTGTTAGGAAGGGTTATTGTTAGGATTTTGGTTACAATTAGCGTTTGTGTTATGCTTAACGTCACAGTTGAGTTTAGAATTAGGATTAGGGTTATGGTGTGATGAGGAATAAAGACGGGGTAATGTATATCGCAGTCAAAATAGTCGCGCATTAGTCAGATTTCTTGTAATGTGTCTCCTGCAACACATATTGTCAACAACCACACCCACATACACACAAACACACAAAACACAAATACAAACACACACACACACACACACACACACACACACCGCACTCAATTAGGTAAAACATTCATCCATATTACCACATCTTAAAATCACAGGGTCAGAGCATTATCGCGGAATGGGTTACTTCATTTTTACTGGACTAACATGAATTGATAGAGTTCTATCAATGCCTTCAGTTCAGAATCACCCATTCTTCCACAGAGGTCTCTGTATGAGTCTGAGCATATTAACAGACTGTCAGTCGACTCTCCTGTGCCATACATGTAACTTATACATCCACTTTATTCATAATGACTTAGCACCCTTGAATCATAGGAGAGCACTCATTTAAATAATACGAATATAGTTTGTGTTAGTATTAGGAAAGTGTCATTTTTGGGGTTGTGTTATGATAAGCATTAGGTTTATGGTTATTGTTACGGATAAGGTTTCTGTTAGGGTTAACTTTATGGTACTGTTAGGAATAAGGATGAGGTAGGGGGATCTCGCAAACAGTCTAACCAGGCGCGCACTAGTCAAGATCTTGTATTGTATATGCTGCGTCGTACCCATTGTTAATACACACACAAACATATACAAATTGTCACCATACACATTTGAGTCAAAACATTCAATAGCAGTGTCACATCATAAAATCACAGAGACAGTGCTCTATCGCGCAGTTTGTTACTACACTTGTACTGCAAACTCACTACTGCAAATTCCAGGATACTCATGTACTCAGAGCACTCGCGAAAAGCGTCTCTTTACTCTCGCAGTGTCTTATCTCTCTTGCGCAGTGTAGCAGGACTCAAACACATTGGTAGAGTTCTCAAAACGAGTACAGTACAATTAAGCTCAGAATCAAAACACACACACACACACACACACACACACACACACTCACACAGATTTCCCCCATACACATTTGATCAAAACATTCAACCGCACAGTCCCATCACAGTCCCAGAGTCAGTGCTTCATCGCACAGTGTGTTAATACACTTGTACTGCAATCTCACTAGCAGTTAAATTTCAGGAGACTCATGTACTGACAGCATTCGCGCAAAGCGTCTCTTTGCTCTTGCAGTGTCTTATCATTCTTGCGCAGTGTTCAGGACTCAAAGACATTGATAGAGTTCTCAAAACAAGTACAGTACAATCAAGCACAGAATCAAAACACTCACCCATTCTCCCACTGAGGTTACTGTCGGTGTTTTTGCATACTAAACAGTATTTGAATAATTTCCCATGGGAAACACATGTAACATAGACTCGCTTTTTTCACACATAATGATTTAGCACACATGAAGCATATCAAAGCACTCCCTGAAGTGATAGGGTTACAGTAAGGGATGTTGTTAGGAAGGGTTATTGTTAGGATTTTGGTTACAATTAGCGTTTGTGTTATGCTTAACGTCACAGTTGAGTTTAGAATTAGGATTAGGGTTATGGTTTGATTAGGAATAAAGACGGGGTAATGTATATCGCAGTCAAAATAGTCGCGCATTAGTCAGATTTCTTGTAATGTGTCTCCTGCAACACATATTGTCAACAACCACACCCACATACACACAAACACACAAAACACAAATACAACACACACACACACACACACACACACCACTCAATTAGGTAAAACATTCATCCATATTACCACATCTTAAAATCACAGGGTCAGAACATTATTGCGGAATGGGTTACTTCATTTTTACTGGACTCACATGAATTGATAGAGTTCTATCAACGCCTCAGTTCAGAATCACCCATTCTTCCACAGAGGTCTCTGTATGAGTCTGAGCATATTAACAGACTGTCAGTCGACTCTCCTGTGCCATACATGTAACTTATAAATCCACTTTATTCATAATGCCTTAGCACCCTTGAATCATAGGAGAGCACTCATTTAAATAATACGAATATAGTTTGTGTTAGTATTAGGAAAGTGTCATTTTTGGGGTTGTGTTATGATAAGCATTAGGTTTATGGTTATTGTTACGGATAAGGTTTCTGTTAGGGTTAACTTTATGGTACTGTTAGGAATAAGGATGAGGTAGGGGATCTCGCAAACAGTCTAACCAGGCGCGCACTAGTCAAGATCTTGTATTGTATGTGCTGCGTCGTACCCATTGTTAATACACACACAAACATATACAAATTGTCACCATACACATTTGAGTCAAAACATTCAATAGCAGTGTCACATCAGAAAAACACAGAGACAGTGCTCTATCGCGCAGTTTGTTACTACACTTGTACTGCAAACTCACTACTGCAAATTTCAGGAGACTCATGTACTGAGAGCACTCGCAAAAAGCGTCTCTTTACTCTCGCAGTGTCTTATCTCTCTTGCGCAGTGTAGCAGGACTCAAACACATTGGTAGAGTTCTCAAAACGAGTACAGTACAATTAAGCTCAGAATCAAAACACACACACACACACACACACACACACACATCACACAGATTTCCCCCATACACATTTGATCAAAACATTCAACCTCACAGTCCCTTCACAGTCCCAGAGTCAGTGCTTCATCGCACAGTGTGTTAATACACTTGTACTGCAATCTCACTAAAAGTGAAATTTCAGGAGACTCATGTACTGACAGCATTCGCGAAAAGCGTCTCTTTACTCTCGCAGTGTCTTATCTCTCTTGCGCAGTGTAGCAGGACTCAAACACATTGGTAGAGTTCTCAAAACGAGTACAGTACAATTAAGCTCAGAATCAAAACACACACACACACACACACCACACAGATTTCCCCCATACACATTTGATCAAAACATTCAACCGCACAGTCCCATCACAGTCCCAGAGTCAGTGCTTCATCGCACAGTGTGTTAATACACTTGTACTGCAATCTCACTAGCAGTGAAATTTCAGGAGACTCATGTACTACAGCATTTGCGCAAAGTGTCTCTTTGCTCTTGCAGTGTCTTATCATTCTTGCGCGGTGTTCAGGACTCAAAGACATTGATAGAGTTCTCAAAACAAGTACAGTACAATCAAGCACAGAATCAAAACACTCACCCATTCTCCCACTGAGGTTACTGTCGGTGTTTTTGCATACTAAACAGTATTTGAATAATTTCCCATGGGAAACACATGTAACATAGACTCGCTTTTTTCACACATAATGATTTAGCACACATGAAGCATATCAAAGCACTCCCTGAAGTGATAGGGTTACGGTAAGGGATGTTGTTAGGAAGGGTTATTGTTAGGATTTTGGTTACAATTAGCGTTTGTGTTATGCTTAACGTCACAGTTGAGTTTAGAATTAGGATTAGGGTTATGGTTTGATGAGGAATAAAGACGGGGTAATGTATATCGCAGTCAAAATAGTCGCGCATTAGTCAGATTTCTTGTAATGTGTCTCCTGCAACACATATTGTCAACAACCACACCCACATACACACAAACACACAAAACACAAATACAAACACACACACACACACACACACACACACACTCAATTAGGTAAAACATTCATCCATATTACCACATCTTAAAATCACAGGGTCAGAGCATTATCGCGGAATGGGTTACTTCATTTTTACTGGACTAACATGAATTGATAGAGTTCTATCAATGCCTTCAGTTCAGAATCACCCATTCTTCCACAGAGGTCTCTGTATGAGTCTGAGCATATTAACAGACTGTCAGTCGACTCTCCTGTGCCATACATGTAACTTATACATCCACTTTATTCATAATGCCTTAGCACCCTTGAATCATAGGAGAGCACTCATTTAAATAATACGAATATAGTTTGTGTTAGTATTAGGAAAGTGTCATTTTTGGGGTTGTGTTATGATAAGCATTAGGTTTATGGTTATTGTTACGGATAAGGTTTCTGTTAGGGTTAACTTTATGGTACTGTTAGGAATAAGGATGAGGTAGGGGATCTCGCAAACAGTCTAACCAGGCGCGCACTAGTCAAGATCTTGTATTGTATGTGCTGCGTCGTACCCATTGTTAATACACACACAAACATATACAAATTGTCACCATACACATTTGAGTCAAAACATTCAATAGCAGTGTCACATCATAAAATCACAGAGACAGTGCTCTATCGCACAGTTTGTTACTACACTTGTACTGCAAACTCACTACTGCAAATTCCAGGATACTCATGTACTGAGAGCACTCGCGAAAAGCGTCTCTTTACTCTCGCAGTGTCTTATCTCTCTTGCGCAGTGTAGCAGGACTCAAACACATTGGTAGAGTTCTCAAAACGAGTACAGTACAATTAAGCTCAGAATCAAAACACACACACACACACACACACACACACACTCACACAGATTTCCCCCATACACATTTGATCAAAACATTCAACCGCACAGTCCCATCACAGTCCCAGAGTCAGTGCTTCATCGCACAGTGTGTTAATACACTTGTACTGCAATCTCACTAAAAGTGAAATTTCAGGAGACTCATGTACTGACAGCATTCGCGAAAGCGTCTCTTTACTCTCGCAGTGTCTTATCTCTCTTGCGCAGTGTAGCAGGACTCAAACACATTGGTAGAGTTCTCAAAACGAGTACAGTACAATTAAGCTCAGAATCAAAACACACACACACACACTCACACAGATTTCCCCCATACACATTTGATCAAAACATTCAACCGCACAGTCCCATCACAGTCCCAGAGTCAGTGCTTCATCGCACAGTGTGTTAATACACTTGTACTGCAATCTCACTAGCAGTGAAATTTCAGGAGACTCATGTACTGACAGCATTTGCGCAAAGTGTCTCTTTGCTCTTGCAGTGTCTTATCATTCTTGCGCGGTGTTCAGGACTCAAAGACATTGATAGAGTTCTCAAAACAAGTACAGTACAATCAAGCACAGAATCAAAACACTCACCCATTCTCCCACTGAGGTTACTGTCGGTGTTTTTGCATACTAAACAGTATTTGAATAATTTCCCATGGGAAACACATGTAACATAGACTCGCTTTTTTCACACATAATGATTTAGCACACATGAAGCATATCAAAGCACTCCCTGAAGTGATAGGGTTACGGTAAGGGATGTTGTTAGGAAGGGTTATTGTTAGGATTTTGGTTACAATTAGCGTTTGTGTTATGCTTAACGTCACAGTTGAGTTTAGAATTAGGATTAGGGTTATGGTTTGATGAGGAATAAAGACGGGGTAATGTATATCGCAGTCAAAATAGTCGCGCATTAGTCACATTTCTTGTAATGTGTCTCCTGCAACACATATTGTCAACAACCACACCCACATACACACAAACACACAAAACACAAATACAAACACACACACACACACACACACACACACACGCACTCAATTAGGTAAAACATTCATCCATATTACCACATCTTAAAATCACAGGGTCAGAGCATTATCGCGGAATGGGTTACTTCATTTTTACTGGACTAACATGAATTGATAGAGTTCTATCAATGCCTTCAGTTCAGAATCACCCATTCTTCCACAGAGGTCTCTGTATGAGTCTGAGCATATTAACAGACTGTCAGTCGACTCTCCTGTGCCATACATGTAACTTATACATCCACTTTATTCATAATGCCTTAGCACCCTTGAATCATAGGAGAGCACTCATTTAAATAATACGAATATAGTTTGTGTTAGTATTAGGAAAGTGTCATTTTTGGGGTTGTGTTATGATAAGCATTAGGTTTATGGTTATTGTTACGGATAAGGTTTCTGTTAGGGTTAACTTTATGGTACTGTTAGGAATAAGGATGAGGTAGGGGATCTCGCAAACAGTCTAACCAGGCGCGCACTAGTCAAGATCATGTATTGTATGTGCTGCGTCGTACCCATTGTTAATACACACACAAACATATACAAATTGTCACCATACACATTTGAGTCAAAACATTCAATAGCAGTGTCACATCATAAAATCACAGAGACAGTGCTCTATCGCGCAGTTTGTTACTACACTTGTACTGCAAACTCACTACTGCAAATTCCAGGATACTCATGTACTGAGAGCACTCGCGAAAAGCGTCTCTTAACTCTGGCAGTGTCTTCTCTCTCTTGCGCAGTGTAGCAGGACTCAAACACATTGGTAGAGTTCTCAAAACGAGTACAGTACAATTAAGCTCAGAATCAAAAACACAACACACACACACACACACACTCACACAGATTTCCCCCATACACATTTGATCAAAACATTCAACCGCACAGTCCCATCACAGTCCCAGAGTCAGTGCTTCATCGCACAGTGTGTTAATACACTTGTACTGCAATCTCACTAGCAGTGAAATTTCAGGAGACTCATGTACTGACAGCATTCGCGAAAAGCGTCTCTTTACTCTCGCAGTGTCTTATCTCTCTTGCGCAGTGTAGCAGGACTCAAACAAATTGGTAGAGTTCTCAAAACGAGTACAGTACAATTAAGCTCAGAATCAAAAACACACACACACACACACACTCACACAGATTTCCCCCATACACATTTGATCAAAACATTCAACCGCACAGTCCCATCACAGTCCCAGAGTCAGTGCTTCATCGCACAGTGTGTTAATACACTTGTACTGCAATCTCACTAGCAGTGAAATTTCAGGAGACTCATGTACTGACAGCATTTGCGCAAAGTGTCTCTTTGCTCTTGCAGTGTCTTATCATTCTTGCGCGGTGTTCAGGACTCAAAGACATTGATAGAGTTCTCAAAACAAGTACAGTAAAATCAAGCACAGAATCAAAACACTCACCCATTCTCCCACTGAGGTTACTGTCGGTGTTTTTGCATACTAAACAGTATTTGAATAATTTCCCATGGGAAACACATGTAACATAGACTCGCTTTTTTCACACATAATGATTTAGCACACATGAAGCATATCAAAGCACTCCCTGAAGTGATAGGGTTACGGTAAGGGATGTTGTTAGGAAGGGTTATTGTTAGGATTTTGGTTACAATTAGCGTTTGTGTTATGCTTAACGTCACAGTTGAGTTTAGAATTAGGATTAGGGTTATGGTTTGATTAGGAATAAAGACGGGGTAATGTATATCGCAGTCAAAATAGTCGCGCATTAGTCACATTTCTTGTAATGTGTCTCCTGCAACACATATTGTCAACAACCACACCCACATACACACAAACACACAAAACACAAATACAAACACACACACACACACACACACACACACGCACTCAATTAGGTAAAACATTCATCCATATTACCACATCTTAAAATCACAGGGTCAGAGCATTATCGCGGAATGGGTTACTTCATTTTTACTGGACTAACATGAATTGATAGAGTTCTATCAACGCCTTCAGTTCAGAATCACCCATTCTTCCACAGAGGTCTCTGTATGAGTCTGAGCATATTAACAGACTGTCAGTCGACTCTCCTGTGCCATACATGTAACTTATACATCCACTTTATTCATAATGCCTTAGCACCCTTGAATCATAGGAGAGCACTCATTTAAATAATACGAATATAGTTTGTGTTAGTATTAGGAAAGTGTCATTTTTGGGGTTGTGTTATGATAAGCATTAGGTTTATGGTTATTGTTACGGATAAGGTTTCTGTTAGGGTTAACTTTATGGTACTGTTAGGAATAAGGATGAGGTAGGGGGATCTCGCAAACAGTCTAACCAGGCGCGCACTAGTCAAGATCTTGTATTGTATGTGCTGCGTCGTACCCATTGTTAATACACACACAAACATATACAAATTGTCACCATACACATTTGAGTCAAAACATTCAATAGCAGTGTCACATCATAAAATCACAGAGACAGTGCTCTATCGCGCAGTTTGTTACTACACTTGTACTGCAAACTCACTACTGCAAATTCCAGGATACTCATGTACTGAGAGCACTCGCGAAAAGCGTCTCTTAACTCTCGCAGTGTCTTATCTCTCTTGCGCAGTGTAGCAGGACTCAAACACATTGGTAGAGTTCTCAAAACGAGTACAGTACAATTAAGCTCAGAATCAAAACACACACAACACCCCCACACACACACTCACACAGATTTCCCCCATACACATTTGATCAAAACATTCAACCGCACAGTCCCATCACAGTCCCAGAGTCAGTGCTTCATCGCACAGTGTGTTAATACACTTGTACTGCAATCTCACTAGCAGTGAAATTTCAGGAGACTCATGTACTGACAGCATTCGCGAAAAGCGTCTCTTTACTCTCGCAGTGTCTTATCTCTCTTGCGCAGTGTAGCAGGACTCAAACACATTGGTAGAGTTCTCAAAACGAGTACAGTACAATTAAGCTCAGAATAAAACACACACACACACACACACACACACACACACTCACACAGATTTCCCCCATACACATTTGATCAAAACATTCAACCGCACAGTCCCATCACAGTCCCAGAGTCAGTGCTTCATCGCACAGTGTGTTAATACACTTGTACTGCAATCTCACTAGGAGTGAAATTTCAGGAGACTCATGTACTGACAGCATTCGCGCAAATTGTCTCTTTGCTCTTGCAGTGTCTTATCATTGTTGCGCGGTGTTCAGGACTCAAAGACATTGATAGAATTCTCAAAACAAGTACAGTACAATCAAGCACAGAATCAAAACACTCACCCATTCTCGCACTGAGGTTACTGTCGGTGTTTTTGCATACTAAACAGTATTTGAATAATTTCCCATGGGAAACACATGTAACATAGACTCGCTTTTTTCACACATAATGATTTAGCACACATGAAGCATATCAAAGCACTCCCTGAAGTGATAGGGTTACGGTAAGGGATGTTGTTAGGAAGGGTTATTGTTAGGATTTTGGTTACAATTAGCGTTTGTGTTATGCTTAACGTCACAGTTGAGTTTAGAATTAGGATTAGGGTTATGGTTTGATGAGGAATAAAGACGGGGTAATGTATATCGCAGTCAAAATAGTCGCGCATTAGTCAGATTTCTTGTAATGTGTCTCCTGCAACACATATTGTCAACAACCACACCCACATACACACAAACACACAAAACACAAATACAAACACACACACACACACACACACACACACACGCACTCAATTAGGTAAAACATTCATCCATATTACCACATCTTAAAATCACAGGGTCAGAGCATTATCGCGGAATGGGTTACTTCATTTTTACTGGACTAACATGAATTGATAGAGTTCTATCAACGCCTTCAGTTCAGAATCACCCATTCTTCCACAGAGGTCTCTGTATGAGTCTGAGCATATTAACAGACTGTCAGTCGACTCTCCTGTGCCATACATGTAACTTATACATTCACTTTATTCATAATGACTTAGCACCCTTGAATCATAGGAGAGCACTCATTTAAATAATACGAATATAGTTTGTGTTAGTATTAGGAAAGTGTCATTTTTGGGGTTGTGTTATGATAAGCATTAGGTTTATGGTTGTTGTTACGGATAAGGTTTCTGTTAGGGTTAACTTTATGGTACTGTTAGGAATAAGGATGAGGTAGGGGATCTCGCAAACAGTCTAACCAGGCGCGCACTAGTCAAGATCTTGTATTGTATATGCTGCGTCGTACCCATTGTTAATACACACACAAACATATACAAATTGTCACCATACACATTTGAGTCAAAACATTCAATAGCAGTGTCACATCATAAAATCACAGAGACAGTGCTCTATCGCGCAGTTTGTTACTACACTTGTACTGCAAACTCACTACTGCAAATTCCAGGATACTCATGTACTGAGAGCACTCGCGAAAAGCGTCTCTTTACTCTCGCAGTGTCTTATCTCTCTTGCGCAGTGTAGCAGGACTCAAACACATTGGTAGAGTTCTCAAAATGAGTACAGTACAATTAAGCTAGAATCAAAAACACACACACAACACACACACACACACACTCACACAGATTTCCCCCATACATATTTGATCAAAACATTCAACCGCACAGTCCCATCACAGTCCCAGAGTCAGTGCTTCATCGCACAGTGTGTTAATACACTTGTACTGCAATCTCACTAGCAGTTAAATTTCAGGAGACTCATGTACTGACAGCATTTGCGCAAAGTGTCTCTTTGCTCTTGCAGTGTCTTATCATTCTTGCGCGGTGTTCAGGACTCAAAGACATTGATAGAGTTCTCAAAACAAGTACAGTACAATCAAGCACAGAATCAAAACACTCACCCATTCTCCCACTGAGGTTACTGTCGGTGTTTTTGCATACTAAACAGTATTTGAATAATTTCCCATGGGAAACACATGTAACATAGACTCGCTTTTTTCACACATAATGATTTAGCACACATGAAGCATATCAAAGCACTCCCTAAAATGATAGGGTTACGGTAAGGGATGTTGTTAGGAAGGGTTATTGTTAGGATTTTGGTTACAATTAGCGTTTGTGTTATGCTTAACGTCACAGTTGAGTTTAGAATTAGGATTAGGGTTATGGTTTGATTAGGAATAAAGACGGGGTAATGTATATCGCAGCCAAAATAGTCGCGCATTAGTCAGATTTCTTGTAATGTGTCTCCTGCAACACATATTGTCAACAACCACACCCACATACACACAAACACACAAAACACAAATACAACACACACACACACACACACACACACACACACGCACACAATTAGGTAAAACATTCATCCATATTACCACATCTTAAAATCACAGGGTCAGAGCATTATCGCGGAATGGGTTACTTCATTTTTACTGGACTAACATGAATTGATAGAGTTCTATCAACGCCTTCAGTTCAGAATCACCCATTCTTCCACAGAGGTCTCTGTATGAGTCTGAGCATATTAACAGACTGTCAGTCGACTCTCCTGTGCCATACATGTAACTTATACATCCACTTTATTCATAATGACTTAGCACCCTTGAATCATAGGAGAGCACTCATTTAAATAATACGAATATAGTTTGTGTTAGTATTAGGAAAGTGTCATTTTTGGGGTTGTGTTATGATAAGCATTAGGTTTATGGTTGTTGTTACGGATAAGGTTTCTGTTAGGGTTAAATTTATGGTACTGTTAGGAATAAGGATGAGGTAGGGGATCTCGCAAACAGTCTAACCAGGCGCGCACTAGTCAAGATCTTGTATTGTATGTGCTGCGTCGTACCCATTGTTAATACACACACAAACATATACAAATTGTCACCATACACATTTGAGTCAAAACATTCAATAGCAGTGTCACATCATAAAAACACAGAGACAGTGCTCTATCGCGCAGTTTGTTACTACACTTGTACTGCAAACTCACTACTGCAAATTCCAGGATACTCATGTACTGAGAGCACTCGCGAAAAGCGTCTCTTTACTCTCGCAGTGTCTTATCTCTCTTGCGCAGTGTAGCAGGACTCAAACACATTGGTAGAGTTCTCAAAACGAGTACAGTACAATTAAGCTCAGAATCAAAAACACACACACACACACACACACACACACACTCACACAGATTTCCCCCCATACACATTTGATCAAAACATTCAACCGCACAGTCCCATCACAGTCCCAGAGTCAGTGCTTCATCGCACAGTGTGTTAATACACTTGTACTGCAATCTCACTAGAAGTGAAATTTCAGGAGACTCATGTACTGACAGCATTCGCGAAAAGCGTCTCTTTACTCTCGCAGTGTCTTCTCTCTCTTGCGCAGTGTAGCAGGACTCAAACACATTGGTAGAGTTCTCAAAACGAGTACAGTACAATTAAGCTCAGAATCAAAACACACACACACACACACACACACAGATTTCCCCCATACACATTTGATCAAAACATTCAACCGCACAGTCCCATCACAGTCCCAGAGTCAGTGCTTCATCGCACAGTGTGTTAATACACTTGTACTGCAATCTCACTAGCAGTGAAATTTCAGGAGACTCATGTACTGACAGCATTTGCGCAAAGCGTCTCTTTGCTCTTGCAGTGTCTTATCATTCTTGCGCGGTGTTCAGGACTCAAAGACATTGATAGAGTTCTCAAAACAAGTACAGTACAATCAAGCACAGAATCAAAACACTCACCCATTCTCCCACTGAGGTTACTGTCGGTGTTTTTGCATACTAAACAGTATTTGAATAATTTCCCATGGGAAACACATGTAACATAGACTCGCTTTTTTCACACATAATGATTTAGCACACATGAAGCATATCAAAGCACTCCCTGAAGTGATAGGGTTACGGTAAGGGATGTTGTTAGGAAGGGTTATTGTTAGGATTTTGGTTACGATTAGCGTTTGTGTTATGCTTAACGTCACAGTTGAGTTTAGAATTAGGATTAGGGTTATGGTTTGATGAGGAATAAAGACGGGGTAATGTATATCGCAGTCAAAATAGTCGCGCATTAGTCAGATTTCTTGTAATGTGTCTCCTGCAACACATATTGTCAACAACCACACCCACATACACACAAACACACAAAACACAAATACACACACACACACACACACACACACACACACTCAATTAGGTAAAACATTCATCCATATTACCACATCTTAAAATCACAGGGTCAGAACATTATCGCGGAATGGGTTACTTCATTTTTACTGGACTAACATGAATTGATAGAGTTCTATCAACGCCTTCAGTTCAGAATCACCCATTCTTCCACAGAGGTCTCTGTATGAGTCTGAGCATATTAACAGACTGTCAGTCGACTCTCCTGTGCCATACATGTAACTTATACATTCACTTTATTCATAATGCCTTAGCACCCTTGAATCATAGGAGAGCACTCATTTAAATAATACGAATATAGTTTGTGTTAGTATTAGGAAAGTGTCATTTTTGGGGTTGTGTTATGATAAGCATTAGGTTTATGGTTATTGTTACGGATAAGGTTTCTGTTAGGGTTAACTTTATGGTACTGTTAGGAATAAGGATGAGGTAGGGGATCTCGCAAACAGTCTAACCAGGCGCGCACTAGTCAGGATCTTGTATTGTATGTGCTGCGTCGTACCCATTGTTAATACACACACAAACATATACAAATTGTCACCATACACATTTGAGTCAAAACATTCAATAGCAGTGTCACATCAGAAAAACACAGAGACAGTGCTCTATCGCGCAGTTTGTTACTACACTTGTACTGCAAACTCACTACTGCAAATTCCAGGATACTCATGTACTGAGAGCACTCGCAAAAGCGTCTCTTTACTCTCGCAGTGTCTTATCTCTCTTGCGCAGTGTAGCAGGACTCAAACACATTGGTAGAGTTCTCAAAACGAGTACAGTACAATTAAGCTCAGAATCAAAAAACACACACACACACACACACACACTCACACAGATTTCCCCCATACACATTTGATCAAAACATTCAACCGCACAGTCCCTTCACAGTCCCAGAGTCAGTGCTTCATCGCACAGTGTGTTAATACACTTGTACTGCAATCTCACTAAAAGTGAAATTTCAGGAGACTCATGTACTGACAGCATTCGCGAAAAGCGTCTCTTTACTCTCGCAGTGTCTTCTCTCTCTTGCGCAGTGTAGCAGGACTCAAACACATTGGTAGAGTTCTCAAAACGAGTACAGTACAATTAAGCTCAGAATCAAAACACACACACACACACACACCACACAGATTTCCCCCATACACATTTGATCAAAACATTCAACCGCACAGTCCCATCACAGTCCCAGAGTCAGTGCTTCATCGCACAATGTGTTAATACACTTGTACTGCAATCTCACTAGCAGTGAAATTTCAGGAGACTCATGTACTACAGCATTTGCGCAAAGTGTCTCTTTGCTCTTGCAGTGTCTTATCATTCTTGCGCGGTGTTCAGGACTCAAAGACATTGATAGAGTTTTCAAAACAAGTACAGTACAATCAAGCACAGAATCAAAACACTCACCCATTCTCCCACTGAGGTTACTGTCGGTGTTTTTGCATACTAAACAGTATTTGAATAATTTCCCATGGGAAACACATGTAACTTAGACTCGCTTTTTTCACACATAATGATTTAGCACACATGAAGCATATCAAAGCACTCCCTGAAGTGATAGGGTTACAGTAAGGGATGTTGTTAGGAAGGGTTATTGTTAGGATTTTGGTTACAATTAGCGTTTGTGTTATGCTTAACGTCACAGTTGAGTTTAGAATTAGGATTAGGGTTATGGTTTGATGAGGAATAAAGACGGGGTAATGTATATCGCAGTCAAAATAGTCGCGCATTAGTCACATTTCTTGTAATGTGTCTCCTGCAACACATATTGTCAACAACCACACCCACATACACACAAACACACAAAACACAAATACACACACACACACACACACACACACACACACACGAACTCAATTAGGTAAAACATTCATCCATATTACCACATCTTAAAATCACAGGGTCAGAGCATTATCGCGGAATGGGTTACTTCATTTTTACTGGACTAACATGAATTGATAGAGTTCTATCAATGCCTTCAGTTCAGAATCACCCATTCTTCCACAGAGGTCTCTGTATGAGTCTGAGCATATTAACAGACTGTCAGTCGACTCTCCTGTGCCATACATGTAACTTATACATTCACTTTATTCATAATGCCTTAGCACCCTTGAATCATAGGAGAGCACTCATTTAAATAATACGAATATAGTTTGTGTTAGTATTAGGAAAGTGTCATTTTTGGGGTTGTGTTATGATAAGCATTAGGTTTATGGTTATTGTTACGGATAAGGTTTCTGTTAGGGTTAACTTTATGGTACTGTTAGGAATAAGGATGAGGTAGGGGATCTCGCAAACAGTCTAACCAGGCGCGCACTAGTCAAGATCATGTATTGTATGTGCTGCGTCGTACCCATTGTTAATACACACACAAACACATACAAATTGTCACCATACACATTTGAGTCAAAACATTCAATAGCAGTGTCACATCATAAAATCACAGAGACAGTGCTCTATCGCGCAGTTTGTTACTACACTTGTACTGCAATCTCACTAGCTGCAAATTCCAGGATACTCATGTACTGAGAGCACTCGCGAAAAGCGTCTCTTTACTCTCGCAGTGTCTTATCTCTCTTGCGCAGTGTAGCAGGACTCAAACACATTGGTAGAGTTCTCAAAACGAGTACAGTACAATTAAGCTCAGAATCAAAACACACACACACACACACACTCACACCACACAGATTTCCCCCATACACATTTGATCAAAACATTCAACCGCACAGTCCCATCACAGTCCCAGAGTCAGTGCTTCATCGCACAGTGTGTTAATACACTTGTACTGCAATCTCACTAGAAGTGAAATTTCAGGAGACTCATGTACTGACAGCATTCGCGAAAAGCGTCTCTTTACTCTCGCAGTGTCTTCTCTCTCTTGCGCAGTGTAGCAGGACTCAAACAAATTGGTAGAGTTCTCAAAACGAGTACAGTACAATTAAGCTCAGAATCAAAACACACACACACACACTCACACAGATTTCCCCCATACACATTTGATCAAAACATTCAACCGCACAGTCCCATCACAGTCCCAGAGTCAGTGCTTCATCGCACAGTGTGTTAATACACTTGTACTGCAATCTCACTAGCAGTGAAATTTCAGGAGACTCATGTACTGACAGCATTTGCGCAAAGTGTCTCTTTGCTCTTGCAGTGTCTTATCATTCTTGCGCGGTGTTCAGGACTCAAAGACATTGATAGAGTTCTCAAAACAAGTACAGTAAAATCAAGCACAGAATCAAAACACTCACCCATTCTCCCACTGAGGTTACTGTCGGTGTTTTTGCATACTAAACAGTATTTGAATAATTTCCCATGGGAAACACATGTAACATAGACTTGCTTTTTTTCACACATAATGATTTAGCACACATGAAGCATATCAAAGCACTCCCTGAAGTGATAGGGTTACGGTAAGGGATGTTGTTAGGAAGGGTTATTGTTAGGATTTTGGTTACAATTAGCGTTTGTGTTATGCTTAACGTCACAGTTGAGTTTAGAATTAGGATTAGGGTTATGGTTTGATGAGGAATAAAGACGGGGTAATGTATATCGCAGTCAAAATAGTCGCACATTAGTCACATTTCTTGTAATGTGTCTCCTGCAACACATATTGTCAACAACCACACCCACATACACACAAACACACAAAACACAAATACAACACACACACACACACACACACACACACACACGCACTCAATTAGGTAAAACATTCATCCATATTACCACATCTTAAAATCACAGGGTCAGAGCATTATCGCGGAATGGGTTACTTCATTTTTACTGGACTAACATGAATTGATAGAGTTCTATCAATGCCTTCAGTTCAGAATCACCCATTCTTCCACAGAGGTCTCTGTATGAGTCTGAGCATATTAACAGACTGTCAGTCGACTCTCCTGTGCCATACATGTAACTTATACATTCACTTTATTCATAATGCCTTAGCACCCTTGAATCATAGGAGAGCACTCATTTAAATAATACGAATATAGTTTGTGTTAGTATTAGGAAAGTGTCATTTTTGGGGTTGTGTTATGATAAGCATTAGGTTTATGGTTATTGTTACGGATAAGGTTTCTGTTAGGGTTAACTTTATGGTACTGTTAGGAATAAGGATGAGGTAGGGGATCTCGCAAACAGTCTAACCAGGCGCGCACTAGTCAAGATCTTGTATTGTATGTGCTGCGTCGTACCCATTGTTAATACACACACAAACATATACAAATTGTCACCATACACATTTGAGTCAAAACATTCAATAGCAGTGTCACATCATAAAATCACAGAGACAGTGCTCTATCGCGCAGTTTGTTACTACACTTGTACTGCAAACTCACTACTGCAAATTCCAGGATACTCATGTACTGAGAGCACTCGCGAAAAGCGTCTCTTTACTCTCGCATTGTCTTATCTCTCTTGCGCAGTGTAGCAGGACTCAAACACATTGGTAGAGTTCTCAAAACGAGTACAGTACAATTAAGCTCAGAATCAAAACACACACACACACACACACTCACACAGATTTCCCCCATACACATTTGATCAAAACATTCAACCGCACAGTCCCATCACAGTCCCAGAGTCAGTGCTTCATCGCACAGTGTGTTAATACACTTGTACTGCAATCTCACTAGCAGTGAAATTTCAGGAGACTCATGTACTGACAGCATTCGCGAAAAGTGTCTCTTTACTCTCGCAGTGTCTTATCTCTCTTGCGCAGTGTAGCAGGACTCAAACAAATTGGTAGGGTTCTCAAAAGGAGTACAGTACAATTAAGCTCAGAATCAAAAACACACACACACACACACACTCACACAGATTTCCCCCATACACATTTGATCAAAACATTCAACCGCACAGTCCCATCACAGTCCCAGAGTCAGTGCTTCATCGCACAGTGTGTTAATACACTTGTACTGCAATCTCACTAGCAGTGAAATTTCAGGAGACTCATGTACTGACAGCATTTGCGCAAAGTGTCTCTTTGCTCTTGCAGTGTCTTATCATTCTTGCGCGGTGTTCAGGACTCAAAGACATTGATAGAGTTCTCAAAACAAGTACAGTACAATCAAGCACAGAATCAAAACACTCACCCATTCTCCCACTGAGGTTACTGTCGGTGTTTTTGCATACTAAACAGTATTTGAATAATTTCCCATGGGAAACACATGTAACATAGACTCGCTTTTTTCACACATAATGATTTAGCACACATGAAGCATATCAAAGGACTCCCTGAAGTGATAGGGTTACGGTAAGGGATGTTGTTAGGAAGGGTTATTGTTAGGATTTTGGTTACAATTAGCGTTTGTGTTATGCTTAACGTCACAGTTGAGTTTAGAATTAGGATTAGGGTTATGGTTTGATGAGGAATAAAGACGGGGTAATGTATATCGCAGTCAAAATAGTCGCGCATTAGTCAGATTTCTTGTAATGTGTCTCCTGCAACACATATTGTCAACAACCACACCCACATACACACAAACACACAAAACACAAATACAAACACACACACACACACACACACACACACACACACACACACACACACCTCAATTAGGTAAAACATTCATCCATATTACCACATCTTAAAATCACAGGGTCAGAGCATTATCGCGGAATGGGTTACTTCATTTTTACTGGACTCACATGAATTGATAGAGTTCTATCAACGCCTTCAGTTCAGAATCACCCATTCTTCCACAGAGGTCTCTGTATGAGTCTGAGCATATTAACAGACTGTCAGTCGACTCTCCTGTGCCATACATGTAACTTATACATTCACTTTATTCATAATGCCTTAGCACCCTTGAATCATAGGAGAGCACTCATTTAAATAATACGAATATAGTTTGTGTTAGTATTAGGAAAGTGTCATTTTTGGGGTTGTGTTATGATAAGCATTAGGTTTATGGTTATTGTTACGGATAAGGTTTCTGTTAGGGTTAACTTTATGGTACTGTTAGGAATAAGGATGAGGTAGGGGATCTCGCAAACAGTCTAACCAGGCGCGCACTAGTCAGGATCTTGTATTGTATGTGCTGCGTCGTACCCATTGTTAATACACACACAAACATATACAAATTGTCACCATACACATTTGAGTCAAAACATTCAATAGCAGTGTCACATCATAAAATCACAGAGACAGTGCTCTATCGCGCAGTTTGTTACTACACTTGTACTGCAAACTCACTACTGCAAATTCCAGGATACTCATGTACTGAGAGCACTCGCGAAAAGTGTCTCTTTACTCTCGCATTGTCTTATCTCTCTTGCGCAGTGTAGCAGGACTCAAACACATTGGTAGAGTTCTCAAAACGAGTACAGTACAATTAAGCTCAGAATCAAAAACACACACACACACACACACTCACACAGATTTCCCCCATACACATTTGATCAAAACATTCAACCGCACAGTCCCATCACAGTCCCAGAGTCAGTGCTTCATCGCACAGTGTGTTAATACACTTGTACTGCAATCTCACTAGCAGTGAAATTTCAGGAGACTCATGTACTGACAGCATTCGCGAAAAGCGTCTCTTTACTCTCGCAGTGTCTTATCTCTCTTGCGCAGTGTAGCAGGACTCAAACACATTGGTAGAGTTCTCAAAACGAGTACAGTACAATTAAGCTCAGAATCAAACACCCACACACACACACACACACACTCACACAGATTTCCCCCATACACATTTGATCAAAACATTCAACCGCACAGTCCCATCACAGTCCCAGAGTCAGTGCTTCATCGCACAGTGTGTTAATACACTTGTACTGCAATCTCACTAGCAGTGAAATTTCAGGAGACTCATGTACTGACAGCATTTGCGCAAAGTGTCTCTTTGCTCTTGCAGTGTCTTATCATTCTTGCGCGGTGTTCAGGACTCAAAGACATTGATAGAGTTCTCAAAACAAGTACAGTACAATCAAGCACAGGATCAAAACACTCACCCATTCTCCCACTGAGGTTACTGTCGGTGTTTTTGCATACTAAACAGTATTTGAATAATTTCCCATGGGAAACACATGTAACTTAGACTCGCTTTTTTCACACATAATGATTTAGCACACATGAAGCATATCAAAGCACTCCCCTGAAGTGATAGGGTTACGGTAAGGGATGTTGTTAGGAAGGGTTATTGTTAGGATTTTGGTTACAATTAGCGTTTGTGTTATGCTTAACGTCACAGTTGCGTTTAGAATTAGGATTAGGGTTATGGTTGTGATGAGGAATAAAGACGGGGTAATGTATATCGCAGTCAAAATAGTCGCACATTAGTCACATTTCTTGTAATGTGTCTCCTGCAACACATATTGTCAACAACCACACCCACATACACACAAACACACAAAACACAAATACAAACACACACACACACACACACACACACACACACACACGCACACTCAATTAGGTAAAACATTCATCCATATTACCACATCTTAAAATCACAGGGTCAGAGCATTATCGCGGAATGGGTTACTTCATTTTTACTGGACTAACATGAATTGATAGAGTTCTATCAATGCCTTCAGTTCAGAATCACCCATTCTTCCACAGAGGTCTCTGTATGAGTCTGAGCATATTAACAGACTGTCAGTCGACTCTCCTGTGCCATACATGTAACTTATACATTCACTTTATTCATAATGCCTTAGCACCCTTGAATCATAGGAGAGCACTCATTTAAATAATACGAATATAGTTTGTGTTAGTATTAGGAAAGTGTCATTTTTGGGGTTGTGTTATGATAAGCATTAGGTTTATGGTTATTGTTACGGATAAGGTTTCTGTTAGGGTTAACTTTATGGTACTGTTAGGAATAAGGATGAGGTAGGGGATCTCGCAAACAGTCTAACCAGGCGCGCACTAGTCAAGATCTTGTATTGTATGTGCTGCGTCGTACCCATTGTTAATACACACACAAACATATACAAATTGTCACCATACACATTTGAGTCAAAACATTCAATAGCAGTGTCACATCATAAAATCACAGAGACAGTGCTCTATCGCGCAGTTTGTTACTACACTTGTACTGCAAACTCACTACTGCAAATTCCAGGATACTCATGTACTGAGAGCACTCGCGAAAAGCGTCTCTTTACTCTCGCAGTGTCTTCTCTCTCTTGCGCAGTGTAGCAGGACTCAAACACATTGGTAGAGTTCTAAAACGAGTACAGTACAATTAAGCTCAGAATCAAAACACACACCCACACACACCAAACAGATTTCCCCATACACATTTGATCAAAACATTCAACCGCACAGTCCCATCACAGTCCCAGAGTCAGTGCTTCATCGCACAGTGTGTTAATACACTTGTACTGCAATCTCACTAAAAGTGAAATTTCAGGAGACTCATGTACTGACAGCATTCGCGAAAAGCGTCTCTTTACTCTCGCAGTGTCTTCTCTCTCTTGCGCAGTGTAGCAGGACTCAAACAAATTGGTAGAGTTCTCAAAACGAGTACAGTACAATTAAGCTCAGAATCAAAACACACACACACACACTCACACAGATTTCCCCCATACACATTTGATCAAAACATTCAACCGCACAGTCCCATCACAGTCCCAGAGTCAGTGCTTCATCGCACAGTGTGTTAATACACTTGTACTGCAATCTCACTAGCAGTGAAATTTCATGAGACTCATGTACTACAGCATTTGCGCAAAGTGTCTCTTTGCTCTTGCAGTGTCTTATCATTCTTGCGCGGTGTTCAGGACTCAAAGACATTGATAGAGTTCTCAAAACAAGTACAGTAAAATCAAGCACAGAATCAAAACACTCACCCATTCTCCCACTGAGGTTACTGTCGGTGTTTTTGCATACTAAACAGTATTTGAATAATTTCCCATGGGAAACACATGTAACATAGACTTGCTTTTTTCACACATAATGATTTAGCACACATGAAGCATATCAAAGCACTCCCTGAAGTGATAGGGTTACAGTAAGGGATGTTGTTAGGAAGGGTTATTGTTAGGATTTTGGTTACAATTAGCGTTTGTGTTATGCTTAATGTCACAGTTGAGTTTAGAATTAGGATTAGGGTTATGGTTTGATGAGGAATAAAGACGGGGTAATGTATATCGCAGTCAAAATAGTCGCGCATTAGTCACATTTCTTGTAATGTGTCTCCTGCAACACATATTGTCAACAACCACACCCACATACACACAAACACACAAAACACAAATACAAAAAACACACACACACACACACACACACACGCACTCAATTAGGTAAAACATTCATCCATATTACCACATCTTAAAATCACAGGGTCAGAGCATTATCGCGGAATGGGTTACTTCATTTTTACTGGACTAACATGAATTGATAGAGTTCTATCAATGCCTTCAGTTCAGAATCACCCATTCTTCCACAGAGGTCTCTGTATGAGTCTGAGCATATTAACAGACTGTCAGTCGACTCTCCTGTGCCATACATGTAACTTATAAATTCACTTTATTCATAATGCCTTAGCACCCTTGAATCATAGGAGAGCACTCATTTAAATAATACGAATATAGTTTGTGTTAGTATTAGGAAAGTGTCATTTTTGGGGTTGTGTTATGATAAGCATTAGTTTTATGGTTATTGTTACGGATAAGGTTTCTGTTAGGGTTAACTTTATGGTACTGTTAGGAATAAGGATGAGGTAGGGGATCTCGCAAACAGTCTAACCAGGCGCGCACTAGTCAAGATCTTGTATTGTATGTGCTGCGTCGTACCCATTGTTAATACACACACAAACATATACAAATTGTCACCATACACATTTGAGTCAAAACATTCAATAGCAGTGTCACATCATAAAATCACAGAGACAGTGCTCTATCGCGCAGTTTGTTACTACACTTGTACTGCAAACTCACTACTGCAAATTCCAGGATACTCATGTACTGAGAGCACTCGCGAAAAGCGTCTCTTAACTCTCGCATTGTCTTCTCTCTCTTGCGCAGTGTAGCAGGACTCAAACACATTGGTAGAGTTCTCAAAACGAGTACAATACAATTAAACTCAGAATCAAAACAACACACACACACACACTCAAACAGATTTCCCCCATACACATTTGATCAAAACATTCAACCGCACAGTCCCATCACAGTCCCAGAGTCAGTGCTTCATCGCACAGTGTGTTAATACACTTGTACTGCAATCTCACTAGCAGTGAAATTTCAGGAGACTCATGTACTGAGAGCATTCGCGAAAAGCGTCTCTTTACTCTCGCAGTGTCTTATCTCTCTTGCGCAGTGTAGCAGGACTCAAACACATTGGTAGGGTTCTCAAAACGAGTACAGTACAATTAAGCTCAGAATCAAAACACACACACACACACACACACACACACTCACACAGATTTCCCCCATACACATTTGATCAAAACATTCAACCGCACAGTCCCATCACAGTCCCAGAGTCAGTGCTTCATCGCACAGTGTGTTAATACACTTGTACTGCAATCTCACTAGCAGTTAAATTTCAGGAGACTCATGTACTGACAGCATTTGCGCAAAGTGTCTCTTTGCTCTTGCAGTGTCTTATCATTCTTGCGCGGTGTTCAGGACTCAAAGACATTGATAGAGTTTTCAAAACAAGTACAGTACAATCAAGCACAGAATCAAAACACTCACCCATTCTCCCACTGAGGTTACTGTCGGTGTTTTTGCATACTAAACAGTATTTGAATAATTTCCCATGGGAAACACATGTAACATAGACTCGCTTTTTTCACACATAATGATTTAGCACACATGAAGCATATCAAAGCACTCCCTGAAATGATAGGGTTACAGTAAGGGATGTTGTTAGGAAGGGTTATTGTTAGGATTTTGGTTACAATTAGCGTTTGTGTTATGCTTAACGTCACAGTTGAGTTTATAATAAGGATTAGGGTTATGGTGTGATGAGGAATAAAGACGGGGTAATGTTTATCGCAGTCAAAATAGTCGCGCATTAGTCAGATTTCTTGTAATGTGTCTCCTGCAACACATATTGTCAACAACCACACCCACATACACACAAACACACAAAACACAAATACAAACACACACACACACACACACACACACACACACACGCACACACCTCAATTAGGTAAAACATTCATCCATATTACCACATCTTAAAATCACAGGGTCAGAACATTATCGCGGAATGGGTTACTTCATTTTTACTGGACTAACATGAATTGATAGAGTTCTATCAATGCCTTCAGTTCAGAATCACCCATTCTTCCACAGAGGTCTCTGTATGAGTCTGAGCATATTAACAGACTGTCAGTCGACTCTCCTGTGCCATACATGTAACTTATACATTCACTTTATTCATAATGCCTTAGCACCCTTGAATCATAGGAGAGCACTCATTTAAATAATACGAATATAGTTTGTGTTAGTATTAGGAAAGTGTCATTTTGGGGGTTGTGTTATGATAAGCATTAGGTTTATGGTTATTGTTACGGATAAGGTTTCTGTTAGGGTTAACTTTATGGTACTGTTAGGAATAAGGATGAGGTAGGGGATCTCGCAAACAGTCTAACCAGGCGCGCACTAGTCAAGATCTTGTATTGTATGTGCTGCGTCGTACCCATTGTTAATACACACACAAACATATACAAATTGTCACCATACACATTTGAGTCAAAACATTCAATAGCAGTGTCACATCATAAAATCACAGAGACAGTGCTCTATCGCGCAGTTTGTTACTACACTTGTACTGCAAACTCACTACTGCAAATTCCAGGATACTCATGTACTGAGAGCACTCGCGAAAAGCGTCTCTTTACTCTCGCAGTGTCTTCTCTCTCTTGCGCAGTGTAGCAGGACTCAAACACATTGGTAGAGTTCTCAAAACTAGTACAGTACAATTAAACTCAGAATCAAAAACACACACACACACACTCACAAAGATTTCCCCCATACACATTTGATCAAAACATTCAACCGCACAGTCCCATCACAGTCCCAGAGTCAGTGCTTCATCGCACAGTGTGTTAATACACTTGTACTGCAATCTCACTAGCAGTGAAATTTCAGGAGACTCATGTACTGACAGCATTCGCGAAAAGCGTCTCTTTACTCTCGCAGTGTCTTATCTCTCTTGCGCAGTGTAGCAGGACTCAAACACATTGGTAGAGTTCTCAAAAGGAGTACAGTACAATTAAGCTCAGAATCAAAACAACACACACACACACACACACACACACACACACACTCACACAGATTTCCCCCATACACATTTGATCAAAACATTCAACCGCACAGTCCCATCACAGTCCCAGAGTAAGTGCTTCATCGCACAGTGTGTTAATACACTTGTACTGCAATCTCACTAGCAGTTAAATTTCAGGAGACTCATGTACTGACAGCATTTGCGCAAAGTGTCTCTTTGCTCTTGCAGTGTCTTATCATTCTTGCGCGGTGTGCAGGACTCAAAGACATTGGTAGAGTTTTCAAAACAAGTACAGTACAATCAAGCACAGAATCAAAACACACACCCATTCTCCCACTGAGGTTACTGTCGGTGTTTTTGCATACTAAACAGTATTTGAATAATTTCCCATGGGAAACACATGTAACATAGACTCGCTTTTTTCACACATAATGATTTAGCACACATGAAGCATATCAAAGCACTCCCTGAAGTGATAGGGTTACAGTAAGGGATGTTGTTAGGAAGGGTTATTGTTAGGATTTTGGTTACAATTAGCGTTTGTGTTATGCTTAACGTCACAGTTGAGTTTAGAATTAGGATTAGGGTTATGGTTTGATGAGGAATAAAGACGGGGTAATGTTTATCGCAGTCAAAATAGTCGCGCATTAGTCAGATTTCTTGTAATGTGTCTCCTGCAACACATATTGTCAACAACCACACCCACATACACACAAACACACAAAACACAAATACAAACACACACACACACACACACACACACACACACACACACGCACGCACTCAATTAGGTAAAACATTCATCCATATTACCACATCTTAAAATCACAGGGTCAGAACATTATCGCGGAATGGGTTACTTCATTTTTACTGGACTAACATGAATTGATAGAGTTCTATCAATGCCTTCAGTTCAGAATCACCCATTCTTCCACAGAGGTCTCTGTATGAGTCTGAGCATATTAACAGACTGTCAGTCGACTCTCCTGTGCCATACATGTAACTTATACATTCACTTTATTCATAATGCCTTAGCACCCTTGAATCATAGGAGAGCACTCATTTAAATAATACGAATATAGTTTGTGTTAGTATTAGGAAAGTGTCATTTTGGGGGTTGTGTTATGATAAGCATTAGGTTTATGGTTATTGTTACGGATAAGGTTTCTGTTAGGGTTAACTTTATGGTACTGTTAGGAATAAGGATGAGGTAGGGGATCTCGCAAACAGTCTAACCAGGCGCGCACTAGTCAAGATCTTGTATTGTATGTGCTGCGTCGTACCCATTGTTAATACACACACAAACATATACAAATTGTCACCATACACATTTGAGTCAAAACATTCAATAGCAGAGTCACATCATAAAGTCAAAGAGACAGTGCTCTATCGCGCAGTGTGTTACTACACTTGTACTGCAAACTCACTAGCTGCAAATTTCAGGAGACTCATGTACTGAGAGCACTCGCGAAAAAGCGTCTCTTAACTCTCGCAGTGTCTTATCTCTCTTGCGCAGTGTAGCAGGACTCAAACACATTGGTAGAGTTCTCAAAACGAGTACAGTACAATTAAGCTCAGAATCAAAACACACACACACACACACACTCAAACAGATTTCCCCCATACACATTTGATCAAAACATTCAACCGCACAGTCCCATCACAGTCCCAGAGTCAGTGCTTCATCGCACAGTGTGTTAATACACTTGTACTGCAATCTCACTAGCAGTGAAATTTCAGGAGACTCATGTACTGACAGCATTCGCGAAAAGCGTCTCTTTACTCTCGCAGTGTCTTATCTCTCTTGCGCAGTGTAGCAGGACTCAAACACATTGGTAGAGTTCTCAAAACGTGTACAGTACAATTAAGCTCAGAATCAAAACACACACACACACACACACACACACACACACACACACTCACACAGATTTCCCCCATACACATTTGATCAAAACATTCAACCGCACAGTCCCATCACAGTCCCAGAGTCAGTGCTTCATCGCACAGTGTGTTAATACACTTGTACTGCAATCTCACTAGCAGTGAAATTTCAGGAGACTCATGTACTGACAGCATTTGCGCAAAGTGTCTCTTTGCTCTTGCAGTGTCTTATCATTCTTGCGCGGTGTTCAGGACTCAAAGACATTGGTAGAGTTTTCATAACAAGTACAGTAAAATCAAGCACAGAATCAAAACACTCACCCATTCTCCCACTGAGGTTACTGTCGGTGTTTTTGCATACTAAACAGTATTTGAATAATTTCCCATGGGAAACACATGTAACATAGACTTGCTTTTTTCACACATAATGATTTAGCACACATGAAGCATATCAAAGCACTCCCTGAAGTGATAGGGTTACAGTAAGGGATGTTGTTAGGAAGGGTTATTGTTAGGATTTTGGTTACAATTAGCGTTTGTGTTATGCTTAACGTCACAGTTGAGTTTAGAATTAGGATTAGGGTTATGGTTTGATGAGGAATAAAGACGGGGTAATGTTTATCGCAGTCAAAATAGTCGCACATTAGTCACATTTCTTGTAATGTGTCTCCTGCAACACATATTGTCAACAACCACACCCACATACACACAAACACACAAAACACAAATACAAACACACACACACACACACACACACACACACACACGCACTCAATTAGGTAAAACATTCATCCATATTACCACATCTTAAAATCACTGGGTCAGAGCATTATCGCGGAATGGGTTACTTCATTTTTACTGGACTAACATGAATTGATAGAGTTCTATCTATGCCTTCAGTTCAGAATCACCCATTCTTCCACAGAGGTCTCTGTATGAGTCTGAGCATATTAACAGACTGTCAGTCGACTCTCCTGTGCCATACATGTAACTTATACATTCACTTTATTCATAATGCCTTAGCACCCTTGAATCATAGGAGAGCACTCATTTAAATAATACGAATATAGTTTGTGTTAGTATTAGGAAAGTGTCATTTTGGGGGTTGTGTTATGATAAGCATTAGGTTTATGGTTATTGTTACGGATAAGGTTTCTGTTAGGGTTAACTTTATGGTACTGTTAGGAATAAGGATGAGGTAGGGGATCTCGCAAACAGTCTAACCAGGCGCGCACTAGTCAAGATCTTGTATTGTATGTGCTGCGTCGTACCCATTGTTAATACACACACAAACATATACAGATTGTCACCATACACATTTGAGTCAAAACATTCAATAGCAGTGTCACATCAAAGTCACAGAGACAGTGCTCTATCGCGCAGTGTGTTACTACACTTGTACTGCAATCTCACTACAGTGCAAATTTCAGGAGACTCATGTACTGAGAGCACTCGCGAAAAGCGTCTCTTTACTCTCGCAGTGTCTTATCTCTCTTGCGCAGTGTAGCAGGACTCAAACACATTGGTAGAGTTCTCAAAACGAGTACAGTACAATTAAGCTCAGAATCAAAAACACACACACACACACACTCACACAGATTTCCCCCATACACATTTGATCAAAACATTCAACCGCACAGTCCCATCACAGTGCCAGAGTCAGTGCTTCATCGCACAGTGTGTTAATACACTTGTACTGCAATCTCACTAGCAGTGAAATTTCAGGAGACACATGTACTGACAGCATTCGCGAAAAGCGTCTCTTTACTCTCGCAGTGTCTTATCTCTCTTGCGCAGTGTAGCAGGACTCAAACACATTGGTAGGGTTCTCAAAAGTTAGAGTAACGAGTACAGTACAATTAAGCTCAGAATCAAACACACACACACACACACACACACACACACACACTCACACAGATTTCCCCCCATACACATTTGATCAAAACATTCAACCGCACAGTCCCATCACAGTCCCAGAGTCAGTGCTTCATCGCACAGTGTGTTAATACACTTGTACTGCAATCTCACTTGCAGTGAAATTTCAGGAGACTCATGTACTGACAGCATTTGCGCAAAGCGTCTCTTTGCTCTTGCAGTGTCTTATCATTCTTGCGCGGTGTTCAGGACTCAAAGACATTGATAGAGTTCTCAAAACAAGTACAGTACAATCAAGCACAGAATCAAAACACTCACCCATTCTCCCACTGAGGTTACTGTTGGTGTTTTTGCATACTAAACAGTATTTGAATAATTTCCCATGGGAAACACATGTAACATAGACTCGCTTTTTTCACACATAATGATTTAGCACACATGAAGCATATCAAAGCACTCCCTGAAGTGATAGGGTTACGGTAAGGGATGTTGTTAGGAAGGGTTATTGTTAGGATTTTGGTTACAATTAGCGTTTGTGTTATGCTTAATGTCACAGTTGAGTTTAGAATTAGGATTAGGGTTATGGTTTGATGAGGAATAAAGATGGGGTAATGTATATCGCAGTCAAAATAGTCGCGCATTAGTCAGATTTCTTGTAATGTGTCTCCTGCAACACATATTGTCAACAACCACACCCACATACACACAAACACACAAAACACAAATAACACACACACACACACACACACACACACACACACACACACTCAATTAGGTAAAACATTCATCCATATTACCACATCTTAAAATCACAGGGTCAGAGCATTATCGCGGAATGGGTTACTTCATTTTTACTGGACTCACATGAATTGATAGAGTTCTATCAATGCCTTCAGTTCAGAATCACCCATTCTTCCACAGAGGTCTCTGTATGAGTCTGAGCATATTAACAGACTGTCAGTCGACTCTCCTGTGCCATACATGTAACTTATACATTCACTTTATTCATAATGCCTTAGCACCCTTGAATCATAGGAGAGCACTCATTTAAATAATACGAATATAGTTTGTGTTAGTATTAGGAAAGTGTCATTTTTGGGGTTGTGTTATGATAAGCATTAGGTTTATGGTTATTGTTACGGATAAGGTTTCTGTTAGGGTTAACTTTATGGTACTGTTAGGAATAAGGATGAGGTAGGGGATCTCGCAAACAGTCTAACCAGGCGCGCACTAGTCAAGATCTTGTATTGTATGTGCTGCGTCGTACCCATTGTTAATACACACACAAACATATACAAATTGTCACCATACACATTTGAGTCAAAACATTCAATAGCAGTGTCACATCATAAAATCACAGAGACAGTGCTCTATCGCGCAGTTTGTTACTACACTTGTACTGCAAACTCACTACTGCAAATTCCAGGATACTCATGTACTGAGAGCACTCGCGAAAAGCGTCTCTTTACTCTCGCAGTGTCTTATCTCTCTTGCGCAGTGTAGCAGGACTCAAACACATTGGTAGAGTTCTCAAAACGAGTACAGTACAATTAAGCTCAGAATCAAAACACACACACACACACACACACATCACACAGATTTCCCCCATACACATTTGATCAAAACATTCAACCGCACAGTCCCATCACAGTCCCAGAGTCAGTGCTTCATCGCACAGTGTGTTAATACACTTGTACTGCAATCTCACTAGCAGTGAAATTTCAGGAGACTCATGTACTGACAGCATTCGCGAAAAGCGTCTCTTTACTCTCGCAGTGTCTTATCTCTCTTGCGCAGTGTAGCAGGACTCAAACACATTGGTAGAGTTCTCAAAACGAGTACAGTACAATTAAGCTCAGAATCAAAACACACACACACACACACACACACACACACACACACTCACACAGATTTCCCCCATACACATTTGATCAAAACATTCAACCGCACAGTCCCATCACAGTCCCAGAGTCAGTGCTTCATCGCACAGTGTGTTAATACACTTGTACTGCAATCTCACTAGCAGTTAAATTTCAGGAGACTCATGTACTGACAGCATTTGCGCAAAGTGTCTCTTTGCTCTTGCAGTGTCTTATCATTCTTGCTCAGTGTTCAGGACTCAAAGACATTGATAGAGTTCTCAAAACAAGTACAGTACAATCAAGCACAGAATCAAAACACTCACCCATTCTCCCACTGAGGTTACTGTCGGTGTTTTTGCATACTAAACAGTATTTGAATAATTTCCCATGGGAAACACATGTAACATAGACTCGCTTTTTTCACACATAATGATTTAGCACACATGAAGCATATCAAAGCACTCCCTGAAGTGATAGGGTTACAGTAAGGGATGTTGTTAGGAAGGGTTATTGTTAGGATTTTGGTTACAATTAGCGTTTGTGTTATGCTTAACGTCACAGTTGAGTTTAGAATTAGGATTAGGGTTATGGTTTGATTAGGAATAAAGACGGGGTAATGTATATCGCAGTCAAAATAGTCGCGCATTAGTCAATTTCTTGTAATGTGTCTCCTGCAACACATATTGTCAACAACCACACCCACATACACACAAACACACAAAACACAAATACAAACACACACACACACACACACACACACACACACACGCACTCAATTAGGTAAAACATTCATCCATATTACCACATCTTAAAATCACAGGGTCAGAACATTATCGCGGAATGGGTTACTTCATTTTTACTGGACTAACATGAATTGATAGAGTTCTATCAACGCCTTCAGTTCAGAATCACCCATTCTTCCACAGAGGTCTCTGTATGAGTCTGAGCATATTAACAGACTGTCAGTCGACTCTCCTGTGCCATACATGTAACTTATACATTCACTTTATTCATAATGCCTTAGCACCCTTGAATCATAGGAGAGCACTCATTTAAATAATACGAATATAGTTTGTGTTAGTATTAGGAAAGTGTCATTTTGGGGGTTGTGTTATGATAAGCATTAGGTTTATGGTTATTGTTACGGATAAGGTTTCTGTTAGGGTTAACTTTATGGTACTGTTAGGAATAAGGATGAGGTAGGGGATCTCGCAAACAGTCTAACCAGGCGCGCACTAGTCAAGATCTTGTATTGTATGTGCTGCGTCGTACCCATTGTTAATACACACACAAACATATACAAATTGTCACCATACACATTTGAGTCAAAACATTCAATAGCAGTGTCACATCATAAAATCACAGAGACAGTGCTCTATCGCGCAGTTTGTTACTACACTTGTACTGCAAACTCACTACTGCAAATTCCAGGATACTCATGTACTGAGAGCACTCGCGAAAAGTGTCTCTTTACTCTCGCAGTGTCTTATCTCTCTTGCGCAGTGTAGCAGGACTCAAACACATTGGTAGAGTTCTCAAAACGAGTACAGTACAATTAAGCTCAGAATCAAAACACACACACACACACACACACTCACACAGATTTCCCCCATACACATTTGATCAAAACATTCAACCGCACAGTCCCATCACAGTCCCAGAGTCAGTGCTTCATCGCACAGTGTGTTAATACACTTGTACTGCAATCTCACTAGCAGTGAAATTTCAGGAGACTCATGTACTGACAGCATTCGCGAAAAGTGTCTCTTTACTCTCGCAGTGTCTTATCTCTCTTGCGCAGTGTAGCAGGACTCAAACACATTGGTAGAGTTCTCAAAACGAGTACAGTACAATTAAGCTCAGAATCAAAACACACACACACACACACACACACACACACACACACACACAGATTTCCCCCATACACATTTGATCAAAACATTCAACCGCACAGTCCCATCACAGTCCCAGAGACATTGCTTCATCGCACAGTGTGTTAATACACTTGTACTGCAATCTCACTAGCAGTTAATTTTCAGGAGACTCATGTACTGACAGCATTTGCGCAAAGTGTCTCTTTGCTCTTGCAGTGTCTTATCATTCTTGCGCAGTGTTCAGGACTCAAAGACATTGATAGAGTTCTCAAAACAAGTACAGTACAATCAAGCACAGAATCAAAACACTCACCCATTCTCCCACTGAGGTTACTGTCGGTGTTTTTGCATACTAAACAGTATTTGAATAATTTCCCATGGGAAACACATGTAACATAGACTTGCTTTTTTCACACATAATGATTTAGCACACATGAAGCATATCAAAGCACTCCCTGAAATGATAGGGTTACGGTAAGGGATGTTGTTAGGAAGGGTTATTGTTAGGATTTTGGTTACAATTAGCGTTTGTGTTATGCTTAACGTCACAGTTGAGTTTAGAATTAGGATTAGGGTTATGGTTTGATTAGGAATAAAGATGGGGTAATGTATATCGCAGTCAAAATAGTCGCGCATTAGTCACATTTCTTGTAATGTGTCTCCTGCAACACATATTGTCAACAACCACACCCACATACACACAAACACACAAAACACAAATACACACACACACACACACACACACACACACACACACGCACTCAATTAGGTAAAACATTCATCCATATTACCACATCTTAAAATCACAGGGTCAGAGCATTATCGCGGAATGGGTTACTTCATTTTTACTGGACTAACATGAATTGATAGAGTTCTATCAACGCCTTCAGTTCAGAATCACCCATTCTTCCACAGAGGTCTCTGTATGAGTCTGAGCATATTAACAGACTGTCAGTCGACTATCCTGTGCCATACATGTAACTTATAAATCCACTTTATTCATAATGCCTTAGCACCCTTGAATCATAGGAGAGCACTCATTTAAATAATACGAATATAGTTTGTGTTAGTATTAGGAAAGTGTCATTTTTGGGGTTGTGTTATGATAAGCATTAGGTTTATGGTTATTGTTACGGATAAGGTTTCTGTTAGGGTTAACTTTATGGTACTGTTAGGAATAAGGATGAGGTAGGGGATCTCGCAAACAGTCTAACCAGGCGCGCACTAGTCAAGATCTTGTATTGTATATGCTGCGTCGTACCCATTGTTAATACACACACAAACATATACAAATTGTCACCATACACATTTGAGTCAAAACATTCAATAGCAGTGTCACATCAGAAAATCACAGAGACAGTGCTCTATCGCGCAGTTTGTTACTACACTTGTACTGCAAACTCACTACTGCAAATTCCAGGATACTCATGTACTGAGAGCACTCGCGAAAAGTGTCTCTTTACTCTCGCAGTGTCTTATCTCTCTTGCGCAGTGTAGCAGGACTCAAACACATTGGTAGAGTTCTCAAAACGAGTACAGTACAATTAAGCTCAGAATCAAAACACACACACACACACACACACACTCACACAGATTTCCCCCATACACATTTGATCAAAACATTCAACCGCACAGTCCCATCACAGTCCCAGAGTCAGTGCTTCATCGCACAGTGTGTTAATACACTTGTACTGCAATCTCACTAGCAGTGAAATTTCAGGAGACTCATGTACTGACAGCATTCGCGAAAAGCGTCTCTTTACTCTCGCAGTGTCTTATCTCTCTTGCGCAGTGTAGCAGGACTCAAACACATTGGTAGAGTTCTCAAAACGAGTACAGTACAATTAAGCTCAGAATCAAAACACACACACACACACACACACACACACACACTCACACAGATTTCCCCCATACACATTTGATCAAAACATTCAACCGCACAGTCCCATCACAGTCCCAGAGTCAGTGCTTCATCGCACAGTGTGTTAATACACTTGTACTGCAATCTCACTAGCAGTGAAATTTCAGGAGACTCATGTACTGACAGCATTCGCGAAAAGCGTCTCTTTACTCTCGCAGTGTCTTATCATTCTTGCGCAGTGTTCAGGACTCAAAGACATTGATAGAGTTCTCAAAACAAGTACAGTACAATCAAGCACAGAATCAAAACACTCACCCATTCTCCCACTGAGGTTACTGTCGGTGTTTTTGCATACTAAACAGTATTTGAATAATTTCCCATGGGAAACACATGTAACATAGACTCGCTTTTTTCACACATAATGATTTAGCACACATGAAGCATATCAAAGCACTCCCTTAAATGATAGGGTTACGGTAAGGGATGTTGTTAGGAAGGGTTATTGTTAGGATTTTGGTTACAATTAGCGTTTGTTTTATGCTTAACGTCACAGTTACTTTTATAATAAGGATTAGGGTTATGGTGTGATTAGGAATAAAGACGGGGTAATGTATATCGCAGTCAAAATAGTCGCACATTAGTCACATTTCTTGTAATGTGTCTCCTGCAACACATATTGTCAACAACCACACCCATATACACACAAACACACAAAACACAAATACAACACACACACACACACACACACACACACACACACACGCACTCAATTAGGTAAAACATTCATCCATATTACCACATCTTAAAATCACAGGGTCAGAGCATTATCGCGGAATGGGTTACTTCATTTTTACTGGACTAACATGAATTGATAGAGTTCTATCTATGCCTTCAGTTCAGAATCACCCATTCTTCCACAGAGGTCTCTGTATGAGTCTGAGCATATTAACAGACTGTCAGTCGACTCTCCTGTGCCATACATGTAACTTATAAATCCACTTTATTCATAATGCCTTAGCACCCTTGAATCATAGGAGAGCACTCATTTAAATAATACGAATATAGTTTGTGTTAGTATTAGGAAAGTGTCACTTTTGGGGTTGTGTTATGATAAGCATTAGGTTTATGGTTATTGTTACGGATAAGGTTTCTGTAAGGGTTAACTTTATGGTACTGTTAGGAATAAGGATGAGGTAGGGGATCTCGCAAACAGTCTAACCAGGCGCGCACTAGTCAAGATCTTGTATTGTATATGCTGCGTCGTACCCATTGTTAATACACACACACACACATACAGATTTCCCCCATACACATTTGATCAAAACATTCAATAGCACAGTCACATCACAAGTCCCAGAGTCAGTGCTTCATCGCACAGTGTGTTAATACACTTGTACTGCAAACTCACTAGCAGTGAAATTTCAGGAGACTCATGTACTGACAGCATTCGCGAAAAGCGTCTCTTTACTCTCGCAGTGTCTTATCTCTCTTGCGCAGTGTAGCAGGACTCAAACACATTGGTAGAGTTCTCAAAACGAGTACAGTACAATTAAGCTCAGAATCAAAACACACACACACACACACACACTCACACACATTTCCCCCATACACATTTGATCAAAACATTCAACCGCACAGTCCCATCACAGTCCCAGAGTCAGTGCTTCATCGCACAGTGTGTTAATACACTTGTACTGCAATCTCACTAGCAGTGAAATTTCAGGAGACTCATGTACTGACAGCATTCGCGAAAAGCGTCTCTTTACTCTCGCAGTGTCTTATCTCTCTTGCGCAGTGTAGCAGGACTCAAACACATTGGTAGAGTTCTCAAAAGTTAGAGTTCTCAAAACGAGTACAGTACAATTAAGCTCAGAATCAAAACACACACACACACACACACACACACATTTCCCCCATACACATTTGATCAAAACATTCAACCGCACAGTCCCATCACAGTCCCAGAGTCAGTGCTTCATCGCACAGTGTGTTAATACACTTGTACTGCAATCTCACTAGCAGTGAAATTTCAGGAGACTCATGTACTGACAGCATTCGCGAAAAGCGTCTCTTTACTCTCGCAGTGTCTTATCTCTCTTGCGCAGTGTAGCAGGACTCAAACACATTGGTAGAGTTCTCAAAACGAGTACAGTACAATTAAGCTCAGAATCAAAACACACACACACACACACACACACACACACTCACACAGATTTCCCCCATACACATTTGATCAAAACATTCAACCGCACAGTCCCATCACAGTCCCAGAGTCAGTGCTTCATCGCACAGTGTGTTAATACACTTGTACTGCAATCTCACTAGCAGTGAAATTTCAGGAGACTCATGTACTGACAGCATTCGCGAAAAGCGTCTCTTTACTCTCGCAGTGTCTTATCTCTCTTGCGCAGTGTAGCAGGACTCAAACACATTGGTAGAGTTCTCAAAACGAGTACAGTACAATTAAGCTCAGAATCAAAACACACACACACACACACACACACACACACTCAAACAGATTTCCCCCATACACATTTGATCAAAACATTCAACCGCACAGTCCCATCACAGTCCCAGAGTCAGTGCTTCATCGCACAGTGTGTTAATACACTTGTACTGCAATCTCACTAGCAGTGAAATTTCAGGAGACTCATGTACTGACAGCATTCGCGAAAAGCGTCTCTTTACTCTCGCAGTGTCTTATCTCTCTTGCGCAGTGTAGCAGGACTCAAACACATTGGTAGAGTTCTCAAAACGTTAGAGTTCTCAAAACGAGTACAGTACAATTAAGCTCAGAATCAAAACACACACACACACACACACACACACACTCACACAGATTTCCCCCATACACATTTGATCAAAACATTCAACCGCACAGTCCCATCACAGTCCCAGAGTCAGTGCTTCATCGCACAGTGTGTTAATACACTTGTACTGCAATCTCACTAGCAGTGAAATTTCAGGAGACTCATGTACTGACAGCATTCGCGAAAAGCGTCTCTTTACTCTCGCAGTGTCTTATCTCTCTTGCGCAGTGTAGCAGGACTCAAACACATTGGTAGAGTTCTCAAAACGAGTACAGTACAATTAAGCTCAGAATCAAAACACACACACACACACACACTCACACACATTTCCCCCATACACATTTGATCAAAACATTCAACCGCACAGTCCCATCACAGTCCCAGAGTCAGTGCTTCATCGCACAGTGTGTTAATACACTTGTACTGCAATCTCACTAGCAGTGAAATTTCAGGAGACTCATGTACTGACAGCATTCGCGAAAAGCGTCTCTTTACTCTCGCAGTGTCTTATCTCTCTTGCGCAGTGTAGCAGGACTCAAACACATTGGTAGAGTTCTCAAAACGAGTACAGTACAATTAAGCTCAGAATCAAAAACACACACACACACACACACTCACACACATTTCCCCCATACACATTTGATCAAAACATTCAACCGCACAGTCCCATCACAGTCCCAGAGTCAGTGCTTCATCGCACAGTGTGTTAATACACTTGTACTGCAATCTCACTAGCAGTGAAATTTCAGGAGACTCATGTACTGACAGCATTCGCGAAAAGCGTCTCTTTACTCTCGCAGTGTCTTATCTCTCTTGCGCAGTGTAGCAGGACTCAAACACATTGGTAGAGTTCTCAAAACGTGGAGTACAGTACAATTAAGCTCAGAATCAAAACACACACACACACACACACACTCACACAGATTTCCCCCATACACATTTGATCAAAACATTCAACCGCACAGTCCCATCACAGTCCCAGAGTCAGTGCTTCATCGCACAGTGTGTTAATACACTTGTACTGCAATCTCACTAGCAGTGAAATTTCAGGAGACTCATGTACTGACAGCATTCGCGAAAAGCGTCTCTTTACTCTCGCAGTGTCTTATCTCTCTTGCGCAGTGTAGCAGGACTCAAACACATTGGTAGAGTTCTCAAAACGTTAGAGTTCTCAAAACGAGTACAGTACAATTAAGCTCAGAATCAAAACACACACACACACACACACACACACATAACACACAGATTTCCCCCATACACATTTGATCAAAACATTCAACCGCACAGTCCCATCACAGTCCCAGAGTCAGTGCTTCATCGCACAGTGTGTTAATACACTTGTACTGCAATCTCACTAGCAGTGAAATTTCAGGAGACTCATGTACTGACAGCATTCGCGAAAAGCGTCTCTTTACTCTCGCAGTGTCTTATCTCTCTTGCGCAGTGTAGCAGGACTCAAACACATTGGTAGAGTTCTCAAAACGTTGTCAAGTACAGTACAATTAAGCTCAGAATCAAAACACACACACACACACACACTCACACACATTTCCCCCATACACATTTGATCAAAACATTCAACCGCACAGTCCCATCACAGTCCCAGAGTCAGTGCTTCATCGCACAGTGTGTTAATACACTTGTACTGCAATCTCACTAGCAGTGAAATTTCAGGAGACTCATGTACTGACAGCATTCGCGAAAAGCGTCTCTTTACTCTCGCAGTGTCTTATCTCTCTTGCGCAGTGTAGCAGGACTCAAACACATTGGTAGAGTTCTCAAAACGAGTACAGTACAATTAAGCTCAGAATCAAAACAACACACACACACACACACACACACACACCATTTCCCCCATACACATTTGATCAAAACATTCAACCGCACAGTCCCATCACAGTCCCAGAGTCAGTGCTTCATCGCACAGTGTGTTAATACACTTGTACTGCAATCTCACTAGCAGTGAAATTTCAGGAGACTCATGTACTGACAGCATTCGCGAAAAGCGTCTCTTTACTCTCGCAGTGTCTTATCTCTCTTGCGCAGTGTAGCAGGACTCAAACACATTGGTAGAGTTCTCAAAACGAGTACAGTACAATTAAGCTCAGAATCAAAACACACACACACACACACACACACACATACAGATTTCCCCCATACACATTTGATCAAAACATTCAACCGCACAGTCCCATCACAGTCCCAGAGTCAGTGCTTCATCGCACAGTGTGTTAATACACTTGTACTGCAATCTCACTAGCAGTGAAATTTCAGGAGACTCATGTACTGACAGCATTCGCGAAAAGCGTCTCTTTACTCTCGCAGTGTCTTATCTCTCTTGCGCAGTGTAGCAGGACTCAAACACATTGGTAGAGTTCTCAAAACGAGTACAGTACAATTAAGCTCAGAATCAAAAACACACACACACACACACACACACTCACACACATTTCCCCCATACACATTTGATCAAAACATTCAACCGCACAGTCCCATCACAGTCCCAGAGTCAGTGCTTCATCGCACAGTGTGTTAATACACTTGTACTGCAATCTCACTAGCAGTGAAATTTCAGGAGACTCATGTACTGACAGCATTCGCGAAAAGCGTCTCTTTACTCTCGCAGTGTCTTATCTCTCTTGCGCAGTGTAGCAGGACTCAAACACATTGGTAGAGTTCTCAAAACGAGTACAGTACAATTAAGCTCAGAATCAAAACACACACACACACACACACACACACACACATTTCCCCCATACACATTTGATCAAAACATTCAACCGCACAGTCCCATCACAGTCCCAGAGTCAGTGCTTCATCGCACAGTGTGTTAATACACTTGTACTGCAATCTCACTAGCAGTGAAATTTCAGGAGACTCATGTACTGACAGCATTCGCGAAAAGCGTCTCTTTACTCTCGCAGTGTCTTATCTCTCTTGCGCAGTGTAGCAGGACTCAAACACATTGGTAGAGTTCTCAAAACGAGTACAGTACAATTAAGCTCAGAATCAAAACACACACACACACACACACACACACACACACATTTCCCCCATACACATTTGATCAAAACATTCAACCGCACAGTCCCATCACAGTCCCAGAGTCAGTGCTTCATCGCACAGTGTGTTAATACACTTGTACTGCAATCTCACTAGCAGTGAAATTTCAGGAGACTCATGTACTGACAGCATTCGCGAAAAGCGTCTCTTTACTCTCGCAGTGTCTTATCTCTCTTGCGCAGTGTAGCAGGACTCAAACACATTGGTAGAGTTCTCAAAACGTTAGAGTTCTCAAAACGAGTACAGTACAATTAAGCTCAGAATCAAAACACACACACACACACACACAACATCACACAGATTTCCCCCATACACATTTGATCAAAACATTCAACCGCACAGTCCCATCACAGTCCCAGAGTCAGTGCTTCATCGCACAGTGTGTTAATACACTTGTACTGCAATCTCACTAGCAGTGAAATTTCAGGAGACTCATGTACTGACAGCATTCGCGAAAAGCGTCTCTTTACTCTCGCAGTGTCTTATCTCTCTTGCGCAGTGTAGCAGGACTCAAACACATTGGTAGAGTTCTCAAAACGAGTACAGTACAATTAAGCTCAGAATCAAAACACACACACACACACACACACTCACACACATTTCCCCCATACACATTTGATCAAAACATTCAACCGCACAGTCCCATCACAGTCCCAGAGTCAGTGCTTCATCGCACAGTGTGTTAATACACTTGTACTGCAATCTCACTAGCAGTGAAATTTCAGGAGACTCATGTACTGACAGCATTCGCGAAAAGCGTCTCTTTACTCTCGCAGTGTCTTATCTCTCTTGCGCAGTGTAGCAGGACTCAAACACATTGGTAGAGTTCTCAAAACGTGGTCAGTACAGTACAATTAAGCTCAGAATCAAAACACACACACACACACACACACACACACACACACATTTCCCCCATACACATTTGATCAAAACATTCAACCGCACAGTCCCATCACAGTCCCAGAGTCAGTGCTTCATCGCACAGTGTGTTAATACACTTGTACTGCAATCTCACTAGCAGTGAAATTTCAGGAGACTCATGTACTGACAGCATTCGCGAAAAGCGTCTCTTTACTCTCGCAGTGTCTTATCTCTCTTGCGCAGTGTAGCAGGACTCAAACACATTGGTAGAGTTCTCAAAACGAGTACAGTACAATTAAGCTCAGAATCAAACACACACACACACACACACACACACTCACACACATTTCCCCCATACACATTTGATCAAAACATTCAACCGCACAGTCCCATCACAGTCCCAGAGTCAGTGCTTCATCGCACAGTGTGTTAATACACTTGTACTGCAATCTCACTAGCAGTGAAATTTCAGGAGACTCATGTACTGACAGCATTCGCGAAAAGCGTCTCTTTACTCTCGCAGTGTCTTATCTCTCTTGCGCAGTGTAGCAGGACTCAAACACATTGGTAGAGTTCTCAAAACGAGTACAGTACAATTAAGCTCAGAATCAAAACACACACACACACACACACACACACTCACACACATTTCCCCCATACACATTTGATCAAAACATTCAACCGCACAGTCCCATCACAGTCCCAGAGTCAGTGCTTCATCGCACAGTGTGTTAATACACTTGTACTGCAATCTCACTAGCAGTGAAATTTCAGGAGACTCATGTACTGACAGCATTCGCGAAAAGCGTCTCTTTACTCTCGCAGTGTCTTATCTCTCTTGCGCAGTGTAGCAGGACTCAAACACATTGGTAGAGTTCTCAAAACGAGTACAGTACAATTAAGCTCAGAATCAAAACACACACACACACACACACACTCACACACATTTCCCCCATACACATTTGATCAAAACATTCAACCGCACAGTCCCATCACAGTCCCAGAGTCAGTGCTTCATCGCACAGTGTGTTAATACACTTGTACTGCAATCTCACTAGCAGTGAAATTTCAGGAGACTCATGTACTGACAGCATTCGCGAAAAGCGTCTCTTTACTCTCGCAGTGTCTTATCTCTCTTGCGCAGTGTAGCAGGACTCAAACACATTGGTAGAGTTCTCAAACTTTTAAAACGAGTACAGTACAATTAAGCTCAGAATCAAAACACACACACACACACACACACACACACACGATTTCCCCCATACACATTTGATCAAAACATTCAACCGCACAGTCCCATCACAGTCCCAGAGTCAGTGCTTCATCGCACAGTGTGTTAATACACTTGTACTGCAATCTCACTAGCAGTGAAATTTCAGGAGACTCATGTACTGACAGCATTCGCGAAAAGCGTCTCTTTACTCTCGCAGTGTCTTATCTCTCTTGCGCAGTGTAGCAGGACTCAAACACATTGGTAGAGTTCTCAAAACGAGTACAGTACAATTAAGCTCAGAATCAAAACACACACACACACACACACACACACACACACTCAAACAGATTTCCCCCATACACATTTGATCAAAACATTCAACCGCACAGTCCCATCACAGTCCCAGAGTCAGTGCTTCATCGCACAGTGTGTTAATACACTTGTACTGCAATCTCACTAGCAGTGAAATTTCAGGAGACTCATGTACTGACAGCATTCGCGAAAAGCGTCTCTTTACTCTCGCAGTGTCTTATCTCTCTTGCGCAGTGTAGCAGGACTCAAACACATTGGTAGAGTTCTCAAAACGAGTACAGTACAATTAAGCTCAGAATCAAAACACACACACACACACACACACACACACGATTTCCCCCATACACATTTGATCAAAACATTCAACCGCACAGTCCCATCACAGTCCCAGAGTCAGTGCTTCATCGCACAGTGTGTTAATACACTTGTACTGCAATCTCACTAGCAGTGAAATTTCAGGAGACTCATGTACTGACAGCATTCGCGAAAAGCGTCTCTTTACTCTCGCAGTGTCTTATCTCTCTTGCGCAGTGTAGCAGGACTCAAACACATTGGTAGAGTTCTCAAAACGAGTACAGTACAATTAAGCTCAGAATCAAAACATACACACACACACACACACTCACACACATTTCCCCCATACACATTTGATCAAAACATTCAACCGCACAGTCCCATCACAGTCCCAGAGTCAGTGCTTCATCGCACAGTGTGTTAATACACTTGTACTGCAATCTCACTAGCAGTGAAATTTCAGGAGACTCATGTACTGACAGCATTCGCGAAAAGCGTCTCTTTACTCTCGCAGTGTCTTATCTCTCTTGCGCAGTGTAGCAGGACTCAAACACATTGGTAGAGTTCTAAAATAGAGTTCTCAAAACGAGTACAGTACAATTAAGCTCAGAATCAAAACACACACACACACACACACACACTCACACACATTTCCCCCATACACATTTGATCAAAACATTCAACCGCACAGTCCCATCACAGTCCCAGAGTCAGTGCTTCATCGCACAGTGTGTTAATACACTTGTACTGCAATCTCACTAGCAGTGAAATTTCAGGAGACTCATGTACTGACAGCATTCGCGAAAAGCGTCTCTTTACTCTCGCAGTGTCTTATCTCTCTTGCGCAGTGTAGCAGGACTCAAACACATTGGTAGAGTTCTCAAAACGAGTACAGTACAATTAAGCTCAGAATCAAAACACACACACACACACACACACACTCACACAGATTTCCCCCATACACATTTGATCAAAACATTCAACCGCACAGTCCCATCACAGTCCCAGAGTCAGTGCTTCATCGCACAGTGTGTTAATACACTTGTACTGCAATCTCACTAGCAGTGAAATTTCAGGAGACTCATGTACTGACAGCATTCGCGAAAAGCGTCTCTTTACTCTCGCAGTGTCTTATCTCTCTTGCGCAGTGTAGCAGGACTCAAACACATTGGTAGAGTTCTCAAAACGAGTACAGTACAATTAAGCTCAGAATCAAAACACACACACACACACACACACACTCACACACATTTCCCCCATACACATTTGATCAAAACATTCAACCGCACAGTCCCATCACAGTCCCAGAGTCAGTGCTTCATCGCACAGTGTGTTAATACACTTGTACTGCAATCTCACTAGCAGTGAAATTTCAGGAGACTCATGTACTGACAGCATTCGCGAAAAGCGTCTCTTTACTCTCGCAGTGTCTTATCTCTCTTGCGCAGTGTAGCAGGACTCAAACACATTGGTAGAGTTCTCAAAACGAGTACAGTACAATTAAGCTCAGAATCAAAACACACACACACACACACACACTCACACACATTTCCCCCATACACATTTGATCAAAACATTCAACCGCACAGTCCCATCACAGTCCCAGAGTCAGTGCTTCATCGCACAGTGTGTTAATACACTTGTACTGCAATCTCACTAGCAGTGAAATTTCAGGAGACTCATGTACTGACAGCATTCGCGAAAAGCGTCTCTTTACTCTCGCAGTGTCTTATCTCTCTTGCGCAGTGTAGCAGGACTCAAACACATTGGTAGAGTTCTCAAAACGAGTACAGTACAATTAAGCTCAGAATCAAAACACACACACACACACACACACACACACATTTCCCCCATACACATTTGATCAAAACATTCAACCGCACAGTCCCATCACAGTCCCAGAGTCAGTGCTTCATCGCACAGTGTGTTAATACACTTGTACTGCAATCTCACTAGCAGTGAAATTTCAGGAGACTCATGTACTGACAGCATTCGCGAAAAGCGTCTCTTTACTCTCGCAGTGTCTTATCTCTCTTGCGCAGTGTAGCAGGACTCAAACACATTGGTAGAGTTCTCAAAACGTTAGAGTTCTCAAAACGAGTACAGTACAATTAAGCTCAGAATCAAAACACACACACACACACACACACACACACACATTTCCCCCATACACATTTGATCAAAACATTCAACCGCACAGTCCCATCACAGTCCCAGAGTCAGTGCTTCATCGCACAGTGTGTTAATACACTTGTACTGCAATCTCACTAGCAGTGAAATTTCAGGAGACTCATGTACTGACAGCATTCGCGAAAAGCGTCTCTTTACTCTCGCAGTGTCTTATCTCTCTTGCGCAGTGTAGCAGGACTCAAACACATTGGTAGAGTTCTCAAAACGAGTACAGTACAATTAAGCTCAGAATCAAAACACACACACACACACACACACACACACACACATTTCCCCCCATACACATTTGATCAAAACATTCAACCGCACAGTCCCATCACAGTCCCAGAGTCAGTGCTTCATCGCACAGTGTGTTAATACACTTGTACTGCAATCTCACTAGCAGTGAAATTTCAGGAGACTCATGTACTGACAGCATTCGCGAAAAGCGTCTCTTTACTCTCGCAGTGTCTTATCTCTCTTGCGCAGTGTAGCAGGACTCAAACACATTGGTAGAGTTCTCAAAACGTTAGGTTCTCAGAGTACAGTACAATTAAGCTCAGAATCAAAACACACACACACACACACACACACACACACATTTCCCCCATACACATTTGATCAAAACATTCAACCGCACAGTCCCATCACAGTCCCAGAGTCAGTGCTTCATCGCACAGTGTGTTAATACACTTGTACTGCAATCTCACTAGCAGTGAAATTTCAGGAGACTCATGTACTGACAGCATTCGCGAAAAGCGTCTCTTTACTCTCGCAGTGTCTTATCTCTCTTGCGCAGTGTAGCAGGACTCAAACACATTGGTAGAGTTCTCAAAACGAGTACAGTACAATTAAGCTCAGAATCAAAACACACACACACACACACACACACACAGATTTCCCCCATACACATTTGATCAAAACATTCAACCGCACAGTCCCATCACAGTCCCAGAGTCAGTGCTTCATCGCACAGTGTGTTAATACACTTGTACTGCAATCTCACTAGCAGTGAAATTTCAGGAGACTCATGTACTGACAGCATTCGCGAAAAGCGTCTCTTTACTCTCGCAGTGTCTTATCTCTCTTGCGCAGTGTAGCAGGACTCAAACACATTGGTAGAGTTCTCAAAACGAGTACAGTACAATTAAGCTCAGAATCAAAACAACACACACACACACACACACACACACGATTTCCCCCATACACATTTGATCAAAACATTCAACCGCACAGTCCCATCACAGTCCCAGAGTCAGTGCTTCATCGCACAGTGTGTTAATACACTTGTACTGCAATCTCACTAGCAGTGAAATTTCAGGAGACTCATGTACTGACAGCATTCGCGAAAAGCGTCTCTTTACTCTCGCAGTGTCTTATCTCTCTTGCGCAGTGTAGCAGGACTCAAACACATTGGTAGAGTTCTCAAAACGAGTACAGTACAATTAAGCTCAGAATCAAAACACACACACACACACACACACTCACACAGATTTCCCCCATACACATTTGATCAAAACATTCAACCGCACAGTCCCATCACAGTCCCAGAGTCAGTGCTTCATCGCACAGTGTGTTAATACACTTGTACTGCAATCTCACTAGCAGTGAAATTTCAGGAGACTCATGTACTGACAGCATTCGCGAAAAGCGTCTCTTTACTCTCGCAGTGTCTTATCTCTCTTGCGCAGTGTAGCAGGACTCAAACACATTGGTAGAGTTCTCAAAACGAGTACAGTACAATTAAGCTCAGAATCAAAACACACACACACACACACACACACACACATTTCCCCCATACACATTTGATCAAAACATTCAACCGCACAGTCCCATCACAGTCCCAGAGTCAGTGCTTCATCGCACAGTGTGTTAATACACTTGTACTGCAATCTCACTAGCAGTGAAATTTCAGGAGACTCATGTACTGACAGCATTCGCGAAAAGCGTCTCTTTACTCTCGCAGTGTCTTATCTCTCTTGCGCAGTGTAGCAGGACTCAAACACATTGGTAGAGTTCTCAAAAGTGAGTTTAAACGAGTACAGTACAATTAAGCTCAGAATCAAAACACACACACACACACACACACACTCACACACATTTCCCCCATACACATTTGATCAAAACATTCAACCGCACAGTCCCATCACAGTCCCAGAGTCAGTGCTTCATCGCACAGTGTGTTAATACACTTGTACTGCAATCTCACTAGCAGTGAAATTTCAGGAGACTCATGTACTGACAGCATTCGCGAAAAGCGTCTCTTTACTCTCGCAGTGTCTTATCTCTCTTGCGCAGTGTAGCAGGACTCAAACACATTGGTAGAGTTCTCAAAACGAGTACAGTACAATTAAGCTCAGAATCAAAACACACACACACACACACACACTCACACACATTTCCCCCATACACATTTGATCAAAACATTCAACCGCACAGTCCCATCACAGTCCCAGAGTCAGTGCTTCATCGCACAGTGTGTTAATACACTTGTACTGCAATCTCACTAGCAGTGAAATTTCAGGAGACTCATGTACTGACAGCATTCGCGAAAAGCGTCTCTTTACTCTCGCAGTGTCTTATCTCTCTTGCGCAGTGTAGCAGGACTCAAACACATTGGTAGAGTTCTCAAAACGAGTACAGTACAATTAAGCTCAGAATCAAAACATACACACACACACACACTCACACACATTTCCCCCATACACATTTGATCAAAACATTCAACCGCACAGTCCCATCACAGTCCCAGAGTCAGTGCTTCATCGCACAGTGTGTTAATACACTTGTACTGCAATCTCACTAGCAGTGAAATTTCAGGAGACTCATGTACTGACAGCATTCGCGAAAAGCGTCTCTTTACTCTCGCAGTGTCTTATCTCTCTTGCGCAGTGTAGCAGGACTCAAACACATTGGTAGAGTTCTCAAAACGAGTACAGTACAATTAAGCTCAGAATCAAAACACACACACACACACACACACTCACACAGATTTCCCCCATACACATTTGATCAAAACATTCAACCGCACAGTCCCATCACAGTCCCAGAGTCAGTGCTTCATCGCACAGTGTGTTAATACACTTGTACTGCAATCTCACTAGCAGTGAAATTTCAGGAGACTCATGTACTGACAGCATTCGCGAAAAGCGTCTCTTTACTCTCGCAGTGTCTTATCTCTCTTGCGCAGTGTAGCAGGACTCAAACACATTGGTAGAGTTCTCAAAACGTTAGAGTTCTCAAAACGAGTACAGTACAATTAAGCTCAGAATCAAAACACACACACACACACACACACACACTCACACACATTTCCCCCATACACATTTGATCAAAACATTCAACCGCACAGTCCCATCACAGTCCCAGAGTCAGTGCTTCATCGCACAGTGTGTTAATACACTTGTACTGCAATCTCACTAGCAGTGAAATTTCAGGAGACTCATGTACTGACAGCATTCGCGAAAAGCGTCTCTTTACTCTCGCAGTGTCTTATCTCTCTTGCGCAGTGTAGCAGGACTCAAACACATTGGTAGAGTTCTCAAAACGAGTACAGTACAATTAAGCTCAGAATCAAAACACACACACACACACACACTCACACACATTTCCCCCATACACATTTGATCAAAACATTCAACCGCACAGTCCCATCACAGTCCCAGAGTCAGTGCTTCATCGCACAGTGTGTTAATACACTTGTACTGCAATCTCACTAGCAGTGAAATTTCAGGAGACTCATGTACTGACAGCATTCGCGAAAAGCGTCTCTTTACTCTCGCAGTGTCTTATCTCTCTTGCGCAGTGTAGCAGGACTCAAACACATTGGTAGAGTTCTCAAAACGAGTACAGTACAATTAAGCTCAGAATCAAAACATACACACACACACACACACTCACACACATTTCCCCCATACACATTTGATCAAAACATTCAACCGCACAGTCCCATCACAGTCCCAGAGTCAGTGCTTCATCGCACAGTGTGTTAATACACTTGTACTGCAATCTCACTAGCAGTGAAATTTCAGGAGACTCATGTACTGACAGCATTCGCGAAAAGCGTCTCTTTACTCTCGCAGTGTCTTATCTCTCTTGCGCAGTGTAGCAGGACTCAAACACATTGGTAGAGTTCTCAAAACGTTGAGTCCAGTACAGTACAATTAAGCTCAGAATCAAAACACACACACACACACACACACACACACGATTTCCCCCATACACATTTGATCAAAACATTCAACCGCACAGTCCCATCACAGTCCCAGAGTCAGTGCTTCATCGCACAGTGTGTTAATACACTTGTACTGCAATCTCACTAGCAGTGAAATTTCAGGAGACTCATGTACTGACAGCATTCGCGAAAAGCGTCTCTTTACTCTCGCAGTGTCTTATCTCTCTTGCGCAGTGTAGCAGGACTCAAACACATTGGTAGAGTTCTCAAAACGAGTACAGTACAATTAAGCTCAGAATCAAACACACACACACACACACACACTCACACACATTTCCCCCATACACATTTGATCAAAACATTCAACCGCACAGTCCCATCACAGTCCCAGAGTCAGTGCTTCATCGCACAGTGTGTTAATACACTTGTACTGCAATCTCACTAGCAGTGAAATTTCAGGAGACTCATGTACTGACAGCATTCGCGAAAAGCGTCTCTTTACTCTCGCAGTGTCTTATCTCTCTTGCGCAGTGTAGCAGGACTCAAACACATTGGTAGAGTTTATTAGAGTTCTCAAAACGAGTACAGTACAATTAAGCTCAGAATCAAAACACACACACACACACACACACACACACATTTCCCCCATACACATTTGATCAAAACATTCAACCGCACAGTCCCATCACAGTCCCAGAGTCAGTGCTTCATCGCACAGTGTGTTAATACACTTGTACTGCAATCTCACTAGCAGTGAAATTTCAGGAGACTCATGTACTGACAGCATTCGCGAAAAGCGTCTCTTTACTCTCGCAGTGTCTTATCTCTCTTGCGCAGTGTAGCAGGACTCAAACACATTGGTAGAGTTCTCAAAACGAGTACAGTACAATTAAGCTCAGAATCAAAACACACACACACACACACACACTCACACACATTTCCCCCATACACATTTGATCAAAACATTCAACCGCACAGTCCCATCACAGTCCCAGAGTCAGTGCTTCATCGCACAGTGTGTTAATACACTTGTACTGCAATCTCACTAGCAGTGAAATTTCAGGAGACTCATGTACTGACAGCATTCGCGAAAAGCGTCTCTTTACTCTCGCAGTGTCTTATCTCTCTTGCGCAGTGTAGCAGGACTCAAACACATTGGTAGAGTTCTCAAAACGTTAGAGTTCTCAAAACGAGTACAGTACAATTAAGCTCAGAATCAAAACACACACACACACACACACTCACACAGATTTCCCCCATACACATTTGATCAAAACATTCAACCGCACAGTCCCATCACAGTCCCAGAGTCAGTGCTTCATCGCACAGTGTGTTAATACACTTGTACTGCAATCTCACTAGCAGTGAAATTTCAGGAGACTCATGTACTGACAGCATTCGCGAAAAGCGTCTCTTTACTCTCGCAGTGTCTTATCTCTCTTGCGCAGTGTAGCAGGACTCAAACACATTGGTAGAGTTCTCAAAACGAGTACAGTACAATTAAGCTCAGAATCAAAACACACACACACACACACACACTCACACACATTTCCCCCATACACATTTGATCAAAACATTCAACCGCACAGTCCCATCACAGTCCCAGAGTCAGTGCTTCATCGCACAGTGTGTTAATACACTTGTACTGCAATCTCACTAGCAGTGAAATTTCAGGAGACTCATGTACTGACAGCATTCGCGAAAAGCGTCTCTTTACTCTCGCAGTGTCTTATCTCTCTTGCGCAGTGTAGCAGGACTCAAACACATTGGTAGAGTTCTCAAAACGAGTACAGTACAATTAAGCTCAGAATCAAAACACACACACACACACACACACACACACGATTTCCCCCATACACATTTGATCAAAACATTCAACCGCACAGTCCCATCACAGTCCCAGAGTCAGTGCTTCATCGCACAGTGTGTTAATACACTTGTACTGCAATCTCACTAGCAGTGAAATTTCAGGAGACTCATGTACTGACAGCATTCGCGAAAAGCGTCTCTTTACTCTCGCAGTGTCTTATCTCTCTTGCGCAGTGTAGCAGGACTCAAACACATTGGTAGAGTTCTCAAAACGAGTACAGTACAATTAAGCTCAGAATCAAACACACACACACACACACACACTCACACACATTTCCCCCATACACATTTGATCAAAACATTCAACCGCACAGTCCCATCACAGTCCCAGAGTCAGTGCTTCATCGCACAGTGTGTTAATACACTTGTACTGCAATCTCACTAGCAGTGAAATTTCAGGAGACTCATGTACTGACAGCATTCGCGAAAAGCGTCTCTTTACTCTCGCAGTGTCTTATCTCTCTTGCGCAGTGTAGCAGGACTCAAACACATTGGTAGAGTTCTCAAAACGAGTACAGTACAATTAAGCTCAGAATCAAAACACACACACACACACACACACACACACATTTCCCCCATACACATTTGATCAAAACATTCAACCGCACAGTCCCATCACAGTCCCAGAGTCAGTGCTTCATCGCACAGTGTGTTAATACACTTGTACTGCAATCTCACTAGCAGTGAAATTTCAGGAGACTCATGTACTGACAGCATTCGCGAAAAGCGTCTCTTTACTCTCGCAGTGTCTTATCTCTCTTGCGCAGTGTAGCAGGACTCAAACACATTGGTAGAGTTCTCAAAACGTTAGAGTTCTCAAAACGAGTACAGTACAATTAAGCTCAGAATCAAAACACACACACACACACACACTCATACACATTTCCCCCATACACATTTGATCAAAACATTCAACCGCACAGTCCCATCACAGTCCCAGAGTCAGTGCTTCATCGCACAGTGTGTTAATACACTTGTACTGCAATCTCACTAGCAGTGAAATTTCAGGAGACTCATGTACTGACAGCATTCGCGAAAAGCGTCTCTTTACTCTCGCAGTGTCTTATCTCTCTTGCGCAGTGTAGCAGGACTCAAACACATTGGTAGAGTTCTCAAAACGAGTACAGTACAATTAAGCTCAGAATCAAAACACACACACACACACACACACTCACACACATTTCCCCCATACACATTTGATCAAAACATTCAACCGCACAGTCCCATCACAGTCCCAGAGTCAGTGCTTCATCGCACAGTGTGTTAATACACTTGTACTGCAATCTCACTAGCAGTGAAATTTCAGGAGACTCATGTACTGACAGCATTCGCGAAAAGCGTCTCTTTACTCTCGCAGTGTCTTATCTCTCTTGCGCAGTGTAGCAGGACTCAAACACATTGGTAGAGTTCTCAAAACGAGTACAGTACAATTAAGCTCAGAATCAAAACACACACACACACACACACTCACACACATTTCCCCCATACACATTTGATCAAAACATTCAACCGCACAGTCCCATCACAGTCCCAGAGTCAGTGCTTCATCGCACAGTGTGTTAATACACTTGTACTGCAATCTCACTAGCAGTGAAATTTCAGGAGACTCATGTACTGACAGCATTCGCGAAAAGCGTCTCTTTACTCTCGCAGTGTCTTATCTCTCTTGCGCAGTGTAGCAGGACTCAAACACATTGGTAGAGTTCTCAAAACGAGTACAGTACAATTAAGCTCAGAATCAAAACACACACACACACACACACACACACACGATTTCCCCCATACACATTTGATCAAAACATTCAACCGCACAGTCCCATCACAGTCCCAGAGTCAGTGCTTCATCGCACAGTGTGTTAATACACTTGTACTGCAATCTCACTAGCAGTGAAATTTCAGGAGACTCATGTACTGACAGCATTCGCGAAAAGCGTCTCTTTACTCTCGCAGTGTCTTATCTCTCTTGCGCAGTGTAGCAGGACTCAAACACATTGGTAGAGTTCTCAAAACGAGTACAGTACAATTAAGCTCAGAATCAAAACACACACACACACACACACTCACACACATTTCCCCCATACACATTTGATCAAAACATTCAACCGCACAGTCCCATCACAGTCCCAGAGTCAGTGCTTCATCGCACAGTGTGTTAATACACTTGTACTGCAATCTCACTAGCAGTGAAATTTCAGGAGACTCATGTACTGACAGCATTCGCGAAAAGCGTCTCTTTACTCTCGCAGTGTCTTATCTCTCTTGCGCAGTGTAGCAGGACTCAAACACATTGGTAGAGTTCTCAAAACGAGTACAGTACAATTAAGCTCAGAATCAAAACACACACACACACACACACACACTCACACAGATTTCCCCCATACACATTTGATCAAAACATTCAACCGCACAGTCCCATCACAGTCCCAGAGTCAGTGCTTCATCGCACAGTGTGTTAATACACTTGTACTGCAATCTCACTAGCAGTGAAATTTCAGGAGACTCATGTACTGACAGCATTCGCGAAAAGCGTCTCTTTACTCTCGCAGTGTCTTATCTCTCTTGCGCAGTGTAGCAGGACTCAAACACATTGGTAGAGTTCTCAAAACGAGTACAGTACAATTAAGCTCAGAATCAAAACACACACACACACACACACACACACACACATTTCCCCCATACACATTTGATCAAAACATTCAACCGCACAGTCCCATCACAGTCCCAGAGTCAGTGCTTCATCGCACAGTGTGTTAATACACTTGTACTGCAATCTCACTAGCAGTGAAATTTCAGGAGACTCATGTACTGACAGCATTCGCGAAAAGCGTCTCTTTACTCTCGCAGTGTCTTATCTCTCTTGCGCAGTGTAGCAGGACTCAAACACATTGGTAGAGTTCTCAAAACGAGTACAGTACAATTAAGCTCAGAATCAAAAACACACACACACACACACACACACTCACACACATTTCCCCCATACACATTTGATCAAAACATTCAACCGCACAGTCCCATCACAGTCCCAGAGTCAGTGCTTCATCGCACAGTGTGTTAATACACTTGTACTGCAATCTCACTAGCAGTGAAATTTCAGGAGACTCATGTACTGACAGCATTCGCGAAAAGCGTCTCTTTACTCTCGCAGTGTCTTATCTCTCTTGCGCAGTGTAGCAGGACTCAAACACATTGGTAGAGTTAAAGTTAGAGTTCTCAAAACGAGTACAGTACAATTAAGCTCAGAATCAAAACACACACACACACACACACACACACTCACACAGATTTCCCCCATACACATTTGATCAAAACATTCAACCGCACAGTCCCATCACAGTCCCAGAGTCAGTGCTTCATCGCACAGTGTGTTAATACACTTGTACTGCAATCTCACTAGCAGTGAAATTTCAGGAGACTCATGTACTGACAGCATTCGCGAAAAGCGTCTCTTTACTCTCGCAGTGTCTTATCTCTCTTGCGCAGTGTAGCAGGACTCAAACACATTGGTAGAGTTCTCAAAACGAGTACAGTACAATTAAGCTCAGAATCAAAACACACACACACACACACACTCACACACATTTCCCCCATACACATTTGATCAAAACATTCAACCGCACAGTCCCATCACAGTCCCAGAGTCAGTGCTTCATCGCACAGTGTGTTAATACACTTGTACTGCAATCTCACTAGCAGTGAAATTTCAGGAGACTCATGTACTGACAGCATTCGCGAAAAGCGTCTCTTTACTCTCGCAGTGTCTTATCTCTCTTGCGCAGTGTAGCAGGACTCAAACACATTGGTAGAGTTCTCAAAACGAGTACAGTACAATTAAGCTCAGAATCAAAACACACACACACACACACACACTCACACACATTTCCCCCATACACATTTGATCAAAACATTCAACCGCACAGTCCCATCACAGTCCCAGAGTCAGTGCTTCATCGCACAGTGTGTTAATACACTTGTACTGCAATCTCACTAGCAGTGAAATTTCAGGAGACTCATGTACTGACAGCATTCGCGAAAAGCGTCTCTTTACTCTCGCAGTGTCTTATCTCTCTTGCGCAGTGTAGCAGGACTCAAACACATTGGTAGAGTTCTCAAAACTAGAGTTCAAACGAGTACAGTACAATTAAGCTCAGAATCAAACACACACACACACACACACACACACAGATTTCCCCCATACACATTTGATCAAAACATTCAACCGCACAGTCCCATCACAGTCCCAGAGTCAGTGCTTCATCGCACAGTGTGTTAATACACTTGTACTGCAATCTCACTAGCAGTGAAATTTCAGGAGACTCATGTACTGACAGCATTCGCGAAAAGCGTCTCTTTACTCTCGCAGTGTCTTATCTCTCTTGCGCAGTGTAGCAGGACTCAAACACATTGGTAGAGTTCTCAAAACGAGTACAGTACAATTAAGCTCAGAATCAAAACACACACACACACACACACACACTCACACACATTTCCCCCATACACATTTGATCAAAACATTCAACCGCACAGTCCCATCACAGTCCCAGAGTCAGTGCTTCATCGCACAGTGTGTTAATACACTTGTACTGCAATCTCACTAGCAGTGAAATTTCAGGAGACTCATGTACTGACAGCATTCGCGAAAAGCGTCTCTTTACTCTCGCAGTGTCTTATCTCTCTTGCGCAGTGTAGCAGGACTCAAACACATTGGTAGAGTTCTCAAAACGAGTACAGTACAATTAAGCTCAGAATCAAAACACACACACACACACACACACACTCACACACATTTCCCCCATACACATTTGATCAAAACATTCAACCGCACAGTCCCATCACAGTCCCAGAGTCAGTGCTTCATCGCACAGTGTGTTAATACACTTGTACTGCAATCTCACTAGCAGTGAAATTTCAGGAGACTCATGTACTGACAGCATTCGCGAAAAGCGTCTCTTTACTCTCGCAGTGTCTTATCTCTCTTGCGCAGTGTAGCAGGACTCAAACACATTGGTAGAGTTCTCAAAACGTTAGAGTTCTCAAAACGAGTACAGTACAATTAAGCTCAGAATCAAAACACACACACACACACACACTCATACACATTTCCCCCATACACATTTGATCAAAACATTCAACCGCACAGTCCCATCACAGTCCCAGAGTCAGTGCTTCATCGCACAGTGTGTTAATACACTTGTACTGCAATCTCACTAGCAGTGAAATTTCAGGAGACTCATGTACTGACAGCATTCGCGAAAAGCGTCTCTTTACTCTCGCAGTGTCTTATCTCTCTTGCGCAGTGTAGCAGGACTCAAACACATTGGTAGAGTTCTCAAAACGAGTACAGTACAATTAAGCTCAGAATCAAAACACACACACACACACACACACTCACACACATTTCCCCCATACACATTTGATCAAAACATTCAACCGCACAGTCCCATCACAGTCCCAGAGTCAGTGCTTCATCGCACAGTGTGTTAATACACTTGTACTGCAATCTCACTAGCAGTGAAATTTCAGGAGACTCATGTACTGACAGCATTCGCGAAAAGCGTCTCTTTACTCTCGCAGTGTCTTATCTCTCTTGCGCAGTGTAGCAGGACTCAAACACATTGGTAGAGTTCTCAAAGTTAGAGTTCTCAAAACGAGTACAGTACAATTAAGCTCAGAATCAAAACACACACACACACACACACACACACACGATTTCCCCCATACACATTTGATCAAAACATTCAACCGCACAGTCCCATCACAGTCCCAGAGTCAGTGCTTCATCGCACAGTGTGTTAATACACTTGTACTGCAATCTCACTAGCAGTGAAATTTCAGGAGACTCATGTACTGACAGCATTCGCGAAAAGCGTCTCTTTACTCTCGCAGTGTCTTATCTCTCTTGCGCAGTGTAGCAGGACTCAAACACATTGGTAGAGTTCTCAAAACGAGTACAGTACAATTAAGCTCAGAATCAAAACACACACACACACACACACTCACACACATTTCCCCCATACACATTTGATCAAAACATTCAACCGCACAGTCCCATCACAGTCCCAGAGTCAGTGCTTCATCGCACAGTGTGTTAATACACTTGTACTGCAATCTCACTAGCAGTGAAATTTCAGGAGACTCATGTACTGACAGCATTCGCGAAAAGCGTCTCTTTACTCTCGCAGTGTCTTATCTCTCTTGCGCAGTGTAGCAGGACTCAAACACATTGGTAGAGTTCTCAAAACGAGTACAGTACAATTAAGCTCAGAATCAAAACACACACACACACACACACACTCACACACGATTTCCCCCATACACATTTGATCAAAACATTCAACCGCACAGTCCCATCACAGTCCCAGAGTCAGTGCTTCATCGCACAGTGTGTTAATACACTTGTACTGCAATCTCACTAGCAGTGAAATTTCAGGAGACTCATGTACTGACAGCATTCGCGAAAAGCGTCTCTTTACTCTCGCAGTGTCTTATCTCTCTTGCGCAGTGTAGCAGGACTCAAACACATTGGTAGTAGAGTTCTCAAAACGAGTACAGTACAATTAAGCTCAGAATCAAAACACACACACACACACACACACACACACACACATTTCCCCCATACACATTTGATCAAAACATTCAACCGCACAGTCCCATCACAGTCCCAGAGTCAGTGCTTCATCGCACAGTGTGTTAATACACTTGTACTGCAATCTCACTAGCAGTGAAATTTCAGGAGACTCATGTACTGACAGCATTCGCGAAAAGCGTCTCTTTACTCTCGCAGTGTCTTATCTCTCTTGCGCAGTGTAGCAGGACTCAAACACATTGGTAGAGTTTAAACGTTAGAGTTCTCAAAACGAGTACAGTACAATTAAGCTCAGAATCAAAACACACACACACACACACACACACACAAATTTCCCCATACACATTTGATCAAAACATTCAACCGCACAGTCCCATCACAGTCCCAGAGTCAGTGCTTCATCGCACAGTGTGTTAATACACTTGTACTGCAATCTCACTAGCAGTGAAATTTCAGGAGACTCATGTACTGACAGCATTCGCGAAAAGCGTCTCTTTACTCTCGCAGTGTCTTATCTCTCTTGCGCAGTGTAGCAGGACTCAAACACATTGGTAGAGTTCTCAAAACGAGTACAGTACAATTAAGCTCAGAATCAAAACACACACACACACACACACTCACACACATTTCCCCCATACACATTTGATCAAAACATTCAACCGCACAGTCCCATCACAGTCCCAGAGTCAGTGCTTCATCGCACAGTGTGTTAATACACTTGTACTGCAATCTCACTAGCAGTGAAATTTCAGGAGACTCATGTACTGACAGCATTCGCGAAAAGCGTCTCTTTACTCTCGCAGTGTCTTATCTCTCTTGCGCAGTGTAGCAGGACTCAAACACATTGGTAGAGTTCTCAAAACGAGTACAGTACAATTAAGCTCAGAATCAAAACACACACACACACACACACTCACACACATTTCCCCCATACACATTTGATCAAAACATTCAACCGCACAGTCCCATCACAGTCCCAGAGTCAGTGCTTCATCGCACAGTGTGTTAATACACTTGTACTGCAATCTCACTAGCAGTGAAATTTCAGGAGACTCATGTACTGACAGCATTCGCGAAAAGCGTCTCTTTACTCTCGCAGTGTCTTATCTCTCTTGCGCAGTGTAGCAGGACTCAAACACATTGGTAGAGTTCTCAAAACGTGATTCAAACGAGTACAGTACAATTAAGCTCAGAATCAAAACACACACACACACACACACACTCACACACATTTCCCCCATACACATTTGATCAAAACATTCAACCGCACAGTCCCATCACAGTCCCAGAGTCAGTGCTTCATCGCACAGTGTGTTAATACACTTGTACTGCAATCTCACTAGCAGTGAAATTTCAGGAGACTCATGTACTGACAGCATTCGCGAAAAGCGTCTCTTTACTCTCGCAGTGTCTTATCTCTCTTGCGCAGTGTAGCAGGACTCAAACACATTGGTAGAGTTCTCAAAACGAGTACAGTACAATTAAGCTCAGAATCAAAACACACACACACACACACACACACACTCACACAGATTTCCCCCATACACATTTGATCAAAACATTCAACCGCACAGTCCCATCACAGTCCCAGAGTCAGTGCTTCATCGCACAGTGTGTTAATACACTTGTACTGCAATCTCACTAGCAGTGAAATTTCAGGAGACTCATGTACTGACAGCATTCGCGAAAAGCGTCTCTTTACTCTCGCAGTGTCTTATCTCTCTTGCGCAGTGTAGCAGGACTCAAACACATTGGTAGAGTTCTCAAAACGAGTACAGTACAATTAAGCTCAGAATCAAAACACACACACACACACACACACTCACACACATTTCCCCCATACACATTTGATCAAAACATTCAACCGCACAGTCCCATCACAGTCCCAGAGTCAGTGCTTCATCGCACAGTGTGTTAATACACTTGTACTGCAATCTCACTAGCAGTGAAATTTCAGGAGACTCATGTACTGACAGCATTCGCGAAAAGCGTCTCTTTACTCTCGCAGTGTCTTATCTCTCTTGCGCAGTGTAGCAGGACTCAAACACATTGGTAGAGTTCTCAAAACGAGTACAGTACAATTAAGCTCAGAATCAAAACAACACACACACACACACACACTCACACCGATTTCCCCCATACACATTTGATCAAAACATTCAACCGCACAGTCCCATCACAGTCCCAGAGTCAGTGCTTCATCGCACAGTGTGTTAATACACTTGTACTGCAATCTCACTAGCAGTGAAATTTCAGGAGACTCATGTACTGACAGCATTCGCGAAAAGCGTCTCTTTACTCTCGCAGTGTCTTATCTCTCTTGCGCAGTGTAGCAGGACTCAAACACATTGGTAGAGTTCTCAAAACGTTAGAGTTCTCAAAACGAGTACAGTACAATTAAGCTCAGAATCAAAACACACACACACACACACACTCATACACATTTCCCCCATACACATTTGATCAAAACATTCAACCGCACAGTCCCATCACAGTCCCAGAGTCAGTGCTTCATCGCACAGTGTGTTAATACACTTGTACTGCAATCTCACTAGCAGTGAAATTTCAGGAGACTCATGTACTGACAGCATTCGCGAAAAGCGTCTCTTTACTCTCGCAGTGTCTTATCTCTCTTGCGCAGTGTAGCAGGACTCAAACACATTGGTAGAGTTCTCAAAACGAGTACAGTACAATTAAGCTCAGAATCAAAACATACACACACACACACACTCACACACATTTCCCCCATACACATTTGATCAAAACATTCAACCGCACAGTCCCATCACAGTCCCAGAGTCAGTGCTTCATCGCACAGTGTGTTAATACACTTGTACTGCAATCTCACTAGCAGTGAAATTTCAGGAGACTCATGTACTGACAGCATTCGCGAAAAGCGTCTCTTTACTCTCGCAGTGTCTTATCTCTCTTGCGCAGTGTAGCAGGACTCAAACACATTGGTAGAGTTCTCAAAACGAGTACAGTACAATTAAGCTCAGAATCAAAACATACACACACACACACACTCACACACATTTCCCCCATACACATTTGATCAAAACATTCAACCGCACAGTCCCATCACAGTCCCAGAGTCAGTGCTTCATCGCACAGTGTGTTAATACACTTGTACTGCAATCTCACTAGCAGTGAAATTTCAGGAGACTCATGTACTGACAGCATTCGCGAAAAGCGTCTCTTTACTCTCGCAGTGTCTTATCTCTCTTGCGCAGTGTAGCAGGACTCAAACACATTGGTAGAGTTCTCAAAATAGATTCTCAAAACGAGTACAGTACAATTAAGCTCAGAATCAAAACACACACACACACACACACTCACACACATTTCCCCCATACACATTTGATCAAAACATTCAACCGCACAGTCCCATCACAGTCCCAGAGTCAGTGCTTCATCGCACAGTGTGTTAATACACTTGTACTGCAATCTCACTAGCAGTGAAATTTCAGGAGACTCATGTACTGACAGCATTCGCGAAAAGCGTCTCTTTACTCTCGCAGTGTCTTATCTCTCTTGCGCAGTGTAGCAGGACTCAAACACATTGGTAGAGTTCTCAAAACGAGTACAGTACAATTAAGCTCAGAATCAAAACAACACACACACACACACACTCACACACATTTCCCCCATACACATTTGATCAAAACATTCAACCGCACAGTCCCATCACAGTCCCAGAGTCAGTGCTTCATCGCACAGTGTGTTAATACACTTGTACTGCAATCTCACTAGCAGTGAAATTTCAGGAGACTCATGTACTGACAGCATTCGCGAAAAGCGTCTCTTTACTCTCGCAGTGTCTTATCTCTCTTGCGCAGTGTAGCAGGACTCAAACACATTGGTAGAGTTCTCAAAACGAGTACAGTACAATTAAGCTCAGAATCAAAACACACACACACACACACACTCACACACATTTCCCCCATACACATTTGATCAAAACATTCAACCGCACAGTCCCATCACAGTCCCAGAGTCAGTGCTTCATCGCACAGTGTGTTAATACACTTGTACTGCAATCTCACTAGCAGTGAAATTTCAGGAGACTCATGTACTGACAGCATTCGCGAAAAGCGTCTCTTTACTCTCGCAGTGTCTTATCTCTCTTGCGCAGTGTAGCAGGACTCAAACACATTGGTAGAGTTCTCAAAACGAGTACAGTACAATTAAGCTCAGAATCAAAACACACACACACACACACACCGATTTCCCCCATACACATTTGATCAAAACATTCAACCGCACAGTCCCATCACAGTCCCAGAGTCAGTGCTTCATCGCACAGTGTGTTAATACACTTGTACTGCAATCTCACTAGCAGTGAAATTTCAGGAGACTCATGTACTGACAGCATTCGCGAAAAGCGTCTCTTTACTCTCGCAGTGTCTTATCTCTCTTGCGCAGTGTAGCAGGACTCAAACACATTGGTAGAGTTCTCAAAACGTTAGAGTTCTCAAAACGAGTACAGTACAATTAAGCTCAGAATCAAAAACACACACACACACACACACACTCACACACATTTCCCCCATACACATTTGATCAAAACATTCAACCGCACAGTCCCATCACAGTCCCAGAGTCAGTGCTTCATCGCACAGTGTGTTAATACACTTGTACTGCAATCTCACTAGCAGTGAAATTTCAGGAGACTCATGTACTGACAGCATTCGCGAAAAGCGTCTCTTTACTCTCGCAGTGTCTTATCTCTCTTGCGCAGTGTAGCAGGACTCAAACACATTGGTAGAGTTCTCAAAACGAGTACAGTACAATTAAGCTCAGAATCAAAACACACACACACACACACACACTCACACACATTTCCCCCATACACATTTGATCAAAACATTCAACCGCACAGTCCCATCACAGTCCCAGAGTCAGTGCTTCATCGCACAGTGTGTTAATACACTTGTACTGCAATCTCACTAGCAGTGAAATTTCAGGAGACTCATGTACTGACAGCATTCGCGAAAAGCGTCTCTTTACTCTCGCAGTGTCTTATCTCTCTTGCGCAGTGTAGCAGGACTCAAACACATTGGTAGAGTTCTCAAAACGTTAGAGTTCTCAAAACGAGTACAGTACAATTAAGCTCAGAATCAAAACACACACACACACACACACTCATACACATTTCCCCCATACACATTTGATCAAAACATTCAACCGCACAGTCCCATCACAGTCCCAGAGTCAGTGCTTCATCGCACAGTGTGTTAATACACTTGTACTGCAATCTCACTAGCAGTGAAATTTCAGGAGACTCATGTACTGACAGCATTCGCGAAAAGCGTCTCTTTACTCTCGCAGTGTCTTATCTCTCTTGCGCAGTGTAGCAGGACTCAAACACATTGGTAGAGTTCTCAAAACGAGTACAGTACAATTAAGCTCAGAATCAAAACACACACACACACACACACACTCACACACATTTCCCCCATACACATTTGATCAAAACATTCAACCGCACAGTCCCATCACAGTCCCAGAGTCAGTGCTTCATCGCACAGTGTGTTAATACACTTGTACTGCAATCTCACTAGCAGTGAAATTTCAGGAGACTCATGTACTGACAGCATTCGCGAAAAGCGTCTCTTTACTCTCGCAGTGTCTTATCTCTCTTGCGCAGTGTAGCAGGACTCAAACACATTGGTAGAGTTCTCAAAACGTTAGAGTTCTCAAAACGAGTACAGTACAATTAAGCTCAGAATCAAAAACACACACACACACACACACACACACACATTTCCCCCATACACATTTGATCAAAACATTCAACCGCACAGTCCCATCACAGTCCCAGAGTCAGTGCTTCATCGCACAGTGTGTTAATACACTTGTACTGCAATCTCACTAGCAGTGAAATTTCAGGAGACTCATGTACTGACAGCATTCGCGAAAAGCGTCTCTTTACTCTCGCAGTGTCTTATCTCTCTTGCGCAGTGTAGCAGGACTCAAACACATTGGTAGAGTTCTCAAAACGAGTACAGTACAATTAAGCTCAGAATCAAAACACACACACACACACACACTCACACACATTTCCCCCATACACATTTGATCAAAACATTCAACCGCACAGTCCCATCACAGTCCCAGAGTCAGTGCTTCATCGCACAGTGTGTTAATACACTTGTACTGCAATCTCACTAGCAGTGAAATTTCAGGAGACTCATGTACTGACAGCATTCGCGAAAAGCGTCTCTTTACTCTCGCAGTGTCTTATCTCTCTTGCGCAGTGTAGCAGGACTCAAACACATTGGTAGAGTTCTCAAAACGTTAGAGTTCTCAAAACGAGTACAGTACAATTAAGCTCAGAATCAAAACACACACACACACACACACACACATCACACAGATTTCCCCCATACACATTTGATCAAAACATTCAACCGCACAGTCCCATCACAGTCCCAGAGTCAGTGCTTCATCGCACAGTGTGTTAATACACTTGTACTGCAATCTCACTAGCAGTGAAATTTCAGGAGACTCATGTACTGACAGCATTCGCGAAAAGCGTCTCTTTACTCTCGCAGTGTCTTATCTCTCTTGCGCAGTGTAGCAGGACTCAAACACATTGGTAGAGTTCTCAAAACGAGTACAGTACAATTAAGCTCAGAATCAAAACATACACACACACACACACTCACACACATTTCCCCCATACACATTTGATCAAAACATTCAACCGCACAGTCCCATCACAGTCCCAGAGTCAGTGCTTCATCGCACAGTGTGTTAATACACTTGTACTGCAATCTCACTAGCAGTGAAATTTCAGGAGACTCATGTACTGACAGCATTCGCGAAAAGCGTCTCTTTACTCTCGCAGTGTCTTATCTCTCTTGCGCAGTGTAGCAGGACTCAAACACATTGGTAGAGTTCTCAAAACGAGTACAGTACAATTAAGCTCAGAATCAAAACACACACACACACACACACTCACACACATTTCCCCCATACACATTTGATCAAAACATTCAACCGCACAGTCCCATCACAGTCCCAGAGTCAGTGCTTCATCGCACAGTGTGTTAATACACTTGTACTGCAATCTCACTAGCAGTGAAATTTCAGGAGACTCATGTACTGACAGCATTCGCGAAAAGCGTCTCTTTACTCTCGCAGTGTCTTATCTCTCTTGCGCAGTGTAGCAGGACTCAAACACATTGGTAGAGTTCTCAAAACGAGTACAGTACAATTAAGCTCAGAATCAAAACACACACACACACACACACTCACACACATTTCCCCCATACACATTTGATCAAAACATTCAACCGCACAGTCCCATCACAGTCCCAGAGTCAGTGCTTCATCGCACAGTGTGTTAATACACTTGTACTGCAATCTCACTAGCAGTGAAATTTCAGGAGACTCATGTACTGACAGCATTCGCGAAAAGCGTCTCTTTACTCTCGCAGTGTCTTATCTCTCTTGCGCAGTGTAGCAGGACTCAAACACATTGGTAGAGTTCTCAAAACGAGTACAGTACAATTAAGCTCAGAATCAAAACACACACACACACACACACACACACACATTTCCCCCATACACATTTGATCAAAACATTCAACCGCACAGTCCCATCACAGTCCCAGAGTCAGTGCTTCATCGCACAGTGTGTTAATACACTTGTACTGCAATCTCACTAGCAGTGAAATTTCAGGAGACTCATGTACTGACAGCATTCGCGAAAAGCGTCTCTTTACTCTCGCAGTGTCTTATCTCTCTTGCGCAGTGTAGCAGGACTCAAACACATTGGTAGAGTTCTCAAAACGTTAGAGTTCTCAAAACGAGTACAGTACAATTAAGCTCAGAATCAAAACACACACACACACACACACACACACACACATTTCCCCCATACACATTTGATCAAAACATTCAACCGCACAGTCCCATCACAGTCCCAGAGTCAGTGCTTCATCGCACAGTGTGTTAATACACTTGTACTGCAATCTCACTAGCAGTGAAATTTCAGGAGACTCATGTACTGACAGCATTCGCGAAAAGCGTCTCTTTACTCTCGCAGTGTCTTATCTCTCTTGCGCAGTGTAGCAGGACTCAAACACATTGGTAGAGTTCTCAAAACGAGTACAGTACAATTAAGCTCAGAATCAAAACACACACACACACACACACTCACACACATTTCCCCCATACACATTTGATCAAAACATTCAACCGCACAGTCCCATCACAGTCCCAGAGTCAGTGCTTCATCGCACAGTGTGTTAATACACTTGTACTGCAATCTCACTAGCAGTGAAATTTCAGGAGACTCATGTACTGACAGCATTCGCGAAAAGCGTCTCTTTACTCTCGCAGTGTCTTATCTCTCTTGCGCAGTGTAGCAGGACTCAAACACATTGGTAGAGTTCTCAAAACGAGTACAGTACAATTAAGCTCAGAATCAAAACACACACACACACACACACTCACACACATTTCCCCCATACACATTTGATCAAAACATTCAACCGCACAGTCCCATCACAGTCCCAGAGTCAGTGCTTCATCGCACAGTGTGTTAATACACTTGTACTGCAATCTCACTAGCAGTGAAATTTCAGGAGACTCATGTACTGACAGCATTCGCGAAAAGCGTCTCTTTACTCTCGCAGTGTCTTATCTCTCTTGCGCAGTGTAGCAGGACTCAAACACATTGGTAGAGTTCTCAAAACGAGTACAGTACAATTAAGCTCAGAATCAAAACACACACACACACACACACACACACGATTTCCCCCATACACATTTGATCAAAACATTCAACCGCACAGTCCCATCACAGTCCCAGAGTCAGTGCTTCATCGCACAGTGTGTTAATACACTTGTACTGCAATCTCACTAGCAGTGAAATTTCAGGAGACTCATGTACTGACAGCATTCGCGAAAAGCGTCTCTTTACTCTCGCAGTGTCTTATCTCTCTTGCGCAGTGTAGCAGGACTCAAACACATTGGTAGAGTTCTCAAAACGAGTACAGTACAATTAAGCTCAGAATCAAAACACACACACACACACACACACACACACATTTCCCCCATACACATTTGATCAAAACATTCAACCGCACAGTCCCATCACAGTCCCAGAGTCAGTGCTTCATCGCACAGTGTGTTAATACACTTGTACTGCAATCTCACTAGCAGTGAAATTTCAGGAGACTCATGTACTGACAGCATTCGCGAAAAGCGTCTCTTTACTCTCGCAGTGTCTTATCTCTCTTGCGCAGTGTAGCAGGACTCAAACACATTGGTAGAGTTCTCAAAACGAGTACAGTACAATTAAGCTCAGAATCAAAACACACACACACACACACACTCACACACATTTCCCCCATACACATTTGATCAAAACATTCAACCGCACAGTCCCATCACAGTCCCAGAGTCAGTGCTTCATCGCACAGTGTGTTAATACACTTGTACTGCAATCTCACTAGCAGTGAAATTTCAGGAGACTCATGT
>JANBXA010000662.1:0-297631 GCA_030556225.1 Cricetiscus sungorus
CCCTGAGTGTAGAATTCTCCCCCTACCACAGGATTGTTTGTCCCCCTTACCCCAAACATTTTTGAGCCTGATCCTAGGATGAGCTTTCACAACCTTAAAGGGGCTACAGGTGACACCAATTGGAAAACCTCTTCCAGTTGGGACTAAACTACAGTCACTTCTGGATACCATTATTCCACCTATTCATAATTAATAAATATTATGAATCAATTTACACATACAGGACTCTGAGGAATTCCATACATCATCTCCCACAAGAGGCTGGTGTAGTAGTCTTAAAATTACTTTAACACTCCTGGCTATCATGCACCTAATTGGTATTGAGGAAAAACCTAGGGCCTTCGCCATTATAAAAAGAGATATGATGAGGGAATCACCTTCTCAATTTAGCTCCTCATAGAATCCTGCATTTATATCCCAAATTTGCCTTGGTCCCAATGTTATTTGGGGGGGGGCAGCTGCTACCATCACCGGTACTTCCTTCCTTAAGAGGCTCATATCAAAAACCAGATAGCACCACACAACCTAATGTTTCTGCGTCTGGATTATCACCCAGGTACCACATGAAAAAATACCAGGATATCATTTGTTCCCTCGTCAAACAGACCTTCCTTGAACTAAATTCAACTACCCCCAAACTAGTTGAAGATCGTTTGCTTTGCTATCATTCCTCCCCACACTTCTATGAAGGAATTGCTATTTCTGCACTCTTTTGTAACAACAATCACTCGAATTACTGTCAGTAGAAAGCTGCTTTAGCAGCCATTCTCAACCTACAGTAAATTTTTGGCTGATGATCCTGTCTTAAGTCAGTCTCATCTGTAGCGAGATATTCACCTTGTCTGCACCTGTGGCTTAGGCCATGCCCATTGGGGCGGAGACAGGGCTGGATGGGAGCAGGGAGAAAAGGTTGGGAGAGGGTTGGGCAGCCCTTTTTAGGTGGTGGACGCTGGAAGGCTCAGGATCTACTGGAACCCGCTGCGTACATCTGCCTATGTTGTGAGTTATTTCTCCCTTAATAAACTTCTGTTCAGCCTAATTGTTTATCCTGATCCTTATTATATTGCAATATCTGGTGTCGGAAGCAGAATTTGGATTTTCACCGGACCTGGCTTTCATCCCGGTGATAGAGGTGGGAGAGGCGGCAGAAACCAAGCCGCTCCCTTCCCCCACCATCCCTGAACGGGCAGGGTTCCTTGCCTAACCAGGTGGACACACCACAAGTTGTGGGAAAGTTGCCTCTGCCATCCAACCCCTTTACCTCCACATCGGCCCTGAGAAGGCACTCCCTGCTTCTCATATTTTGCCCATTTCCTCACTTTGCATTGTCGCCGCCTGGTGCCTTCCCTAGCGCCCGCCTTGCTTGTGTGTTTCCTGCGGCCATAGCCCCGTAGTCCCAGCAATTACACAGGGTCCTTTTACTTATTCGTTTAACAAATTCTCGCTTGCTATAGTTTGTTAAGAGCTATTCTGCAGGGACTGAATCAGAAGAATCATCTGCTGCCAGACGCTATTTGGCAGTTACAGCTGGAGGTGTTGAGATCTGCATATAAAAGAACCAAAGTTCCAGGAGAGCAGAATTACACCTAAGGTAATTGCAACATTCTTTGCAATTTAAGTTGATATAATATCTGAGATCAATTGTCCCATAGCTATGGCAGATAATCTTACAATGCAGGACTTTAGAAGTTCCTTTACTTTTTGTGTAGAAGGACATTTAACAGAAGAAAATCATGACTTAACCAATATATACATTTTTCTTGCAATAGCAATGGGTTTCATCATTATTATGATATTTTTAAAGAAATGGTTTGAGACTAGGGCAAATAATAAGGAACTTGTAAAAACCATAAGAGAGTTAGTAACAAGGATTCAAATTTTAGAAAATGACAACAGAGAGCTAAAAAACAGAATGAAAAATATTGAAAATGACAACGTAGAACATAAAATTGGAATGCAAAACATACAATATTTAGAAGAAAAGATTCAGAATATTGAAGATGTCAATAGAGAGCTGAGAAACAGAACACAGAATATTGAAAATGATAATGGAGAGCTGAAAATTAGAACGCAAAACATAGAATCCTTAGAAAAAAAGGTTCAGAATATTGAACATGACAATGGAGAGCTTAAAATTAGAATGCAAAATATAAAATGTTTAGAGGAAAAGGTTCAGAACATTGAAGATGTCAATAGAGAACTGACAGATAGAATGCAAAACATGGAACATAAAAATGACCAACTAGAAAACAGAAGTTGTTTCATAGCTGATAACTCAACAACCAAAACAGAAGCAATGCAACACATTACCATGCTAGCATAAACGGCTCGTTCCTGGTTGGACGAATCTACTAATAAGGTTAAAAAACTGGAACATCAGATGGAAAGATTAGCAGATAGAATCTGTTCCATGTCTGAGGATAATGACAAGCTGGGAGATAGAACATTGTTTCTGGAAGGCAGTTTACATGCCATTCAGATTATATCTAAGGATGAGAATATTAAAAACATGGAATCATTTGTAGTTTGGAGAAAGTAAGAAACTGACTAATGCAATGAAGTCTCTAGAAACTTATGTGGTTCAAGAAGTTCAGACACTCAAAGAAACAATGGTGAATAGATTTCAGGCCTTAGAAGACCATCAATCTGACATATCAGAAGGAGAACTACAGGGAACAGGGCATGAAAGAGTGTTAAAATTTTCTACACCATTTAGGGTCAGGGGAGATTTCCCTGTATCCGTTAATGAAAAACCAGAAATGAAAAATCACCCAAAAGGTGGTGTTGCCTATCAGTGGGAACCAATAAGTATGAAAGATTTAAAAGTTATAAAGGAAGCAGTAGTCTCTTATGGTATGCACTCACCATATGTGAAGCAATTAATAGAATCATGGGCAAGGAATAACAAGGTAACCCCTAAGGATTGGGATCGATTGATATCCACTGTCCTTGAAAACTCCTCTCAATTAGAATGGAGGGCTTTATGGAGAGAGGAAGCAAAAGCTCTTGAACTTCAGGGCTTGAAGAAAGGTTATAGAGCTCCCCAAGATAAAATCCTTGGTGAGGGTATTTTTGCTGACCCAGAAACCCAAGCTGCCTATGATGAACATATCTTGTCTCTATGCAGTACAGCAGCTCTGAATGCTTGGGATAAGGTTCATGAACTAGGGAAAAGACAGAATCCTTTATCAAGATAAGGCAAGGACCAAGAGAACATTTTACTTCATTTCTAGAAAGATTGTCTAGAGCAGTGCAATTAGAGGTAGCAAACACAGAAACTTGGGAAATACTTATAAAATCATTAGCTTATGAAAATGCGAACCCTCGATGCAAACAAGTGCTTTGGCCTTTAAAAATTCGATCAGCACCTTTAGATGACTGGGTTCTATATACAGACAACATGGAATATAATGATAATAGCACTGAAACTTGGGTAGGAGAGGCCATATCTAATGGTATGAGAAGACATCAGGATAACAGAGCTTTTAACTATGTTGACACTGAAGCTTGGGTAGGAGAGGCCATGTCTAAAAATCCGAGAAGACATCAAGATAACAGAGATCCTAACTATGAGGACATAGCAGCTTGGCTAGGAGAAGCCATCTCCAAAGGGTTGAAAAGATATCACAATGTCAGATGTTTTAACTGTGGTAGGAAAGGACATCTAAAAAGAAATTGTAGGCAAATTATTTCTAGAAATAACTCTCCCAGGAATGAATCTAACAGAAGGCCTCAGCCTTCTGGGTTATGTAGAAGGTGAGGCAAAGGCAGACACTGGACCAATGAGTGTAGATCGACCAGAGACAAGCAAGGAAACCCTTTAGCATCGGGAAACACCTTGGGGGGCCTCTCGAAGGCCCCCATGCCAAAGGTGGTTGGGACATTCCCAGTCACAGTGGAGAGCAATCTCCCACAGGACGATTAGAAAATCCAGTGCCTACTGTAAAAACTCATACCGCTCTGGATGACATACTAATGATGGAATTTGAATCAAACTTGAGTAAAGGAAACAAAAAGCGTATATTTTGACAAACCTTTATAAATAGTCATAGGCCTAGATTGATAGTTAAAATGAATAACAGACTGTTTGAAGGTTTAGTGGGCACAGTATTAGATAGGAACCAAAAACGACCTCATGATTGTGGAAAGGGTGTTATAAAGTACTATTCAAGACAGACACCAAATATCCAGGCTGTACAAAAACAGAATGCAAGCACTGAACAAACAGAGGAACCAAAAGCCCTACCCTTAAAATGGTTAACAGAGTAACCTGTCTGGGTAGGGCAATGACCTGTGACCTCTGAGAACTTAGAAGCTTTAGAAAACCTGGTACAGGAACAGCTAAATGCTGGACATATCAAGGAATCAACCAGCCCTTGGAATTCTCCTGTATTTGTTATCAAAAAGAAATCTGATAAATGGAGAATGCTTACAGACCTGAGAGCCATCAATAAAGTTATTCAGCCAATGGGTTCTCTACAGCCTGGAATGCCCTTGCCTTCTTTGATACCTAAGGAATGGCCTGTTATAGTTATTGACTTAAAGGATTGCTTCTTCACTATACCTTTACAGGAACAAGATAAAGAGAAATTTGCCTTCACGGTACCTAATTATAATAATTCTCAACTGGTGAAGAGATATAAATGGAAGGTTTTGCCACAGGGAATGCTAAATAGCCCCACTTTATGCCAATATTTTGTACAAAAACCACTGGAAATAATTCGTGAACAGTTTCCACAATCCATAATTTATCATTACATAGATGATATATTGTTAGCTGATTCTAAAATAGAAACATTAGAAAAAATGTTTGAGAAAGTAAAGGAAGTTTTACCTCATTGGGGATTACAAATTGCTCCTGAAAAAGTACAAAAAGGAGATTCTATCAACTACTTAAGATACAAAATAGATCTACAGAAAATTAGACCACAAAAAGTACAGATTAGGAGAGATCGTTACCAGACTCTTAATGGTCTTCAAAAATTACTAGGAGAGATCTCTCAACTACAAACCATTATTGGATTAGAAGGGCATGATTTGAAAAACTTAAAAATGACCCTAAAAGGGGACAAAGACTTGAATAGTCCACGAATACTATCAGCTGAGGCTGAAAAGGAATTAGAATGGGTAGAAAAGAGGATATTAGAAGCACATGTGGACCGTGTGGATCCAAAATTAGACTGTATTCTGGTTATATTACCATCTAGAGAAAATCCTTCAGTGATTTTTATGCAGAGGGAAGATATTATATTAGAATGGATATTTCTACCACATAAACAGACTAAAAAACCAAAGACATATATAGAAAAGATCTCTGACCTGATTATAAAAGGTAAATTAAGACTTCGTCAACTGACAGGAAGGGACCCAGCAGAAATCATAGTACCTTTGACTAATGAGGAAATTTCCTCCTTATGGAAAGATAATGAATATTGGCAGACAGCATGCAGTAACTTTTTGGGAATGATTAGCAACAATTATCCCAAAAGTGAAAGGATAAAATTCATAAAGAAAATGATTTGGATCCTTCCATGCATTGTAAGAAAAACACCTATCTCTGGAGTTCATACATTCTACACTGATGCAAACAAATCAGGTAAGGCAGGATATAAATCAGGTAAAATAAGTAAAGTGGTTCAAAGCCCTTAAAATTCTGTACAAAATGCAGAATTGTATGCCATTCTGATGGTACTTATGGATTTTACAGAACCTCTCAATATAGTTACTGACTCTCAATATGCAGAAAGAGTCGTCTTACACATTGAGACTGCAGAATTTATTCCTGATGGTACAGACTTAACTTCATTGTTTATACAGTTACAAGATACTATCCAAAAGAGGATTCATCCTATGTATATAACACACATTAGATCCCATATACGGGTCTGCCAGGTCCTCTAGCACATGGAAATGATGAAATTGATCAGTTTTTGATAGAAAGTGTGCTAGAAGCATCAGAATTTCATAAGAAACACCATGTGAACAGCAAAGGTTTGATAAAGGACTTTTCTATCACTTGGCAACAAGCCAAGGAAATAATAAGGAAATGTCCTACTTGCTCATTCTCTAACCAAAATCCTTTACCACCAGGCAGTAACCCTAAAGGTATAAAAAGAAATGAAATATGGCAAATGTATGTGGTTCACTTTGTAGAATTTGGAAAATTAAAATATGTGCACCATACTATAGATACATTTTCAGGGTTTCAATGGGCTACTGCTCTGAGCTCTGAAAAGGCTGAGTCTGTTATTACATCCCTTTGCGAGGTAATGGCCATTATGGGCATACCTGCACAAATAAAAACTGACAATGCTCTGGCATATGTTTCCAAAAATGGAAACAGTTTTTTGAATATTATAACATAAAGCACATAACTGGTATACCACACAATCCTACAAGACAAGCAGTAATTGAGAGATCCAATCGTAACTTAAAGGTAATGCTCCATAGACAGGCAGGAGTAACCAAGACACCCAAACACAGATTACACAATGCTATATTAACATTAAACTTTCTTAATGCTAATGAAAACGGACAAACAGCTGCTGAAAGGCACTGGACAATAGAAAAAACTTATGAACTAAATCAGCCAGTGTACTTCAAGGATGTATTGACCTCAGAATGGAAACCATGATATGTGTTACGTTGGGGTAGGGGTTTTGGATTTGTATCTACAGGAGAAGAAAAGCTATGGATAAAATCTAAGTTGATCAAGATCCGAGTTGAACAAGAGAAACATCTTAATGAAGAGGAATGACAAGTCATTCAACAAATTGGTCCCACAAAATGTGTGGAGACCTCTCAAAGGTAGGGGAAGTGTTCTTTTCTTGTCTTTACAGTAAAACAGAGAACACCTATCTTCATACAATCAAGAGACAAGGAACATGTAGGTGCCTACAGAAGACAGCTCTTCAGAAAGAATCATTTAATGAAGAGTAATCTGATTTATGGTAAAAATATTTAAGTCTAATAAACTGTTTCTATATGGAAATCTATTTCTCTTTTCTATTTGGTATTCCTGTAGTCCCGATTCATATAAATCAATGTTGGCTTTGGAGTTGGATTTGGCTTTCCTTCTTTAAATTCAAGCATGTTGTTAAGATTGAATTCACAGTTTCTGCTTTATATCAAGAAGCCAATTGATGTAAGGCAGAAGAAAACAAAATCTAAGGACTCATATGTTTATATGCACTTTTCTCTCACATCCTCATTTTCTCTTATACATGTTAATGCTTATTGTTGCCTTTCCCCTAATGCATACCGTAAAACTTGAAAATTTTACTTTGATATTGATATTTAAGTTTTCCACAAGGAATATAACAGTTCCCAACAGCAATCCTTGAACACTCCGGAAGGAAAATGGAGCCCCAAATGGACATTTCCATTCTACTCACCCTGATGCATCTGAACTACAAACTTCACCCTTTAACCGGTTTGGGACTGCTTTCCTCAAGACAACTCCTGAGTAGCTAGTTGTAATGGTGCACCTTCTTATTACAACCTGGCCAGAGTTCCAAGTAGAACTCCAGTCAAGCATTTTCTGCCACACTATGAATACCTACATATGTCACAGCCAATTCTGTTGAAAAATTTGGTTGCTAAACATTTTCTTTCTTCAGGACCCCATGGAGCAATCATCATCCCATTTCAGCAGGAAGTAATCTTAAGATAACGACGCCCCTCTCCCCACTCTTGGAATTTAGGGATAATATTCATCTTCATAGGGTTGATTTTAGATACTTGGGGTTGGGTATGGAAGGTGATATTTAGACACGGTTATCTCTTTTAGACAGGAATAGGGTATAGTTGGGAAAGATATGGTTCAGAATGATATAGGTAGATTGGCCTACCATCTTGTGAATTGTTTAGTAAGAATGAGATATTAGTATTTCAGCTTACACTGTTATATATTCTTATCTGTGGTAATCTATGTACTGGAAGAATTATATATTATATTTTGTCATATTGTGTGAAATCGTTCCATTTATGTTTTATGCACATTATTCTCGCTATATTCTATGTATGTATATTTTGTTTGCGTTCAAGACATTTTGTATATTGATACAGTTTAGGATATTTATCTTGCTGCACTCTTGTCTAGACATTTCTACTCTACCTCTACTTTAGGAATTTACATGTGCATAATTATATTGTTTAGGTGTGTATCCTTGCTTTACTCAAGGAAGTTTTAATCAGGTTTGTAGCTAAGTTCGTGAGTATTACAAATCATCCTCACCCGTGTTTTCTTTGCCTATGAGATGAGTCAGAAATAGATGCTTAATCTCCAATCACTTCATAGACCTGTAGAACACGGCATTTAAATGTGTTAATATTAGTACTCTGTTGACATGAGACACTGTTGCTCCTGACAGCACCATGCACTTTCCCGAAAGTATGTTGGACACTGTTGTTGCTCCTTCTGGAGTTCACCCTCACTTCGGCCATGGCCTCTTGGGCAAGGAACTGCCCTTACCTTGACAACTGATCTGGACTTGCGGTCCTATGTGCTTGCAGGAGACAAACAGAAGACTGCTGAACCTTGCCAAGTCAGGGTAAGACAGCCTTTCTTCCTCCCTGCTTTTGTTGTGATCTGTCAGGTACTCTTGGCCTTAGCCAAAACTGGCTGTACAAACATTGCTCTGAGACCTTGGGTGACTGTCCAGGTAGCTTACTGTTTCTGTCTTCGAGGCATCTTTTGGAAGTTGCCCATCCGCACTTCCTGTCTACCCTAGTATTGCTATTTTCCTTCTCAGGTCTTGATGAGGTTGTACATTAAACCATCACAACTATTATTCTCTCTTCCTAGTTAGATAGATTAGGTACTAGGCTTAAGCTTTCTAACTTAGGATAACTCTATTGTAAACTCCGTTATGTTTTCATCCTAGGACTAGATATGTATGCCGTTTTGTTGTCAATTTTGCTTTTCTTAGAGCACACTTGTTATGCAATGTTTTGTATATAGTTTTGTATTAAACTCAAATCTTTTCTTTAGACTAAAAGGGGAATTGTAGGAAGATATTCACCTTGTCTGCACCTGTGGCTTAGGCCATGCCCATTGGGGTGGAGACAGGGCCGGATTGGAGGGGGGAGAAAAGGTTGGGAGAGGTTTGGGCCGCCCTTTTTGGGTGGTGGACACTGGAAGGCTCAGGATCTGCTGGAACCCGCTGCGTACATCTGCCTATGTTGTGAGTTATTTCTCCCTTAATAAACTTCTGTTCGGCCTAATGATTTATCCTAATCCTTATTAAATCGCAATACTCATCTCTGCTTTCTACCTCTGGCCTGATGTCTCTGAGGATTCATTAAGGAAATTTCTGCAACTTTGAAATTTACCTGCAGCAGTTGACTTAGAGAGAAGCATGGAAAGAAACTACCCCACAATTAGTGTAAATCAAGTGTTTCTTCTAGCAGATTTGATGCAACCTGTTTTAATAGATTTAATAGATTTTCAGTGACACTAAGTGAGGTACAATTTTTTTTCTGGTTTACCTTAAAATTAAAATTATATCTGTGCTATTTTAGAAATTTTGAAATGCAAGGCTTATCATTGTCAAAATGTATGTCATCTTGTGGAAAATATATTTAGCATCAACCAGGGAATGCTTTCTCTAGGTTTTGAATAATATTTTTGCCCTAGAATTTCATTTGAAACAATTGGGTTAGTGCTTCATCTGTGAACAACATAAAATCTATGCATTCCCTTTTGACTTTCTTTAGAAGTGCCTGAGATGACAGAGTCCACTTGTGTCGAGAAAGCTCTCTTATCTTTGAAAATGCTAAAAGAATAAAAAGTCCATAAAAGCCATATGAGTTATGGATGCCTACCAGAATGAAGTTAGAGTGACTGAGAAACAAGGATCACGTGTTGGCATATATCTACCTGTGTTTATACAAGTCTCTTGCTGTCTTTTCATTGTGTAGCTATACACAAATCATCTTGGTTTCTTTTGTAATTCATAGGAGAATGACTTGAAACCTACCAACAAGTCCATATTTCTCTTCTTATTTGACCACTCGGGTTCACATCAATTGTGTAGTTTTTATCATGGCCTTCTTCTGGTTTTATACTTTACACAGTACATACACTTGAAATTGCTCCTTTACATCTTTAAATATACGCTGTGTGTTGTTTATTTTATGGTAGTGTACTTCAGATTCCATGTATGTATGTGCACTGTGTACATGCAGTGCCAACTGATGCCAGGAGAGAGCACCAAATCTCCAGGAATTGATCCTCTCCAAGAATTGCCTGAGCTCTGATTGGTAGTACACACACTGTTAATGACCGTGCCTTCCACATATCTGGCCTGTACATGGCTACTGGCTGTGCCAGTGTGCTTTCTGCACTCTACAATGGGTGGATTTAAACTCACAAATTTATGTTAATTATACATCATGATTTGTATCCAAATGTCGTAAACACACAAATACACACACAAACACACACATACTCACACACACACACACACACACACACACACACAGAGAGAGAGAGAGAGAGAAGAGAGAGAGACAGACAGAGAGAGAGAGAGAGAGAGAGAGAGAGAGAGAGAGAGAGAGAGAGAGAGAGAGAGAGAGAGAGAGAGAGAGAGAGAGTTTGGGAGTTTGGTGGTATAAATTTCAGGCCCAGCACCTAAGAGGTAGAAGCACCAAATCTCTGAGTTTGAAGTCAGCCTAGTCTATATATTTAAGATGTAGAAAAAAGAGACATTGCTGTAAGAAAAAAAAGTATATGAAAATCCTTCTCAGGTAGTTTTATGGAATTGGGAGTGGGAGTTTCCTCTGGTGAACTGACTGTTAGTTTGTCTCCCAGAGCAGAGGATGGCCAGGGATTGATAACTAACATAAATCAAATGATTCTGGATAGATTTTAAAAAGAATGGGGAGAGGTTTCAATAAAGAATTCCTACCTAGGACCTCTAGGACTTGTTCCATTTATTTTTAGGTTTTTATTTTATTTGTGTGTGTGTGTGTGTGTGTGTGTGTGTGTGTTTTGTGTTTGTTTTATGTGATGTTTATTTGTTTGATTTTGTTTTGTAATGTGGCCTCTATAGTTTGCTTATTGTCTCTGCTTTGCTAACTCTACACAGCCTGGAGTCAATTACCTGAGAAGAAAGGTTGGATTAGATTGACCTAGGGATAATTATATTGACTACTGATTCAGGAAGGCCCATACATTAGGCGGCTTCATCCCTAGACAGGGGGTACATACCTTAAAGAATGCTAGGTAAGCAGAAGCCCTCAGTTGCTCAAGCCCTGCATCGCTCATTGAGGTTTTGTAAAGTGGATAGTTAGCCATGTTAACCGGTTCTTTCCTAAGTTGTTTTTTGTTACTGTTTCATCACAGAACACAATTAAAAGGAATTAATTAGTACAATCACCTTCTGGTCCACTTAATTGTTATCCAGAATTTCAGATCCTCCCACCCAAACTGTGGTCCTCAGTGAACACTGGCTTTCATTTAAGATGGGGTAGGGAATCTCAGACCTCCCCATAATTACCACAACTCCTGGGTTCCCTGAGAGTGATCTCCTATCTCAGGTGTCTGATTTTAATGTTCTGTTTACTATAGGCCTACCAAATTTTGCATTATGTTATTTTAGGGTAATAGTTATCTCAAGGATCTTTGACATAATTACTCATGACTTCTGTAGGATGCTTGTGGATTCCACAATGGTCTTGTTACTTTGGTCCAGTGGGTCACTTGCTCAAGTATGACATGTGTTTGTTCTGTGTTCTAAATTGTGTGGAAAACATTAAAAGCCTGCAGGAGCACAACAGATTTCTTTGCTAAGGCTCCAGAGAGGTAAATACACTTTGTATAGTATTATAACCACATTAAGGCAGAATGTTATATGCTGTTACTCTAGAAATATACCAAAATAGCGTGAAAATTACTTTTGGATTTTTTTTTAACATTTCACAATTTTGCAATATGTCCTAATTCACATTAGCTATCAACTTGATGGCCTGCAGTGGCCTGGGAAGTGTTTCAGTAGAGTGAATGCATCCATTGTGCTGCAGCTCAATATGTGGGACTTTCTTTTTGTCGACATGAGATGACCCGAGTTATCCTGTGAGCAAGTGAGAGAGCCAAAATTGAGGTGGCAGCTGCATTCCTCATAAGTTTCTACCCAGTGTCCTGGTTGAAACCTGGCACTATTTTTCCTTAGGAAAAGTGACCTGGAGTGATAGCTATGTATAGTCTTTCTGGCCTTCATTGATTTTGGTCAATGGTTTATCACATCCACAGAAGGACACCAGGAATGTAATATCTGATTTCATCCTTTGGAGCTGTGGTGATGAAAATGTAGGGGTTATTGTTTATTTTTATTTTACTTGTTCTTTTGCCAAGTTAGGTTCTTAGCTATATAGTTCTATCTGGCCTTGAAGTTGTGACTACTGCCTGAGGATTCTGAAGGCTGAACAAAGCATGCACCATCCCAACATTGTGTACTTTTCACAAATTAAATATGATACAGTTATATTTACTATCTTTTTCCCTTTTTATTTATTTTGTGCTAGTGTCTTATTGTGTAGCTAAGGCTAGCTTGAAGCTCGTGGCAGTCATCTATCTTGACTTGCATGTATTACAATTATAGACTTGATCTACCCATAGCCAGCTAAATGTATGGGGTATATTTGTACAAGTAAATAATGATAAATGTTTACGCTTCAATATTTTGAAGTTCAAAATAATTTTGTTTCTTTCAAAGAATTAGTTTTTACCATTTATTTGTATATAGTTATGTTTTTCATTAAAACGTCCTTAAAAGCTTGATACAACCAATGCATGGCATTAGAAACTGTGAAATCAACACTGGGGAGAATAAAGAAGGATTGAAAGTTAGAGGCTAGGCATTAAGGAATCAATCTACACATTTATAAATATATCGTTAGGAATCATTTGTTCAATATTCCTTACTTATTTCTTTCATACTAGTATCATTAATTTTCTCAATAGGTTTCAATGGTTTTGATTGGAAGAGGGGAAGATTAGGATCTAAATATATGAAAGGTAACAGAAGTACAGTCTTGCTATAACTCTTCTGACCAAAGTTAAGTTCATCACCTCAATGTTGGGAGGAAAACAGGATGTGGATAGCAAGTGTAGGATACCCCCTTGTGGAAGAAGAATTTAGTGCACCTGAGCACTGATTTCCACCATTAACTTTGTCTGTATGTTTCTTATTTCAAAAAGAAAACCTACCTTAGTCATAAGTGAAAGGAATTGTTCTTACACACTGAGATCCTTATTACCTCTACTACCTGCACAAACTCTTAAGTTCTTTCAGCCCAATGATAAATGCTAGGTAACACAAGTCAATAGACATCATAGGACAACAACTTAGGCCAATGTCTTCTGCCTTGTCCAATTGAACACTGGTCTCTAAATATGCAGCTAAAATGCTTAATTTATGAACTATTTCTCATGTTATGATAGAAGTTAAGTCATTATCTTGAATCCCACAAGCAATTGGTATATTTCATAATGAGCTAATAAAAATGTGATTGTTTGTGGTTGTAGCACACCAAGCAGAAGCTGCCTGCCATGGTGGTGGAGACTAGTAGTTGGAGAACTCCAGGATGAGGAGGGCAAATTCAGACAGATATCAGGAAGCAGAAAATCCTGGTCTACATAAATAGCCCCAGACTAAAAACACACAAAGGAATCCTGTTCCAAAACAGAATTTTCAGGACCTGGTAACAAGGTGAACATGTCATTGCAAATATTATACTGCATATCCCTTCTGCATGCAAAGAGTAAGTCCAAACTTTGTAATTGCAAGATTACATTCAAGAAAAAATCAGGATCCTGAGGAACACAACAGATAGGATGAGAAATGACAAAAATATTAATATATAAAATGTAAGCACTTGAAGAGATGACTCAGTGTTACCATCACTGGCTGCATTTCTAGAAGACCTGTGTTCAATTCCCACCACCTATATGTCAGTTAAAATATGTCTGTCACTCCAGTCCAAGGGTTATGATACCTTCATATTAACAGTTATAAAATGAAATTAAATAAATTTTCTTTATTTTTTATATAAACAAGTGATGGTAGTACATGCTTTTTAACTTCCATAGGCTGAACTCTGACTTCTAGCCAAACTTATTGTACAGAGGACAGCCAATGATACAGAAATAGACCCTGTGTCAAAAAAACCAAACTGGATGGTGGCATGCTAAAAAAATATGTTATACACATGCTATTTTGGTAATTAATGTGGTTAATGTTTTACTATTATGTAAAACAAATTGGTGGTCTGTAATGGCACATGCCTTTAATCCCAGCTCTCAAGAAGGCAAAGAAAAGCATGTGAAATTCTCTGTGTTTGAAGCTACTCTGGTCTACTAAGTGAGTTCCATGACAGTCAAACCTACACAGGGAAGCTATGACTGGAAAACCAAAAATTAGTAAATAAATATTTCCCAGCAAACTCGTGGTGGATCACAGTCATTTGAAATGGGATCTGGTGCAATCTTCTGGTCTTTAGGGACAAAAGCAAAGAGAAATCTGTATACATAACAATAAAATCATGAAAAACATAACTGATAACTTACAATACCTTCTTACTTACAGTGATATGGCAGTTTTATAAATTATAAGACCAATTTTGGCAATTCAAATGAAGCCATGCATATAGACCTGCATATATCACTCCCATTCAAACCTAGAAAGAAATAGATGCAAAAAGAACAAGCTTGTCTTTAATGTGCTGTTCTTTGAGTATCCATGTGTAAAGAGTTATCTTTTCATCACAGTAAGCAACTTTGCCTCCTATTTCCAATCAAAAAATTATTTCCATGCAAATGATGTAATTTCTATGGTATCTGGTTGCAGATACTTCTGATTGGTCTCATGATTTTGCATGAATTCTTTGATCTACTTGGAATTTGAAGTTTCTGCAGGGGGAAATGTGTGTATCTATTTGCATTCTTCTACATGTCAACATCTAGGTATGCTAGGAAGATTTGTGAAATAAACTTTCTTTTCCTCAATTGTATAATTTTTCTTTTTTGTCAAAAATCAGGTGTTCATATGTGTGGATTAATGTCAGGGTCTTTGATTGCATTTCCTTGATCGAAATGTCTGTTCATATTGCCAATACATATTTGTTTTTATGATAATAGTTCTATAGTAGTACTTGAAGTCAGGGACAGTGATGATTCCAGAACTTCCTGTGTTGTGAAATGTTGTTTTAGCTATCCTGAGTTTATTGTTTATCCATATGGGAAATGTTCATTGTAGGTCTGTGAAGAATTGTGTTGGGGTTTTGATGGGGATTGCATTGAATTTGTAAATTTCTTAGGAAGATTTCCATTGTTACTTGGGTGATCCAAATTTTCCATGAACAAGGCAGTTATTTGCACTTTCTTATATATTCTACAATATTTCATTAAGGACGTAAGTTATTGTCACCTAGGTTTTCTAATGGTTTGGTTAGACTAAACCAAGATGCTTGATAGTATTTGTTACTGTTGCAAATATTGCTGTTTCCCTGATTTTTTATCAGTACATTTATCATTTTTATAATTGATACTGATTTCTTTCTCTTACAGTGTTATTGAATGCCTACATATTCAGAGAGTATTAACTGCAACAGTTTGGCAGTTAATTATTATTTATTCAGGACAAAACTTGAGCAAAAAATTAAGTATTTTAAATATTAGGAATGTCTATTTCCCTCATTTCCATATAAGTTATAATTGTTTTGTATTGCATATTTCATTCATATTTATTTATGTTTGCTGCAATTGTTGTGGGTGTTTTCCTTGTATAGATAGAAACTGATATAAACTGTCTATTTTTATGTACTTATTTATTCCAGTGGTATTGTGCTTGGTGATTTTCTTTTTACTTATTCTGTACTGTAGGTATGGGGCACTGTCATCTAGAGGCTATGTTTCATTTTGTATTTGTTTTTTGCTTGTTGTTTTTTTTTGACAGAGAGGTTCTATTTGTATCATATGTTTGCTCATTTAGAGTTATATTTGTTTTGAAAATCTTGTTTTTCTTGTGTTAGTAACAGATGTTTCAAATGTGTCTTAGACTCTTAAAGAGAACTCTGGCTCCTTTATGAGTCTCAAAACCCCGAACACATGAAAAAGACCTTTTCAAGTAGATAAGCAAACTCCCTAAAAGCAGGCAAAAGTGTAGTATTCCTGGGAAAATTTAGAAGCAGAAGTTCTGGTAAGAGGTATTAATGACTCACAAGAAAATTTCTATTTATCCAATAGGCTTAAATTGTGCAAATATTAAAAGATTTTTTAAGTTTGTATGCAATAAATAGAAATGAAAACCAAAGGCTATGGTTCACTGGACATGTGACTCTGTTTTGCTGAATTTTGAAAAGCAGATATGGTGGCCTTGTAAATTTGACATTTCTTTCAGATATGTCTGTGCTATTACTTTGCTCCCACTTCCTCTCCATGACTCCCTTCCCTCCATCCAGCATGTACTCATGGTGGCTGTAAGAAGTACCATTCCCAAAAGTATGTTGTCAGTCAAGAAGAAAATTATTCTTGAATGATATATATCCAAGTGACACCATCTCAGATGTTAGGTATGATTGAGGATTGGAAGAGACATCCTGCAAGAAATGCGAGTTCTTTAGGGAACAATATTCAAATAAACCGAGGTTTTTTTAGCAGTAGCTCAGCTGAGTGAACAGGAAAGATTTTCTGTACTGAGGTGGACATTCTGTCATTAGTTTAGGCACCAATGATTTCTGTACAGGCTTTTGTTTGTAGCAGAAATCAAACTTCAGGAGGGAGGTAAGGGGAAGCATTACGAGTGGATAACCGAGCAGCAGCAGGAAGAATGCCTTCTCTCTGGTAAGCTGATTTTTCAGGAGCAGCTTTCTTGGTGGGTGTAGTCTTTGTCCAGACCTCCTGGTTGTGGAAAATATATGATTGCTGGATAGTCTTCATACATTTATAGGCCTTGACTGTGAGGTTCCCAGTTTCATAAATTCTAGACATTGATGAAGTCCAAATTAACTCCTGCAAAATTGGACAGTGGATTCTCCCTGTAGCATCTTATTTTAAAATGATTATAGATCTTGCAACAGGAACATTTAGGGTGTATCAGATTAAATTAAATGGTTTTCACCTGCCTACTTTTAAAGATGTTGCACCTGCAAAGTTAAAACCCCACTTAGGTTTGCATGATATTGTTATGAGTAGTATTTCTGCCTCCTGGTCTGGGACTACAGCCCCGCCAACCCCAAATAACACACAGAGACACTGTATTAGATATAATTCTGTTGGCCAGTTACGAGTTTCTCATCTGCTAGCTCAGATCTGTCTTAAATATTAATGCATTTCTATTAATCTAAGTACTTCCACGTGGTCTTATTTTACCAGAGAGAGGACTGGCATTCTCTCTCAATCCATCTTCTTAGAACTCCATTTTACTACTTCCTCTTTCCTCCTTGTCTCCTAGTCCTGCCTATCTTGCTTCCCTATTGGCCAACAGTACTTTATTCATTATCCAATAATGAAACATATTTATAGAATGACATCTCCCATCATAGTATTTCTGTTGCCACCTAGTCATCATTCTTGTGTTAACTTTAATGTATCTAGTGAGAGTGTTTTTTACACTTCATACAGCTAAAACACAATGTTTACAAAACTCAGTTTGACGAGTTTCACTTTGATTTTTGCATCATTTACCCACACACTTGTTACACCTACCTTTCTTTCTCTCGCAAATCTATCCCAATCAGTTTTTGAGACAAATTCTAGAACAGAACGTGGGGCAGTGATCTGCATGAATTGTATTCCACTGGGAAGTTTTCAACTTCCCAGCTCATTTGAATTAGCACTCTTTTCCAGTTCCCGTGTCATGAAGGAATTTCGGTTTTTGGCTTCAAGAATATTGTATGCTCTTGTTTTCTTGTTTATTTCACAGACCATACTTAAGAGTCCCTTGTGGTCTTCCTTCAAATTAGCATTAAATTTTGAGTCATGTGAGAAATTATGCGTATCTTCTAGTGATAAGAAATCTTGTAGAGCTCTGGTGGTGAACACCTTCAATACCAGTATTCCAGATGCAGAGGCACTGAGATCTCTGAGTTCTAGCACAGCCAGGGCTACACAATTAGAAACCTTGTCTCAAGTCTTATCCACCTCCAAAATGTAGGAAACAAACAAAGAAAGAAACTAACTAACGTATCCTTCAGTATTTTTGTAGTCTTGGGCCATCTCAATACCTACTTTGCTATTTTTAATTAGAAGTATGTCTTCCAAATCAGCAACAAAATCTGACATCCTTTGGTTTTATATGCATTATTACTGAATAGTTTCTTCTCTTGCTCTGTTATTGCTACATTTAGTTCAAAGTTCAACTCAAGTAGTTGCATTTTATCTTTCCAGTAGGCTGGAAACAGAAACCATGGAGGGAGATATCACATATCTTTGAAGAAAGATGAAAGAGTGTAAAAGGAGCAATTGAAAGTTGCACAGTATGACTTACAGCTACTAAAGAGACAAACTGTGATGCAGAATCAATTGGCTAAATATCCTCATCAAATGATGAGCATGACTGTGGTAGTATTCTGAATGCCTGACTAAAATTATGTGCTTATGGCATGAGAATGAACTAAATGAGTTTCCAGTGTTATTTCCAACTGTATGCTCTGTGTTTTACTAGTCAGATAATGCTTGCCCCTTTGTTATATATACTAATAGGTTTTGTTCACTCTATGCTCTACTTATGTGACCTCACTTCTTTTAGATTTCTACACATGATCCATGGCACCTCACCAAGTCTTTAGTTGTTCCTGAAGGCTAAGTTATTGTATTCAAGTATGAGCCATAGACATCTCAACCTTGACACAGAAAGAGCAGCCCATTCCCTGTCTGCTACCTGAAAGGTTTCTTGCTTCAGTAAATGTTTTGTTAATCATCAAGTTGTTTGTGTCTGAAGTAAGAAGGTCCCACATTTTATCCACCAACAACAATAAGGTCTATATTACATCTAAAGTTTATATTGCTCTGATGAGTGACCATGAACAAAAACAGCTTAAGGAGGAAAGAGTTGATTTCACCTCAATTACAAGAGTTAAAACTGACTGTGTAATGTAAAGTTGTTCATATTTGCTCTTGATTATCTGGGATGTGGTTTGTCTCAAGTTGCAAATTACATGAGAGCAAATTTTGTCTACTCATATTCACTGATGGACCCCTGTTGCATGGCACACAAATGTTTTTGCAATGACTAAATCAAAATAATACTAAATGATTGGTATTCTAAATTTGAATCTTAGTTGTGTAAATATAACAGTAAAAATGACTAATGGCAGTTGTCATTTTTACAGGTACTGCACTCTTTTATGATAAGCACGCAGTGTCAAATAGTAAAGCAAAAATTACAGCCTTCAGATAGAAAATAAAGTCATGTTACAAAGTTGTTTTGAAAATACCTTACCAAATTTAGGATTTCTTTAAAATAGATGAGCTTTGGTGGGGAGTGTTGACGTAAATAATCCCAGTCATTATTCTTAATTTAACTTAATCTACTTTATCCTGTATTTTTTATTTAATGGTTTCTCATCTTCTTTGAAATTTTTATACAATATATTTTAATCATGTTTTTTTCCTTCTTTAAAAAACCCTGGAGTCCAGTATGTTTTGACTAACCAATCCTGGTTATATGTCTTATCCTTGCGTGTTGTTGTTATACCCAGTGTCACTTCACTGAAAAAAAAAACTGATTATCCCACTCACAGCCGCTGCCAGTTGCAAATAGCTTCTTCTTTACGGGTGGGACTCTTTGCGCTTTTTCCTTCCTCTCTAGTGAAAGTTTGTCTGCTGGGAGTTTATGAAGATCTTGTACAAACTGTCAAAGTCTCTGTGAGTTCTTATATTCATCTGACGTGCTGTATCTGAGAAAGCTTTCCACCTACTACCTCTGGCTCTTTAAGTCCTGCTCTTTCAAATGGATCTCTGAACACTGAGGAGAGGGGCATGATGTAAGACATCCCATTTAGGACTGAGCACTCCAAAGTCTCTTACCCACTGCCCATTGCAAGTTCATGTTTTATTGTTGTGTTCATTTAGTAGACTAATAATGGTAGGTTTTCCCCTAGGACTATTGATCTATGTTGCCTCAATAACAATTTCAAGTATGGGTTTCATCTTGTAAAAGGAGATGGGGAGGTTCAAATTCAGCTAAAATGGTGGGTGATTGTTCCCCTAACATTTAAGCCACTGTTAAAACAATAGGCTTAACTTGCCGACAAGTGCTTACATTGGGTTGTTGGGTATGTAGCTGGGTATATTGAATATTACTTTTTTTCCCTCCATTGTTGTATGTAGCACTTCTCAACACTATAAACACTAGCCAGTAGGCGCCTTTAGTAATAGGGCCTAAGGGCAAGTTATGGAGATTAATCAAAAGCACCAGAAATAGCTTGTAATGCTGAGGGTTGAAACATATATGGGATCCACATTCCCAACATCTTAAAAATAAGTGACCCATTCCTGGTGCTGGGTTTACTTGGTAGAATGTGATATCTGATATGGGTATCACACCTGTCCCAATTAAATGAGAACACTATTTAAACTCCATTTATAGATGATTACATTTCAGAATTCTTTCACGATAATTACTTTTCAAAGTCATTCAGAATTATCCCTCCCCATAATCCTTTGTGTATTCTTCCTTTTATTATTTAAAAAATTAGAAGTAATTACAATATCCTTTTCAAATTAGCATGTTTTTTTATTTTGTAATTATTTTGTACATCGCTTTTAGTAACTGCATTGTGAAAATAAATGTTAATTCAGTATTTCTCATTTTCATCCCATCCATTAGTTTTTCAAAGCTTTATATAGGGAAGAACATTTCATTATTGAACAGGAATGCTTACTAAGAATGTCTGGGTGCTAGTAAAATATTCTTGCTTTGTTTTTCTTTCAATAAGGATTGATATACCTCCACACTGTAATTTTTTATCCTTCCTCAACAGTGATTTTATAGCAATTGGTATAAATTCAGCATGGGCATTAATATCATCCCCAGCCTACCACTGTGCATCTATAGTTGTACTTTCATAATTGCATTCTCCCATAATAATTCATGGAAAATCTTAAATTCCATATGTAATAATTCATAATGCTGAAGTGCTTGAGCACTTCTGCCTGAGACAGGAGTCACTATCCAAGATACCTGGATGCTCCTGGATGCATATGATGCTCCTTTCGACCTCTTATGAGGTATGTAACACTATGTCACCATAACTTACTCTGCCAACATTTTGTCTTGTTATATGGGTATTATACTGTCCTGCATCAAAAGTACAGTAAGATTTTGAGAGTAAAATGACACATAACTTTTTAAACTGTTCTTTTTATTATTGGTTTTTTAATTATTTTTTATTGTGTCAGATTTAAAATTCAGGTTTGTCATGATAAATACTGCATGGGTGAAGGTATGCATGGTACGTGAGGCTCCAGGTGTCATACTTGGGTTTTAGAATATAACTCTTGTAGATAAGATGTAAATGATACCTATTTCTGTGCTGAAATTTAGATGTTGTCACAATATGATTGTTGAATATGCTTTCCTTTTATTCTGTGCATCACAGCATCTGGCATTCATGAACCTTTTGTACTGCTACTTTGAACATCTTTTCATACATCAGTTTCCTTAGAAAGCCTCCTCTTCAAAGTTCTTTTATGTGCAACTATGTAACATCTTTTGCCATGTATAAATACTGCACTGCCTCCTTAGTCATGGTGATATATGCTCTCATAAAACATTCCATCTTGTAGAGAGCTGCTAAGTGCCACACCTTAAAGATGGCGCTGGCTTCAACCTTCCACCTTCCTGATGGTGAGTGTTCTCTGGCATAAACAAGTCCTTATTTGGTTAAGCCTCTTCAGCCTTTATGCTTCCTTGTTAGAGTAGCCTATCTGCAAGGTCCACGTGGCTCACTGGGGTTGGTCAGCACAAGGGGATTTAAGCATGTGTGAATTTTTTTCCCCAGGGTAGAAGAAGCTACTTCAAGGATCCTAAATAAACTGCATGAAAACATCTTCCCAGACTTGCATCTTCCTTGCTGGTGGAGATTGTGTGCAACAACTTGTTGCCCATATGGGAACACATTTTCTCTACAGATAAGAAATTCTTGAGGTCAGGGCAGCATTGGTAAGTTCCAAAGGTAGTTTGGGACCAAGTTAAGTCCCTAGGTAAAGAGGTGATAATGTCTATAGTAAGGAGAAATAAAGTCCCTGGTAAGTTGGGACCAAGCTAAGGCCCTCGGTAATGAGGCGATAAGGTCTCCAGTAAGGAACAATAAAGTCCTAGGTAGGATCAGACCAAGTTAAAGACCATGAAAAAAGGCAGCAATAAAGTCTCAGGCATTGAGCAAGAGGTTATAACAAACCGAACGTAAAAATTTTAAAATGGGGACTTCTTAGTCTCATCCAATTATTCTGGGTCTTCAGGAGCTACTTTTGTCAAAAAAAATTAAAATAAAGAAAAGCACACTAGATTGATTCCTGAGAGAGTGTGATGCCATTTCATCTTGGTTCCCAGTTTCAGGAGACCTCACACAGCATGCTTGGACAAGTTAGGCAGGGATCTTGACTTTGCTTGGGAAAAGGGGACACTAAAGTCCAGAGTCCGACCTGTTTGGAAGTTAGTTCATAGCTGTATTGAAGACCAGAAGTGCTATAAAGAGGCAGTGGAAAAAGGGAAAGCTGTGCTACAAATGAAACAAGAACAAAGATCAGAAGTGTTTAAGAGCACAGTGGAGTCAGGTACGGATGAAACACACTCTGAGGAAGAATTGCAAGCCCTCATAGAAAAGATTCAGAAACAGTCCCATAAAGAACAGAGAGGGGAAGGAAAGGAGAAATGGTGATGTAATAAGGAGGAGGACCCTCCTGGGACAATGCAGTCAGAGCCTCCTCCTTATCAGAGTTAGAAAGGCAAGCCCGAGGTACAGGGCATTCCTTTTGCCTTGAGGTTTGGAGAGCCAAACGAACTGACTTAAGTCTGGCCTATCCAGTTTTCCAGGATGCCCAAAGCAATAGATATGAGGAGCCTTTAGAGTTTAAGGTCACCAAGGCTTTGGCTGAGTACGTGAGAACATATGGAATTTCAGCTTCCTTTACTGCAGCTCAAGTTGAAGCCCTAAATAGACTTTGCATGACTCATAGTGATTGGAGTGTGTTAGCTCAAGCATGCCTAAGCCCAGGACAGTATCTGTATTGAAAAGCCTTTTTAATTGAGTATGCCCATGAGCAGTCTGCAGCTAACCTGGCAGCTGGAAATATTACTTAGACAGTGATGATTTGCCAGTCAACAGACAGGATACCCAAAACAAGTTTTTGTACATATGCTGCTAATTTCTCACGAAAGTTGTCTAGCCATCTCTTAGGAAATGGGTCTGCCGATTTTGATGTTCTGATGGCACTGCTATGAATGGCCATCGTTGCAGTAAATTCAACCTGACTAGCTTCCAGGTTGTCATCGTGGTTCACTGTTGCCATGTATCATCTGAAAAAATGGCCTGGAATGAGAGCCATGGCTGTCCTCTTGTTGCTTATCTCTTTCGTGGGCCTGTGATGCCTTTGCAAGATGAGGTTTTCTCAGAAGCGGTATGCAGCTATTGTTGTCTAGGCATTTACAGCCATTGGGGGCAGGACAGTCTCCCCAAGCATGGCTCTCAGTCATGAACAAGTATTGATCCTTCACGCTCAGATTGTATGGCTTAGCAATGCACACTGAGTTAGCTCTGGAAGCCAGCAACTCCAAGAAGGGCAAGTCTGGTTTCATGTGGGTTGGTGTCCAAGGCTCCACATCCAGGAAAAAGATACTGGACGGGTGTGCCACTAACTTGGCTGACTACCAGGATTCAGGGTCATTACAATGTCCATTGCGTTACTGGAGACCAGACCACTACCCTTGCCTGATGCATTATTTAAACAAAAAGGGGGACAGTTGTGAAGTGCTGCACCTTAAAGATTTCACTGGTTTCTACCTTCCACCTTCCAGATGGTGAGTGCTCTCTGGCGTAAACAAGTACTGATTTGGCTAAGGCAGAGGTCTCGCCTTGCTTCCACATATGTGGACCTATCTCCATTCACCATGTGGCGTGCTGGGGTTGGGTACCCCAAGGCCTTATAAGCTGTGGGCTGGCTTTCCCCAGGGTTAGAAGATTGTTCAAGGTTCCTGAATAAAGCTGCTTAAAGAAGAGTCCAAGCATTGCGTCTTCCTTGCTGGTCAAGGTAGTCACTGTACCATTTGACAGATAGACTATTTCACAGTGATAAGGTTACTCATTTTTTTTAGAAAAGGGTTGTATTTGTCAGATATATGGTTTGTGATTGAAAAGTATTCTTATCTGTCATGGAGTCTCTGTGTTAGACTTAATAATGTGGTGTATGTATATAAATTTGAGAGGTAGTCTCTAAATCACCGCATAACTTGTTGAGAGTTTTTGAATAATAATAAGTGCAATTATATCTCCTTGGTCTTCCATATAGTGTTTGGCAAATCCAGTGAAATCTTAGCTGTCCCTTGTCCTCAGGACTTCAGTACCTAACACTGTGACTGACAGGTTTTAAGTGTGTGTCTATTCTAGACTTGACTTGTGGTACATGGAAGTTTTCTCCATTACTGGGTTTGTTACCTAGCACATTTCTGAAATGTTCAAGTTTACATGGAGTAGAATAGGCAAGTTCTGGGAGGAAAGCTGCCTCTTTTCCTTAAGTGGTTATGTGTTTCAGATCTTACACCTTTGTTTTCTTTATGTCTCTCAAGTATATTTTAATTTTTGAAAATTCTGTTATTGCAATGTATTTCATAAATGTAACTGCCCTAATAATCAGTCAAATTCCTAGTTTTTGATGAGTTTGATATGGACTTGCTTGTGACCATGAGGACTGACGTTTAAAAAAGGGCAAAACCAGTTCAGGAAAGCCATGTCACTGATCAGTCTGATGGTTCATTGAATGTGGGGTCCCAGGAGAGCTTTCTCCATTGCCATTCACACTGATGACTTGCATCGCACAGGAGAACACAAGTTGCAAAGGGGAATTCATTAATTCCCAGGTCAGACTGAGAGTCTTGAGTCCATTGCAGTCTCCAATAACACCTTTTGAGCTTCATTACAACTCTTTAGCAGGGTCGGGATCATTTCATAGCTCATTTTGTGAAATTTCTATCTGAATATAGTTCCCAGAGCCCATATTTAAAAAGCTGACATAATGGTAAATGCTTAGAAATTTTAGATAGGGGGAGGATCTCTAGGGCATCCTACCTACTCTTCTTGGCAGGAATGTGCTAGGTCAGTGAGAGACTCTGTCATGAAAATGGTATGATTGTTACCTGAGGAACAACTCCCGACGTTATTGTCTAGCCTACATTAACAAGCATATACATGTGCATTTCCCCACATGAACATGTATGTAAACTTGCCTAAACCCCCAAAAAGTCAGTGACTGATTAACTACATTAGTCCCTATTTGACAGGTAGTTGTCATTTGGATAGCAGCAAAATGAAATTGGAATGAACCAGTTTAAGATGATAAATATATTTGTAATGATTTAAGCTTTTATACAATTAAATATGTTTTCAGAATTATAACCAAGATATGTATGTATGCCCTTCAAAGAGAAGTTGAGCTCAACATTTGGGCATTAGAAAGTTTAACTTTGAATATGAATTGGTGAAATAATAACAGAAATTATGGCTGGAGCAGTAAGAATTGCAGCTAAACAGAAGCCACAGGGAGAAAGTAAATGACCTGAAAATTAATATTTATATCTGTGTATCAGAGTAGAATATTCTTTGTTTGTATATGTACTTTTAAGTACTTGTTGGTGTTGCAGGGTTGGGGGGGTTGCTTGCTTCCTAGCTATGCAAAATGGCCAAAAATAAATTTTCTCTATCTTTATGTTTTGAGCACAAACACTGAGAAATGGGCTATTAAAAGGATATGAATAGTACTACCCATCCCATAACATGGAATTTTTTAAAATTTACATTTGGTAACTGAATATATGTGTTTATAATAGTGATGACCAATATGGCCTCATTATAACATATGGTGTGGTTCACCTTGTAAGATAACTAACTAGTTCTCTTGTGGTTCTTAGAGTGAGTAATGTGCTCCTACTCTGTAAACAAACCAGTATTTTTTTGTGATTTAATATGCTTTAGAGATGAACCTTCAAAATGTATTTATGGAAGAAAGAATATGGAAAATCCATTTCTCAAAAAAATAACTTTGTGAAATCTGTATTTTATCTCCATTATGACAGAAAAGGATGCTAAGGGCTGGGCAAAATATGGAGCTTGAACAAATAAGAAATAGAAATGGAGGCTTTCTGACAGTTAACTTCTGTGCTGAGTATGTGCTCATGGTCTAGTAATATCTTATATACTGGTGCCATTGCAAACACAGAACAGTTCAGTGACCAACCATTTAATTTCAGATCCCCTACCTGTGCTATGCTTTCAGATTGCATCTAAGAAATCAATGGTCTGTTTAAGATTCTCTTTAAATGGAGTTTGTAACCTGATTTTTTTTTCATATCCTAATCTATGAAGAAAAATTTGTAAAATCTGTTTTTCAATTTTTAGTATTTTATATAGTGTCTTAATAATTTTCCATGTCTGTTTACACCTATAATTTTTCATTAAACTTCAATGTGTTTTCCATTTTGAACAATGGTATCAGTGAAAATATATCAAAATAAATAATGTTTTTGTGTAATACAGACCCATCTTACCTGTGGTTCTTACAGGTAGTAATCCTGTTTTCAGCTACCTATTCTGATTGGAGACATGGATAACTGGAAATGATGGATTTGTCTTCATTCCTGCTGGGATTTAGCAGTAGCGCTAATTACCTAAGTATATATGATAAAGGAAATATTTTGGACTAGGTAAAACAAAGGTAATTATAAAGATGTACTTTCTATAAAAGAAAGGAAATTTTTAAAAATGGTGTTGCTGTTTCCTTTTAAATTCTAAAGGTTTACTCATATTTTTCTAATTTCTCACACTTAATCTGACCTTGAATTAAAAGTTGTCTCATTTACCTGTTATCCCTTAAGTGCAGACCAACATCACACTACTGTGCATCATTGTTACACCATACCTCTTCTTTGTAAGGGCAGGGAATGAGCACTACCTCCTGTTCTTTACAGTTGTCTCATAGTTAGTTATAATTTCCATTGCTTCTCAGAAAGCCAGGTGTACTTGTATGATTAATGAATGGTGTTCCTCAATTTCAAGAACAATATAGATCACTGTTTAAAATATGCTTAGTGGGTGGGGATGTAAATGGGTGAGAGATACTTAACTTATAAACCCAAGAGCCTTTGTTCAGTTCCCAGCACATCAGATAGTGGCGGTGGGGTGGGGGCAATGGGGCAATTTCTTTCCTTGTGTCATTCATATCCAGTGAGTTTCTTTATAAACTCCAAATCTAGTTATTTTGAAGGAAACTCACCTTGAGTTAAAATGTTGCAAACCTGCATCCCATGTGGGAACATAATATTTAGGAATTATACCCATGCAGATATAGGATTTCCAGAATTCCTACACATGTGAGTACCTCATTTGCAAGAGTGTTTCCTGGTGCTTATTGGAAATGAGATCAATGGCTTCTAATGGTATGTATACAAACGATGAATGATGCCTTCCCATTAGGGGCAAAAATAAAGAACTTCATCTAGTGTGGCTATCACAAAGAGAAGACTTTTGTTTTCATGCTGTTTCTCAAGTGGGCGCAGAGTAACTATGTCTGCTCCCCGTGTTGATACACCAAACTGTGGTCTTATTTTATTTAGGGACATTATAATTTAGGCTGTTTCCCAGTGAGTACATAATGTCTACGGTTATATAATATATATTGGATTGCTTTTCATAAATGTAGATGATATGCAGGATTTCTTCCCATGAAGGTACATGATATGTAGGTCTTGTTCTTATGTAGACACATGATACACGAGACAACTTCCAATGCAGAAAGTCAATATCCAGAAAACCATTCCCTGTTGGAACAACAAATCCAGTACTGTCTCCCATGATTACATGGAGCCAAGGATACATACATTGTTCTCATTGGAGTTGGTAGTAGAATAACTCTTTAACAATACTTGACTAAGATCATCAGAAACATCAGAGATTTATATTGCAATTTATAACTGTAGCAAAATTACAGCTATGAATAGCAATGAAAATAATTTTATGCCTGAGGATCACTGCAATGTGAAGAACTGTTATAACATTAGAAAGTGTTATAGCATGAAGTGTTATAGCATTAGTAAGGTTGAGAACCATTGTTATAAATGTTATATAATATCATTTCACATGTGAATGTGTGATATCTAAAATTGTTTCCTATACTTTTACATGATGTCCAGAATTTGTAACATTGACTCTAGATGGTTCCAAGGAGGGTTTCCCTATGGAAATCTGTCCTGGATAGTATGTTCATAGGATGAAATCTTGGATAATATGTACCTGTCTAGAAAATATACTGGATATCATGAACTTGCATGGCAAAAAGTCTTCTGTCCTGTATATTTTAACTACCTGGGACAACCTTTGGAATATCCTACATCCACATGTGAAAAAGTTTGAATAACTTGTATCTTTAGGAGAGGAAGACTTGTAGCTTGTTTTCCCACAGGAGATGAAGTTATGAATAACATATACCTGCATAAGTAGTAGTTCTGGACATCTTGTAATCACATGTGAACCATCTCTAGATATGTTGTTCCTCCATAAGAAATAGTCCTGACTATCATGAATGTGCATGGAAAGTAGCCCTAGATATCATTCATTATATGTGAAGAAATTCTGATGTTATATAAATGCTTGGGAAGCAGTTGTGCATATCATACCTTCATGGGAAGCGTTAGATTATGTTGCATATCAAGTACCCTCTTGGAAAACAGTCCTAGCTATCTTAATGCATTGGAAAAAAGCTTGCATATTATGTACCAGTATGACAAACAATTTTATCATGTACCTATATGGAAAATAGTCGTTGAGATTAGTTGTACATGTAAGGAAGTCCTGCATTTGTTCCACTGCATGGGAAGAGGCAGGGTTTCTTGTACCTAACTGGGGAAATGTCCTGCGTATTATATACTAACACTGGAAGAAGTCATGATTTCAGGCATACTTACGTGAAACATTCGTGGATATCATGGTACTGCTAATGAAATTTTCAGGATATCAGGTTCTCACAAGGGGAAGAGCCCCTGAACATATGTAAAAGCATGAGTAGAAATTTTGGAATTAATGTACCCATATGAGAAGCAGTCCTGCCTAGTATACCCTTATAAGACAAAGTACTGGATATGTTGATCTAACATGGTACATATAGAGATATTACATTCATACATGGAAAATGTCCTGAATGCCTTTATCCATATGGAATTCAGTCTTAAATATGAATCCACCTGACTAAGTTCTGCATATCCTGTACATACATGGAAAGAATTCTTATATATTATATATCCACATAGGAAATGGAATTTCCACATAGAAACAGTCATGTCATGTGCCTACGTAAGTTGAATGTCACACTCTGCATATCATGCATCTGCACAAGATGGTAACCTTTATTTCATGTACCTCAATTAGAAGCAGTCCTGTATTTCATGCAATCTCAGGGAACGCAGCCTATGATATCATGTATTCACATGAGAAACAGTCCTAGAAAAGTTGAATCTTCATTGACAGAGCAGGATGACATATATTCGTACTGTACAAATTCCATTCTGTCATATACTTGTGTGGAAAAGAATCCACTATATCAATACCTTTGGAAGTATGAATGTAATTGTTCCCTATAAGCTAACTGCGAGTGGCACTATTAGGTAGTATGGCTTTGTTTCAGTAGGTGTGTCCTTCTTAGAGGAAGTGTGTCACTGTGGGCAAGCTTTGTGTTCTCACATATACTCAAGCCACATCCAGTGTTTGAGTCCATTTTCTGTTGCCTGCACAAGATGTCAAATGCTCAGCTGTCTCTATAGCATGGTATCTGCCTATATACTGTCATCTCTCACCATGATGACAATGGGTGGAACCTTGGAGCTAAAAGCCATATTATCAAATGTCTTCATTTTGTAACAGTTGCTGTGGTCATGGTATCTCTTTATAGCAATAGAAACCTAACTAAGTGCTCTCATGGACGGAAGCACTGGATATCATGTACCTGCATAGGAAGATGTCCTGTATATCATGTACCCAATGAAAAGTAGTCCTGTATATCACACTCACACATGGGAAGCAGTCATGCTGGGCCTGCATGTGAAATTTTCCTATATATCAATTGCTCATATTGGAAAAGGCTCTGGAAAATATGTAACTATATGGGAAAAAAATCTTGGTGATTGGTATTGGCAAATATATAATGTATACTTTTGAGAAAGCACTGCTTTCCCTAGTACCAGCAAGAGAGCCAGGCACAGATATCATGTACCTGTACAGAAAGCAATTCAGAGTATTAAGTTTACATGGTAGGCTGCCCTTGATATGAGGTATAAAACAATGTCCTGAATATCTTTTAACCACATGTCCTGGGTATCATGTGTTAGGCTTAAAGTATAGAATAATAAGGTTAGATGGAGGATATGTCCTAGATATCATTGGCCCACATAAAATGTAGTCCTGTTTGTCATGTGTAAGCATTTGAAATGATGCTGTATACCACATAACCCTTATGGGGAGCAGTCCTAGATATCATGTCATTATAAACAATCATGTAAATGTAGTGCTCACATGGGAAGAAGATAAGGATACCACATACCTGCATGGAAAATAGCCCTGGATATTATGTGTTTTCATGAAATTAAGTCTTGCATATTCTGTAAACACATGGGAAACAGTACTGCACACTCAGTACTGTCATGTAAAACAAAACCTGGATATGTTGTACTCACATGAGAAGATGTCTTGGATCTCATGCACTCACTTATGGAGAAGTCCTAATTTTAAATATACCTGAATGAGAAATAGTATTGGATATTTGCACCACTTGGGAAGGAATATTGTTTTTTGTGGACCTGCATGACAATATTCCCACATATCCTGTATCAGTGTGTGTAGCAGTCCTCGATAGGATGTAATTTTCTGAGAAACAGTATAGGATAAAATATACTCCCTTAAGAAGAAGCACTGGTTATCATGGTCTTCATGAGAAAAAAAATTGTTATTGTGGTTAGACTTGGGTACCACTTCTGGATATAATGTTTCCAGATGAGAAATTCCAGATATGTTGTACACACAAAGAAAGCAGAATACAAGAATAGATATATACTGGGAGAATGGGAAAAGTCTATAATTGTCTATTGAATAATGTATTTCAATTAATATTGTTTCCTGGAGACCACAAGAATCAGTCGGTCCCTTCAGTTAAAGTAAGAGCTTATAGGGATCAGATGATTATTATCTTGTTCCAACATAGTAAGAAATCCTGGAAAATATGTACATATATTGGATATAATTCTGAATAATGTTTCCACAAAATGGGAGAATTTCTAGATATCATGTACCCTCATGTTTAATGACCTGATTTCATGTACCAACATGGGAAAATGAATCTATAGATTCATTGTAATGTTCATTAAAATTCCAGAAAAATTCTGCACTGACATTGAAAGATAAGAATCAACTTGACATGGAAAAGGAAAAGATCCAGGATATCCAAAACAACCTGGTAAAACAAAGGAACTTCAGGGAGCATCACCATCCCCAACTTTGAGCTCAACTACAGAGCTATAATCCTGAAAACAGCATGGTATTGTAAGAAGAATTGACAAGAAGACCAGTGAAATCAAATTGAAAATTCTGCTATTAACCTACACATCTATGAACACCTGATTTTTGATAAAAGAGCTAAAAGTATACAATGGGAGGAAGAAAGCATCTTCAACAAATGGTGCTGGCACAACTGGATGATGGAGTGTAGAAGACTGGCGATAGAACCACGTCTATTGCCACACACAAAATTCAAGTCTAAATGGATCAAAGACTTCAACATAATTCCAGGCACATTGATTTTTGAAGAGAAAGTGAGAGGTACCCTTGAAAAAACTGGTATAGGATACCACTTCCTGAACATAACAACAGCAATATAGCAACTGAGATCTACAATTAATAAATGGGATCTCCTCAAACTGAGAAGCTTCTTTAAGGCAAAAGACACAGTTGACAAAATCAAATCGCAGCCCACAGACAGGGAAAAGATTAAAACCAATCCTACATCTGACAGAGGACTGAACTCCAAAACGTACAAAGACCTCAAGAAATTAGTCACCAAAACACCAAATACTCCTATTAAAAATGGGTTACACAACTGAATAAATAACTCAGTATAGGAAATCAAATAGTCTAAAAGACACTTAAGAAGGTGATCCACATACTTACAATCAGAGAAATGTAAGTTAAAACAAATCTGAGATAGCAACTTACTCCTGCCAGAATGGCGAATATTTGACAAACAAATGACCACTTATGCTGGAAAGAATATGGGGAACGGGTACCTCTCCTCCACTGCTGGTAGGAATGCAAACATGTACAGCCATTTTGGGGATTAGTATATCAGTTCCTCAGGAAAATGGGAATCAGTCTACCACAGGTCCCGGCAATCCCCCTCTTAGGCGTATACCTAAGACATACATGCAAAATAGACATGTGTTGGATATATGTATTTTCATAGCAACATAATTTGTAATATCAAACCTGTAAGGATCCAAGTTGCCCTTCAAAGGAATAATGAATAAAGAAGATGTGGCACATTTACACAATGGAATAGCACTCTGTGGATAAAAAAAAACACAATGGAATCTTGAAATTTGCAAACAAATCGATGAAACTTGAAGCAACCACACTGAATGCTGTAACCCAGTCACAAAATTAGGAACTTGATATGTACTCACTTATATATGTATTTTAGACATAGTGCAATGGATTACCAGCCAATATTTTACACCATCAGAGAAACTAGGATACAAGTAGGATTCTAAGAGATTCATATAAGGTCCCTCACAGAAGAGAAAAGGACAAGATCTCCTGAGCATGTTCAAGTGTTGGTGGGGCAGTGAAAGGAGAGGGAGCTTAATCCAGAAAAATGTCCAAAGACCTACAGGATGGATCCCACCTAACAATTTAAGCAACTTTGGAATGCCCTTCCCTGATAATGAGATCAACGATTCACTTATCCACCATCATAGAGCCCTCATGTAGTAGCTGATGGAAACTGAAGCAGACACCAACCACTAAACACTGACCTTAATTGGAATCCGGATGCTGAAACGGAGGACAAGACCAGACTGCAGAAACACAGAGACAGCTTACTTGTACAAGGAGAAGCTAACAGCTCCCCTTTCTCATACCTAAAAAACCAGCATTGGACTTACACTGACGCCCTGAACATGGGTCTCAGTTAGAAGATCTGGGCAATCTAATGGACCTGGGACAGTGGAACCAGGTTGTAACCCTGATGAAAAAAAGATTTTTGGGACACATTCCCCATGACGGGATACTCTTTTAACCTAGAGGCAGGAGTGAGGGCATAGGCCCTACTCAACCATACTTGACAGATTTAGATGACTCTTCCTGCAAGCCATCATGCTATATGTGGAGAGGGGGAGGTGGAAAGTGAGGGTGGTTGGGGACATGGGAGCTTGGGAGAGAGGGAAAGAGGGAGGGGAGAGAGGGAAGGAGAGAAGAAGTGGGAACTTGGTTAGATATGTAAAGTAAAAATTAAAAAAATAAAAAAAAAATCCATCCTGGATATATTATACCTGCAGTGTAGTAGTAGTCCCTGATATCATTTATGGACATCTGATGCAGTATAGGATACCATGTATCTGAGTAGGAAGGCATCCTGGATATATGTTATCTGAATGTGAAAAACTGTTTTATATCATATAACTGCATGGAGTTCAGTACTTAGATGGGGCAAAGTCCTACATTTCACATATTGTACTTACAAATAATCCTGGATGTCATGAACCAACATGGTAAAGATTCATTGATAACTTGCACCCACATTTAAAGCAACCCTGGCTAAAATTAATAAAATAAAAACTAGTAAAGCAATGCAAACAAATTAACATAATGAAGAGTTTGTTCTTTGGAAAAATCAAAGATAAACAAACCTTTACTCAAATGAACCAAAAGACAGAGAGATAACATGCAAATTAACAAAATTAGAAATGAAAAGGCAAATATAACAATAGACCCTAAGGAAATCCAGACACTATTCAGGTCACACTTTGAAAACCTGCAATCTGAAAAATTGGAAAATTTAAACAAAAGGGACAATTTTCTGGATTGCTACCACTTATCAAAATAAATCATGAAGATATGAGCAATTTAAATAGACTTGTAACTCTTAATGAAATTACTACTCATCAAAAGTATCCTAAATACAGGCCATGGCGAAATAAATTCAGTGCAGATTTTTTCCATCAATTCAAAGAAGACCTAATAGCAATACTCCTCATGTTCACCCACACAAGAGAAGCAAAACGTCCATTGGCAAACTTCTTACATGAGGCTACAATTGCCTTCGTACCCAAACCGCACAAAAATACAACTAAGTGAGAAATACAGACCAATAACTCTAACATTGATGTATAGAGAATGTTTCATGTGAGGTCACTAGATGGCACAATCTCATTTTAAATTAGGGCATTGTCAAGAAATGTGGTTCCCTTAACCTGATTGCTTCTTTTCTTTTTTCATCCAAAAGCAGAGCTAGCAATGACAAAATAGGCAACATTTATTAACAGCATCCCAGGTGATACAACATTCAAAGCAGTTGGGACAAGGCAGCCTTGCAGAGTACAGCAAGGATTTCTGTGTCTTCTTACCTACCAGTGCCCCCAACCAGCAGGAAGCAGTTTGGAAAGAACAACGCCCAAATTCTCTAACATTGTTAATAAATGTTTGTTTTCATTTAAATGTGGTAGTTATAAATGGTTAATTACCACAACCAATCTTTTTAAATGTAAAAAGGAATTATGGTATAGATATGAATACATTGTTTTGGAATGGATTTTCATTTATTAGTACAATTTAAGGTCAAGTTTGTGATGTGTGTATTTCTCCTCTTGTTTAGCTATTGTGTTTACATAGCTCACTTAGAAATGTAATCTGTTAATTAGTACAGAGTATAGATAGAAACCTATGGTAGTCAAAACTTACAGTTAATTTAGTTAAATTTTCAAGATACACAGAGTCGTATTTGAGATGGATAGGATTTTTCAAACCTTTCAAAGATTTACCAAATACAGCATTTAAAATGGTTTAGGAATTTTCTCGATAGTAAGGCAGAACTGCTCCTTGCAACACAGCCAGTGTCAGAAAGGAAGATGGAAATAAAATAAACATGTTATGGAGATTACTTCTAATATGGCAAGACTAGACATTTGGGCAAGAAACTACTTTTGCCTGGACTGTTCCACTTAATGCTATATATACTAGACATTCAGGACCCACAGAAAAAAGACTGCTGACTCAAGACTGAAATTTGCTACAGGGTTCTTGCTTCATGGATGAGTCTTTCAGACATTCTGCAGAACACTAAGAAAAGTGACTGACAAATGGCTAATATAGATGGACAGTTTAAAGTTCCCTGCTTTGCTGAGGCATCTTCCAGACACAACACACTATGACCTATAGCATGAAGATGGAACATTACAGAAATACTTTGGTTGATTGATCATGCATTGAGTTGTCTTTGTCATTTCTAGAGTTTATTTACCATTCTTCTGTGGTCTTTGATGGAGCTGATGACAGATAGTTATGGTTATAGTTTTCCTTTGTTAAGATTAAAAATTCAGTTACATGTAGGACTTTACACTCACAAAGATAGGATAGTTGATAAATTTTTTCTTTAAATCTTGCCAAATGTTAATAGTCTAAATATTTTTAACTGTTATTCTTATTTCATGACTGTTGTATGATATATTTTGCTATGTTAAGTTTAAGCCTCTTATTTTTTTAGACAGAAAAGAAGAGATGATGGTAAATGTCATTCTGTAAATATGGTTCTCTTATTGTTTAGTGAATAGCACTGTTGGCCAATTCGAAAGCAAAATAAGTGGGACTAGGAGACGTGCATTCCAGAAGTAGTAAGTAAGTGTCAGTTTGAAGAATCTGGAGAGAGCTGAGTGCCAGCCCCTTCTCTCGGGAAAGATAAGACCACATAGAAATACTTAGATTAATAGAGATGGGTTAATATTCAAGACAGCACTAGCCAAAAGGGAACTATTAACTGGACTACAGAATTTTCTAAAAAATTAAGGCAGTTGAGGATTAAATTAACATAATATCCAGAGATGAAAAATTTACAATGATCAGTGCAGAGTCTAATGTTACTGTGAACATGATCATCCCAAAAAAAGTTATATACTGATAAAGTGGAATCTCCGTCCAAAATATAACTCAACTCTTCAAAGACCTTGAAAGGATTATCTTCAGCATAATATGGAAACAATAAAACCTCATATACCTTAAACAATACTGAAGTTTATAAGAACTGTTAGAGATATTGCTATCACCAATCTTATATTAAATCAATTTATTAACAATCATCTTTGTACCGATGTGATGTTGGTAAAATCGTGACTCATTGCTCAATGGAATAAAATTGTGAACACTGAATGAGTCCACTCACCTTATCATTGCTATGGTATTAACAAAAACACAGTGGTCAAAAAAAAATGCCCAACAATATATAGTCCCATGGTATATTCAACTACTCCCCTCTATATTTGTAAAGATGGACTTTTTCCCATAAAGTCCCAGTGGGATGAAACCCAGTATTTCAGACATTGCCCTTAGGATAATCCATAGATTGAAGCACAACACCCATACAGCTCAGGTCTATACTTTTAATTGAAAACTATTTTTGTACTACAGATTCTATGTGTATATTTTTAACTCCTCGCTATTTTGTACATGTTTGTAGTAGAAACGTTTTTCCTTTTAGAGGCAATTTCATACTGAATGTCTAATCTTCGGCAATGTGAACTCTCAACGAAAGGCTACAAGTTGCCAGTCATTCAACAGCTATACCAGTTTTTAAAACTATCATTTTTCTAATAGTCATTGATTGTTTTAGCCAGGCTACATTTGAAAGTAATTGTAAATTATTGGTATTTTGAATTTCACTGCTTGCTGATCATGTGGACATTTTAAAAATATTTTTACAAGCGAGCTTGTGGTTGCTCATTTTCTAATGTTGGATGTTTTACTCAGCTTGAATGCATGGGTCAGGGGTTCAGTGCTTCCCCAACTTATGTTAGACTTTGGTAAATCCTCATGGAAGACAATTCCATTTAGGAAGAGTGGAATGGGTGTGTACTGTGGAGGAAAGAAGTGGAGATTGAATAGGGGAAGGAGCGAGTTCTGTGGTTGGAACTTAAAAAGTAATATAAAATTTAATGTATAAAAACCCTTATATGATATATGTTATGTTTTTCAAAGCTTCTGTTTAGGTTTATGAGTCAGTTTCAATGCACTTGTCTATTTTTTGTCATTTTTTATTTCTGCACATTTTTTAACTTATTAGTTCTTAGTATTATATCCTAGAAACTCGGCCAAATGTTAAGATGCTAATGATATTTACTAAACTTTATATTTTCTCTTTATTTGAATAATAGTACTATCATATCCATGGAGGGCATTTAGTTTGATGATGACACTAATTGGTCCTAAATACTTTGGTCTAGGTAACCTCTTCACCTCTTCAGAAAGTATTCTATTTTCCCTATGTGAACTGTCTTTTCTTTTTTTTTATAAATGACTTTATAAGAGAAAAATGAAGCAAAAAACATTAGCCTCTTGATTTTTTTTTCACATAGTAAAATATTGCAACCTAATGTAATGCATGGCTAAATAATTCAATTATATTCTCTTCCACAAAAATGCTAAATATAATGTAAAATAAAAACTTGATTTAAAATGCGTGTTTTTCTCCAGTGTGTTATTGGTATCAGATGGCGTTAAGTGGGTTCAGTGACTAATCCTTGTGAAATTATTTTAAATATTTGTGCACAGTAACCCTCAACGTTAAACCTTGTGAGTTTCCATGTACTGTTCAAAAAAAAAAAGAAATAGAATAAAACTCCTGTCATGAACACATACGCAGGATCATCAGTGGATACATTCAGTGTTTCACAGATTCAGATGCACAGGGAACACAGATAAGATAAAATATGAACACCTGATGAGTGAATCAAAAAATTTAAATCTGGAATTTCTCAGGATCAAATGATACTCAGGGGGAGTTGTTCACTGACTGCTGTCTTTAATGTAAAGTTTCATTATAGGTGACTGTGCATATATTATTTATGTGTTACACATTCAGTGTTTTATGGGAGGAGTCTCAAATTCATTAAATATTTGTAATGAAGAAATTGTATCTTCGTAGAAGAGATGTATGAATAAAAGTTTAGGGATAGATATTATGAAATCATATTTGGATATGAAATAAATTATGAAATCACACTTATATTAGGATATAAATATGTGCATTTGTGTATACATGTGATTATGGAAAATAAATGAAAGAAACTCTTGACAACTGTTAAACTCATACTTGCTACTGTCATGAATTTACAACCAGCCAATATGTACACAATAAAATGACCTGTATATTTCAAACTTGTATAGATATTATGAAAATGACCAGAAAACACTTACTTAGTTATTAGGGGTCCTTCATTATCTGACACCTCATATTTCCTATGTAGGTCTTCTTGGTTACTTGTGCTTAGGTAAAAAAGATGCTTCCTAACAGTTAAATCCTCACAGGAATTATATGAATCCCAGTATCTACTTGTCACACAGATCTGGATATATGCATCCATCTGAAGTTATGATAATACACTGTGATTATATGCTGCATGTTTAATGAACAATGACTGGTTTTGATTCATTTTGAACCCCAAAACTTCAATTTATAATAATAACACATTATTTCTTTCAAAATTTCAAAGGGACAGATAACTGCATCTTTACATGTACATTTAGATACACTTAGAAGTGACAGAGTAAATGTTCCCCCCCAAAAAATCTTAATATGTGCAATCCATTTGGATCCTAATGCCAACTCATGCAATTGATTTCACTTGTGATTCCTTCTAGATCTTTAATTTCTTAATCGCAGTAGCAAACCCAATATCTTTGTGAACCTTGCCAGAAAAAAAGAAACTGGTGAATATCATGGTCAGATATTCAGATTTAAATATATACTTGAATTCGGTTTTCTTTTCCCAAACATGCTTTATCATGGGTGAGTAGAACATACTATAGAGACCATGCTGTCATTTAATACCTTGACAGCTGAGCTGACAACTGGAACACAGCAAAGGAGAAATCCAGCCCTTGAATCCCTCCCATTTTCAGCTGTGCCTCTGTAATCCAGTCAAGAGTGAAAACACTGATGTTTGAAGCTCTGAATACGCTGAATGTTCTTCTCAAGGTGAATGATGTGTTTGTGGAAAATTTAAAGTCAAATCCTCAAGAGAGGTACCAAGAACTACGAGCAACATAGTTTTACCTGAGACAGAAATCTGGAGAGTTGGCTGGCTCTGAATTAAGTGATTCTCTGCTCAGGTCTATGCTCAGTGTCTTCATCAATGTTTCTAAATCTATATTGTACATATTTATCACTCTGCTACTCATAATCAGGCCTTTGGGCATACTTTTACTGACATCCTTTTCCTGCTTGTTGTTGATTCTTATGAGAGACATGATCAAGTGTTTAGGTATGTATTTTTACACAGTGTTGATTTCCTTTCATTGAGTTCTTTCCCAATTATTTTTATCAAGACATATATATGTCAGTAAAGTGATGATGTTCATAATGAGGTTTCCATTGAGGCAGATGAACACTGTAGTTTGCTCATGTTCACTTCTACCATAGACTAGCTCATATACTTCTATAAAGAGAGGGTATTTAATTTTATGGCAAGGATTCCATCAGAGTGCTCTGTTGGTTTATTGCTTCATGATAATGCATAATCAGTAACAAAAATGGGTTGCTTAGCAATAATCATGAGTTAAGAAAATGTAGATGTAGAGATGCCATATTATCCTGGAAATCAGAATACATGTCTTAATTCAATGTGAGAATCTGGTATGGAGCAAATATATTTAACTTATACTTGGCATATAACTGTTGGAGTTTCATTCTCATTATATTTAACTTGCTTTCTCTCTTGGACCCTCAGTCTCACAGAATAATGATGTGACTATGGTTGAACACCTGTCTTTATTTCATGTTAATATATTGAAGTTGAACTCATTCACCTGTAGTTTATCCTCTCTGTCAATGTCTAAGCACCTCAGACACTATCTCAGGTTTTGTTTCCAAATTTTGTTTATAATGTTCTGTAGTCAGGATACATTGCATTATCAGTATTAATACATTGAAATATCTCCAAATGATTTACATAACATAACACAGTTTATATACATAGTGAACTTCTCCCAAATTAATATAATGTATACTCTTGCATTGGAAATTATTTATCTTTTCTAATTATTCTCCATACCAAGATGTTTTCATGTAGAAATTTTAGGAAAACAAGGCCTAAATACATAAGTTCATAGTAATATACTCTACCATATATACTTTTATATGGATAATAGATGATTATTTTCTCAATCCCACTTCCTCACTATAGATTTTCCCATTTACATTCACACAATCTGTGACTCTCAGGAAAAATTAAAATGTTTCCAGTGGAAAGGGTAACACAGATACATGTTATAATAAGATACAACAAAATCTAACAATTAATAAAAAATTGTAAAAAACAATAAGAGGAAAAATAGCTCAAGAAAAATCACTAGAAACTGATAAAGATGCAGAGATCCATGGGATTTTAGTCATCATGCTCAGAAAGACCTAAACATATGTGAGACTTGCAGGGTAAAAAGGATAAGTGAATAAATGCTTATATACAAATTAAAATTATTTGCCCAATTTTTTGCCATTGTGTCATGTCCATTTCTGTTCAGAAAAGAAGCATGTACTGCAATTTGTTTTTGGTTATTTGTGAATATTGTCCTTTGCAATAGTTCATTTAAAGTATTTTTTGCACAAATAGGTTAATGTAGCTTTTTAAACTTAATGAATGTGTACAAAATAGACTCAAGTACATATAGATTTTTGATGTGCTACATTTTTTTAAAGTTTTAAAATTTTATGGTAATTTATATAAAAAAGATTTAAAGTGTTATTATTGGTCACATGTAGAAAACACAAAATGCTCTTACTATCCTTCTTGAATATTCTCTTCTATGATATTTTTGTTTACTTTCAAGGTTATTACATTTGATCCAGGTCCTGACAAAACCAGAGTGCTTAGCAGATATAAGGAATTAAAGCAAAATGTAAATTTTAACTAGGTCTATGTTTTTGGATATGAAAAATAAGGTGTAAGAAGTATATTTCTTCATCACATCATTTTTACTTATTGTCAACAGAAGATAATTCATGCCATTTCTGCTTTCAGATTACAATGCATCTGTTATAAAATGCTCTCATAAAATATGAAACATAGGTTTAATGTAGAGAGAATTATGAAACCCTGTGTATATATATGTACTGAAATACACATCCTTTAATTATTTTCATACATCAGAGCTTTAATCTGCCCTTCAACATTTTTGGAGGGAAGACAGAAAAAATGTAAAGGTAATCAGTCTGAATATCCCCAGGATGAAATGCACTTGAAAAAAAATATTTAACATTAATTCCAATTTGTGAAAACTCTTGCAAAGTAGATCAATGGTATAAACCTTTTTATCAATTAAAATAGTTTTGTTGGAAATATATACGAAATCTAGCACAAGTAATGAAATTAGTGAAATACAATGGGCTTCATAGTTTCTTATGATTCAGTACCATGCTTTCATTATCATTGCTATATGATATGTCTTATGAAATACAAACTATGCCCTCCCTTTGTCAGGACACTTTTGGCTGTCAAGCTCAGCTTGTTTTTTCAAGTTACACATATTTTTGAACAGATTTTTTTTATGTGAATTTGGATTTAAGTTGCTTCACGTTTGAAAAGAGCTATTTGTAAATATCTTTTTCACAACATTTTTTCTACCACTGTACAAGCTTGTACTTATTTTATAGTAACTTTCTGACAATCCTTCTCTGGTTGTTCCAAAATTTCATGTTAGATGGCCTTCATTCTCTTTGTTAGGTTTAATGACAATGTTGAGTTTGAATAGAGGTATTAGATACATGTCTCCTTTCTTTTTTTCAGTGGGATCATTAACAATCTTCATTAACAGAAAACCATTAAATATGTTTTTCTCATGTATAGCTTTTATTGTATTGTGGCATGTTCCTTGTAGCTCCAAATCCTTTATCAGACCCCTATTGAGACATATTTTTGCTTGTTTTTTAATTTAAATTTAATTTGTTTTAAATTAATATAAATTTTAAAATGTCCCCTGCTTCTGTGGTTTTTCCCATGATGGCCTTGAAATCTTCATGCTCACTCATCTCTCTACAGCTGAACTATAGAAATTCAGCTCAGTACTTACCTGTGCTTCTCTGCTTCTAATTCTATAAATTACTGGTAAAGTTTCTAGGGAGTAGGTGTAAAGAGACTGAAGATTTGACAATATCTACAAATATTGGAGTATTCTCACTGTTGATTATAAAGTTGAGAGAAAATCTAATCATTTGTTTCACTGCAAATTTGTGAAACTGTGGGATTTTAGAATGGAACATGGAAACAAAAGAGAATGCTTCATTGGGGAAATTGCTAATGAATCAGTTACTTGCTTGCCCTGGTTACAGGCAAATATATTTCTTATGCAGTGTCAAAAGTACCCTCAGATTTCATTGATTACTTCAAATATATGTCTCACTTCTGTTTTAATTAACCATCACAGGGAAAGAAATGTGAGATGTGGTCACTCCAAAATCTTTAAGCTTTATTAAGATTCAACATAAATGTCTGTGAACAGTACAAAGCAATATATTGAAGGCAATGATCCAGGCAATAGGGATAACTACCGCCTCCTGGGACAAAAATAACCTCCCAATGCAAGAAATGATTAACAAAGTTTTGTCATTCTTTAATTGATCATGGTTTGTGCACATCTGCTGTGGGACAGGAAAACAAATGCAGACATTTTTACCTGTTTCCTGTCTCTAAGTGTGTTGAAAGTAGGAGGTACAGGTGATTTTGTTTTTACACACAGAACAGATTCAGAAAGAAGAAACTTTAATATGAACTTCTTTACAGGACCCAAAAGGGGGGAAATGGCAGATGTGTTCTTCCCAGGAAATGTATGAATAAGGATAGGACACATTGTCAATCCACACAAAATTGCTCTATTTGAAGAGCTATAAACCTTCAGTGTAATTGCTCCCAGTGAGAATGCTAATTTTTTGTTTTGTCATTTTTTCACTATGAATATTTTATTATTGCTCATATTTTTGTCCAATATCCTGCTTTTATTATTTCTTCCCACTTACTTTTTTGGTATGACTCATCTCAATCATTGCATCCTGAAATATTTAAGATATTCTGATATTAAAGATGAACGATGAAACTCAATTCCAATGAGGAAACCTTCATATGTTATTTATCACATGGAAATGAATTTCAGGAAGATTTCAGATGTTAGAAACTTTGATATCTGTGACAAAGTCCCGTCATTCCTGTCTTTATGTGTAACATTTAAAAATTGTAGATTTATTACTGATATCACAGTAAATTTCTTCATTAAAAAATATTTTTTCTCCACAAATAATGGACTCAAACATTCATAAAAAGGGGAAAATTAATTTCATTTCAGTATCTGTTGACTATTAAGAATGTGGCCATAATTTTCTCCAAGGAGGAATGGGAATTACTGCATACTTCAGAGAGGGATTTGTACAGAGATACAATGTTGGAGAATTACAGCAACCTGATTTCTGTAGGTGAGAATGATTTCTTTCATGATCACATCTTAAACGTAGGAAGGTCCAACAAATTGTGTTTGCAGTTTGAATTGTTTTCCAGCAATGAATCCAGCTTCCAATTATTTCTGGATATTGGTGAGTATAATATTTACTGCAGTGTCTCTTATGTCTTATGTCATTCTAATTTGTATTTTCGATTCAGTCTAACACTGTCTTCAAACCTTTCTGTTATTTTATGTAATCACTCAACAGAAAGAAAGAAGGGATGCAGTTGCTTCCAACAGTTTTATTTTAAAATGAGATAATGCAAGAGAATTTGTATGTATACAAAATTAAAAGTATGGATTTCTTATAAGACTACAATAACTGCCAACTATGCACTAGTAAGCATTTACTAGTGAGTTTTTCCTTATTATCCTTCAAATCCACATAGAAGCCACATCTTACATATGATGTAAAGAAAATACCATAAGCAATTTTTCATTCACAGAACTTTCTGTATCAAAACCAGAGATAGTCATCTATCTTCAAGTAAATGAAGATCCATGGAGAGTGAACATAAAGGAAGCAGAAGGAACAGACCCAGTAAGTTGTAAAGAAACAATGGTGTATGTGTAGAGTAAAAAGCAAATAATTTAAAGTAACTCCAGTGAGATGATGTTACCTCATCCCTAGATATGAGGACTGAAAATTGCTGTTATAAGTTTATACTAGCCTTAAATAAGTATACCTGTCTCTACTACTGATGATTGGTTCAGGAAATGGTCTCCTGTGCCGTGTTGTTCAATTGTAATTTTCACATTTGCTTCTAAGAATTTCATTGCTACTGGATGCATACTGAGGTCCTTGATGCAATAGAACTTCAATTTTGTGTGTGAATATACACAGTAATTTACTTGAAATCTTTTACACGTTAATATCCCGTTATCCCAGCACTATTTGTTAAAGATTCATTCTATTTTCCTTTGTATACTTCTAGCTGCATCGTCTCTTGTCATTGGTGTGCAGATTAAATTCTATTGGCTTAGTTATATAAAATTTCCTTATTAACTTTCTAGGGTGAAGAGTCAGTGTACAGAAATCTTTAGAAAAAAATAAAATATTATTTTAATTCCACATTCATTAATAAGAATAATAAGAGTTGTTTTATTAATCTAGTGCCTCCACGTGTTCTATTTGATCTCAGTTCCTTCCTTGTCTACAATAACATTGTCAAGTGTGGGTATTGCAGTTTAATAAGGTTCAGGATAAGCTAATAGGCCGAATAGATGTTTATTAAGGGAGAAACAACTCACAACACAGACAGACGAACACAGCAGTTAAACCTGGATGCTCCTCTCTCTGTGTCCTGGCAGAAAGAGAGTGTTCTCTGTCTTTTTCTGAGACCAAGCCCCACAGGTCACTTCTGCCCCTGGCTCCACTCCTCAATGGGTGTGGTCAGTGCCACAGTAGCGTACACAGTAAATATCCCACTACAATTCCCCTTTTAGTATAAAGAAAAGATTTAAGCTTGATATAAATCTATATACAAAACAGTGAATAACAAGTGTGCTCTAAGAAAAGAAAAATCGAGAACAGAACCACAAACATACCTAGTCCTCGGGTAAAGGTATAAGGGAGTTTACAATAGAGTTGTCCTAAGATGGAAAGCTTAAGTCTAGTACCTAATATATCTAACTAAGATGAGAGAATAATACTTAAGATAGTTTAGTCTACAACCTCATGAAGACCTGAGAAGGAAAATAATGATACTAGGGTAGACAGGAAGTGCGGATGGGCAATTCCCAAAAGGTGCAGTGAGGACAGAAACAGCAAGCTACCTGGACAGTCACACAATGACTCACAGCAACATTGGTGCAGCAAGTTTTGGTTAAGACCAGAAGTATTTGACAGAACACAAAAAAGCAGGGTGGTAGAAAAGCTGTCTTACCCTGACTTGGCAAGGTTCAGCAGTCTTCTATGTTTGCCTCCTACAAGCACATAGGACCGCATGTCCAAATCAGTAGTCAAGGTTGAGGCAGTTCCTTGCCCAAGAGGGCATTAGCCAAAGCAAGGATGAACTCCAGAAGGAGCAAGAACAATGTCCAACATACTTTTGGGATAGTGCACGGTGCTGCCAGTAGGTACAGTGTCTGATGTCAACAGAGTACTAATACGAAAATATTTAAATCCCATGTTCTGATAGTCTATGAATTGATTGAATATTAAGCACCTATGTGTGACCAATCTCATAGGCAAAGGAAACATGGGTGAGGATAAACTGTAATACTCTGGAACTTGGCTAACAAACCTGAATATAACTTCCTTGAGTAAAGCAAGGATAAATACCTAAACAATATAACTATGTAAATATATATATAGATATGCATATACATATATATGCATATATATACACACACACACACACACACACACACACACACACACACACACACACGTAAATTCCTAAAGTAGAGGTAGAGTAAAAATGTCTAAAAAAGATGTAGCTCTAAAGGGCAGCAAGACAAATATCCCAAATTGTATCAAAATACAAAATGTCTTGAACACAAGCAAAAGTATACATACATAGAATATGGCAAGTATAATGTGCGTAAAACATCATAAATGGAAAGATTTCACAGAGTATAACAAATATAAGATACAATTCTTCAAGGAAGGGAATGAATTTAATTTTACATAAGAATATATAACAATGTAAGCTTTAATACTAATGTCTCACTCTTACTAAATAATTCACAAGAAAATAGGCTAATCTACCTATATCCATTCTGTACTATACCTTTCCCAACTATACCGTATTCCTTTCTAAAAGAGATAAGCGAGTCTAAATATCCCCTTCCAAACCCAACCCCAAGTAACTAAGACCAACCCTATGAAGATGAATATTTTTCCTAAATTCAAACAGTGGCGAGATGGGGTATCGTTATCTTAAGATTACTTCCTGCTGAAATGGGATGATGATTTCTCCATGGGATCCTGTTAGAAAAAATGTTTAGCAACCAAATTTCTCAACAGAACTGGCTGTAACATATGTAGGTAGTCATTGTGTGGCAGAATACGCTTGACTGGAATTCTGCTTGAAACTCTGGCCAGGTTGTAATAAGACGGTGCACCAATACAGCTAGCGTGTCATGAGTTGTCCTATAAAAAGCAGTCTCAAACTGGATTAGGGTGAAGTTTGTAGTCCAGATGCATCAGGTTGAGTCAAGTGGAAATGTCCAATTGGGGCCCCATCTCCTTTCCAGCGTTTTCAAAGATTGCTGTTGAGAGCTGTTATTATTTTTAGTGGAAAACTTAAATATCAATATCAAAGTAAAAATTTCAATTTGTATGGTATGCATTGGGGAAAGGCAACAATAAGCATTAGAATGTATATGAGAAAATTAGGATGTTAGGGAGAAAATTGCGAAAAAGTGAATGAGTCCTTCGATTTTGTTTTCTTCTGCCTTACACAAATTGGCTTCTTGATATAAGGCAGAAACTGTGAATTTAATCTTAACAACATGCTTGAATTTAGAGAAGGAAAGCCAAATCCAGCTGCAAAGCCAGCTTTGGTTTACATGGATGGCGATTACAGAATACTAACTAGTAAAGAGAAATAGATTTCATTATAGAAACATTTTACTAGAATTAAATATTTTTATCATAAATCAGATTCCTCTTCATTAAGTGACTCTCTCTGGAGAGCTGCCTTCTTTCTGTAGGTACCTACATGTTCATTGTCTCTTGGCTGTTTGAAGGTAGGTGTTCTCTGTTTTCCTGTAAGGACAAGAAGAGAACACTTTCCCTACCTTTGAGAAGTCTCCGCCCATTTCATGTGACCTTATTTATTGGATGACTTGTCATTTCTCTTCATTAAGATGTTACTCTTGCTCAACTAGGATCTTGATTAACTTAGATGGTATCCATAGCTTTTCTTCTCCTATACATACAAACGCAAAACCCCTACCCCAACGTAACACATATACTGGTTTCCATTCTGAGGTCAATACATCCTTGAAGTACACTGGCTGATTTAGTTCAGAAATTTTTTTCTATTGTTCAATGTCTTTCTGCAGCTGTTTTTCCTTTTTCATGAGCATTAAGAAAGTTTAATGTTAATAAAGCATTATGTAATCTGTTTGGGTGTGTTGGTTCCTCCTGCCTTTTTATGGAACATTTCCTTTAAAGTATGATTAGCTCTCTCAACTACTGCTTGTCCTGCAGGATTGCGTGGTATATAAGTTATGTGTTTTATGTTATAATACTCAAAAAATTGTTTCAATTTGCTAGAAATATATGCCGGAGCATTGTCAGTTTTTATTTGTGCAGGTATGCCCATAATGGCCATTACCTCGCAAAGGTGTGTAATAACAGAATCAACTTTTTCAGAGCTCAGAGCAGTAGCCCATTGAAACCCTGAAAATGTATCTATAGTGTGATGTATGTATTTTAATTTTCAAAATTCTGCAAAATGTAACACATCCATTTGCCATATTTCATTTCTATTTACACCTTTAGGGTGACTGCCTGGTGGTAAAGGAGTTCGGTTATAGAATGAGAAAGTAGGACATTTCCTTACTATTTCCTTCGCTTGTTGTCCTTTTTCAAACTTTTGCTGTTCACATGGTGTTTTTTTTTATGAAACTCTGATGCTTCTAGCACACTTTCTATCAGTAACCGATCAATTTCATCATTGCCTTGTGCTAGAGGACCTGGAAGACATGTATGGGATCTGATGTGTGTTATATATATCTCGGATGAATCCGCTTTCTGATAGTATCTTGTAACTGTATAAACAAATAAGTTTATTCTGTATCATTCGGAATAAATTCTGTAGTCTCGATGTGTATGACTACTCTCTCTGCATATCAAGAGTCAGTAACTATATTGAGGGGTTCTGTAAAATCCATAAGTATGATGAGAATGGCGTACAATTCTGCCTTTTATACAGAATTGTAAGGGCTTTGAACTACTTTGCTTTTTTCTCCTGATTTATATCCTGCCTTACCAGATTTGTTTGCATCAGTGTATTATGTAGGAACTTCAGAGATAGGCATTTGTCTTACAATGCATGGAAGGATCCAAATCATTTTCTTTATCAATTTGTTTCTTTCAATTTTGGGATAATTGTTGCTAATTACTCCCCAAAAAACTACTGCATGCTCTCTGCCAATATTCATTATTTTTCCATAAGAAATAATTTCCTCATTAGTTAAAAGTACTATAATTTCTCCTGGATCCCTTCCTGTTAGTTGTCAAAGTCTTAATTTACCTTTTAAAATCAAGTCAGAGATCTTTTCTATATATGTTTTTAGTTTTCTTTTCTCTTTAAGTGGTAGAAATATCCATTCTAATATGATGTCTTCTCTGCTTCAAAATCCCTGAAGGATATTCTCTAGATGGTAATATAACCAGAATACAGTCTAGAGTTGGATCCACATGGTTTATATGTGCTTCTAATATCCTCTTTTGTACCGATTCTAATTCCTTTTCCAGTTCAGATGATAGTATTCATGGAATATTCAAATCCTTGTCCCCTTTTGAGGCCATTTTCAAGTTTTTCAAATCATGCCCTTCAACTCCAATAAAGGTTTGCAGTTGAGAAATCTCTCCTAGTAATTTTTAAAAATCATTAAGTGTCTGGTAGCAATCTCTCCTGATCTGTACTTTTTGTGGTCTAATTTTCTGTAGACCTATTTTATATCCTAAGTAGTTGATAGACTCTACTTTTTGTATTTTTCAGGTGCAATTTGAAATCCCCAGCGAGGTAAAACTTCCTTCACTTCTTCAAACATGTTTTCTAATATTTCTGCTTTAGAGTCAGATAACAATATATCATCCATGTAATGATAGATTATGGATTGTGGAAACTGTTTACAAATTATTTCCAGTGGTTTTTTTTTGTACAAAATATTGGCACAGGGTGGGGCTATTTAGCATTCTCTGTCGCAAAACCTTCAATTGATATCTCTTCATTGGTTGAGAATTATTGTAATTAGGTACCGTGAAGGCAAATTTCTCTTTATTTTTTTTCTTGTAAATGTATAGTGAAGAACCAAGCCTTCAAATCAACCACTATAATAGGTCATTTTTTAAGTATCAAAGAAGGCAACAGCATTCCTGGCTGCAAAGAGTCCATTGGCTGGATAACTTTATTAATGGCTCTCAGGTCTGTAAGCATTCTCCATTTACCTGATTTCTTTTTGATAACAAATACAGAAGAATTCCAAGGACTGGTTGATTTCTTGATATGACCAACATTTAGCTGTTCCTGAACCAAGTTTTCTTAAAGCTACTAACTTCTCAGAGGTCCTAGCACATTGCCTTACCCAGAGAGGTTCCTCTGTTAACCATTTTAAGGGTAGGGCTTCTGGTTCCTCTGTTTGTTCAGCACTTGCATTCTGTGTTTGTACAGCCTGGATATTTGTTGTCTGTCTTGTATAGTACTTGATAGCATTTTTCCACGATCATGAGGTCGTTTTTGGTTCCTATCTAATACTGGAGGAATGTTAATCTGTGTATTCAATTGCTGTAATAGATCATGACTCCAAAAATGTATCACTACATCAGTCACATATGGTCTTAATCTTTCTCGCTGTCCTTCTGGTCCTACATGTTCAATCCACCTTGTGCTTTGTTTTACTTGAGAAAGGGTTCCAATTCCTAAGAATTGAACATTAACCTCTCACAGGGGCCAATTTCGAGGCCAGGATTTATTAGTTATGATAGTTATGTCTGCCCCTGTGTCCAGTAAGCCTTCAAACAGTCTGTTATTCATTGTAACTATCAATCTAGGCCTTTGTTTATAGAGGTTTGCCAAAATATACGTTATTTCCTTCTGTCATGTCTGATTCAACTTCTGTCACTACTTTTTCATCCAGAGCGGTATGAGGTTTTACAATAGGCAAAGGATTTTCTAATTGTCCCATGGGAGATTGTCTTCCACTTTGACTGGGAATGTTCAGACCACCTTTGACATGGGGGCCTTCGAGAGGCGCCCCAAGGAGTTTCCTGGTGGTAAAGGGTTTCCTTGCTTGTGTCTAGTAGATCTACACTCATTTGTCCAGTGTCTGACTTTGCCACACCTTCTACATAACCCAGGAGGCTGAGGCCTTCTCTTAGATTCATTCTTGGGAGTATTATTTCTAGAGATGCTTTGCCTACAAGTTTGTTTTAGATGTCCTATCTTACCACAGTTATAACATCTAACATGTTGATGTATCTTTAAACCTTTGGAGATGGCTTCTCCTATCCAAGCTTCTAAGATACCATAGTTAAGATTTCTGTTATCTTGATGTCTTCTCAAACATTTAGCTATAGCTTCTCCTACCTTTGCTTCAGTGTTATTGCTATTATACTCAATGTTGGCTGTATATAGGACCCAATGGTGCTGACCTAATTTTAAAAGGGCAAAGCACTTGTTTGCATTGAGGATTTGCATTCTCATAGGCTAACGATTCTATGAGTATTTGCCTAGAATCTATGTCAGCTACCTCTAATTGTACTGCTCTAGACAGCATTTCTATAAACACACTGAAGAGTTCTCTTGGTCCTTGCCTTATTTTAGTATAAGATTCTATCTTCTCCCCTAGTTCATGAACCTTATCCCAAGCATTCAGAGATGCCATACTGCATAGAGACAAGATATGTTCATGATAGGCTCTTTGGGTTTGTGGGTCAACATAAATACCATCACCAAGAATTTTATCTTTGGGAGCTTCATAACCTCTCTTTAAGCCCTGAAGTTCAAGAGCCTTTGCTTCCTCTCTCCATAAAGCCCTCCATTCTAATTGAGAGGAGTATTCAAGGACAGCTGATATTAATTGATCCCAATCCTTAGGGGTTACGTTGTTATTCCTTGCAACACCACTTTTTGGTTGTTTTTTTGTTGCTGAGTTTTCATTAATAAATACAGGGAAAGCTCCCCTGACCCTGAATTATGTGGAAAATTTTAAGTTTGTTTCATGCCCTGTTACCTGGAGCTCTTCTTCTGATGTATCAGAGTGAAGGTCTTCTAAAGCCTGAAGTCTATTAACCATTGCTTCTTTGAGTGTCTGAACTTCTTGAAGCATATCCCTTTCTAGAGCCTTCATTGCATTGGACATTTTCTTACTTTATCCAACTACGAATGATTCCATGTTTTTGATATTCTCATCTGTAGATATTATCTGAATGGCATGTAAACCGCCTACCAGAAACAATGTTCTTACTATTATCCTCAGACATGGAAGAGCCTCTATCTACTATACTACTCTTTCCATCTGATGTTCCAGTTTTTTAACCTTATTAGTAGTTTCATCCAACCAGGAACATGCTGTTTATGCTAGCTTGTTAATGCATTGCATTGTTTCTGTTTTGGGTTTTGAGGAAACATCCGACATGAAACAAATTTTGTTTTCTATTTCATCATTTTTATCTTCCATGTTCTGTATTCTACCTGTCAGCTCTCTGTTGCCAACTTAAATATTCTGAACCTTCTTTCCTAAACATTCTATGTTTTGCGTGAATGTTCTAGGCAGGGTGTATCTGCATAGTTAGGCAAGAGACTTTCCTGTTCGAGGAAGGTTGGGCAAGTGTTGCTGCAGTGCCTGGGTAAAACCCAGGTGCTGTGAAAATCCTGATCCCACTTCTGACACCAGATATTGTGGTTTAATTAGGGTAAGAATAAAGAAAATGGCCAAATAGTTGTTTATTAAGTGAGAAACAACTCACAACACAGACAGATGAACACAGCTTAAAAATATTTTTATGGGATAAGTAAAGCATGGTTAAATTTCATTCAGCAAGGTTTTAATCTGCCTCTTAGACTAGGATGGAGAAAATGTGGTGGGTGTTTATATCTAAAGAGGCAGCTGCCAAATTCATATATCGGCTTGCCTCAAAAAACAAGCATAAACAATGACAATACCAACTTTGATGACTGTACTCATTGTGGCTACCATAAGACTTGTTGCCCAGATTATAACTTAAGTCCAGTATAATTGTTCATACAAATATATCACTGCTGCATAACGAGAAGTCTTAGGATCTCAGTCTTGGCCAAGTGTCAATGAGACTTGTGCTGAGATTTCTAGACTCTCTGTCAACTAAGTGTGAGGTTACCTTCAGCTTTCTGTGTGTTTTTACTCTCACGATTGAGGTAATGAAATTTGTACTGGATGAGCCCTATTTTGATGTAATTGAGAATCTTATGCAAACTTCAAAAAAAAAACATTCTAGTGAATCAAGCTTGAAGGAACATTTCTGGTTTTCATTTTTCAAATTTGTACCTTGCCACATTGGAGTCTTATGAGAGGAAGATGAATGGGGATTTGAAATGCACAGGACCCCATGAGTGAAAGTAAAATAAAGACAGCTTGGCTTTCTATGTAAAATACTACCTGTACATTGAATTGTTTAACTGAAAAATCGCTTACAGTTCTCTGATTTTCTTGTAAGGGCATCAATTGAAGACCATCTCAATTTATCAGGAAAGGAATGGCAACTCAATGTAGTTTTAAGATATCTGGAACCAAAGGAATTGCAGTTTCCCAAGTCATGTGTATTTAGAGTTCTTGACCAAGGCAAAACAGAAAGAACATTTCCCAATTTCAAGTGGAGCTTATGCTTAGTAGGGAAACAAAACAGCAATTGCACAAGAGTCTAGGCATAGTGCTACAAAAGGAGGCAAGCTTGCAATTGCTCAATCTCTGTCTTCTCAGCTGAAAACTGATACTCCATTCAGTCTCACTAACTGTATCTATGTCATCTTAGGACATCCATTCATCATATCCTGAGATCACAACATGTCTTGATAGTTCTAGACTCTCTCCATGAAGCTCATGGAGAAATTTTCTTCATATAATTTCTCATTTTTGTTTATTTTTGAGGCCATAATGATCTTATTTTATTTCCCATCCTTCACAGTAAACAAAATTTCCCCTAAACCCTTGACTTTTTACCCAATCTAATAAATTTACCTTTCTAAGAAGGTGAAATCAAATATATGAATATAGATGTGAACCCTACTCACACATCTATAAGAACATGAGTTATGTTGGCAATCTTATGAACTGTATTACTAAGAAAAAATAACACATTACTACCCAACATTCTTTCTTCTTTATATATTAAATAATAAACTCTTAAAATGTTTATTCATGTGCTTGCTAGTGGTCCTTGATTTCTTCCCTTGATCATTTATGGCCATGATTAACATGAATTGTTTCACAAACCATTAGATATGAGCAAATATACACAATATGATCTATTTGTATATCTGTCCAACATCTGATTTGTACTTCCTTATTACTTTAATAATTCCCTGTCTTCTTACTAATATTGAAATCTGATTTTAAATAGGTGCATTGTTTTTTCATTCTTTTCTATGGTTCTATTTTCTTTTGTAAATTTCCTTCAATAGAAGTGATTATTAATGACATTGCCTAAAATGTTTTTGATACGAAGCATTTCTTCTATTTTTATTTTACATATCAACTACAGTTCACTCTCTCGCCTTTCCATGCTTCCTGACCACCCACCCATCCCATTCCCCTATTTGACAAAGAGGGTAATACAGTCCAGGAAGAGTCAAGTCTAGTAGGGACTAGGCCCTCTCTCATGTCTCTATGTTAAGGGAGTATACCTTCATGGGGAATAGGCTTCCAAAGACTTTTGTGAACCAAGGGTACATACCGATTCCACTTTCAGAGGCCAGACTGGCCAGATATTTTATTTAAGAATCATGTTCAGGGTGTCTAAATCTGTACAATGCTTGTTTCCCGGGTATCAATCTGGTAGCCCATTAGTTCATCCTTGTTCAGGTCAGCTGTCTCTGTAGGTTTATGTAGCCTGGTAGGTCTGCCCTCTCTGCTCAGTGTTTTGCTGTGAATGGAACAGTATGATTCTTTTTCCATCAGCTACTAGATGAGTGCTATATGATGCTAGATAAGTTGGTCATCAATCTCATTATCGCAGTATTTCCACTATTGCTCAAATTGTTGATTGGGGTCAGTCTTGTAAGTCGCTGAACATTTCTCTAGAGTCAGTTTTCACTTCAAACCTATAAAGGCTCCTTTGTTTGTGGTATCTCTCCCTTGTTATTTCTCTCCACCATTCCTCCACTGATTCAATATTCGTAGTCCCTTGTGCTTTTTTTATCCCCCCTTCTCTTTTTTCTAGCTCCTTCTGCACTTACTGCCACCATACTCCTAATGTGCTTATGAGATCTTGTTAATTTCCCCTTCTGTGTGGGACTGTGTATGCATATGATAGATTACTCCTTGTATCTTAGTGTTCTTGGCAATGTGAATAATTGATATATATATATATATATATATATATATATACATATGAGTCAGTACATACCATTTAATATTTTTATGACTGTGGTACATAATTTGGGATGGGTTCTTCAAGTTCCATCCACTTGCCTGCAAATTTCAAGATTCCATTGTTTTTATTTCACAGAGTAGTATTCCATTATGTAAATGTGCCACATTTTCTTTATCCATTCTTCTGTTTAGGATTCTTCCATTATCTTGCTATTACAAATATTGATGCTAAAAACACAGATGAACAGATTTCGTTGTTGCATGTATGTAGATATTTTGTGTATAAGCGTAAGAGTGGGATTGCCAGGGCCTATGGCAGGCTGATTCCCATTTTCCTGAGGAACCACCTTATCAATTTCCAAAATCTCTGTACAAGTTTGCATTCTGAGTAGCAGTGGAAGAGAGTTCCCCTATCTCCAGTTCCTCTCAATAGTAGAGGCGTGTTCCCCTATCATCACATCCTCTTCAGCATAATTTGGCATTGTTGTATATAATTTTAGTCATTCCCGTAGGAGTAACATGGTATCTCAGAGTTGTTTTCATTTGCATTTCACTGATAACTAAGGAGGTTGAACAATTTCTAAGTGTCTTTCTGCTTTTTTGATTTCCTCCATTGGGAATTCTCTCTTCAGTTCTGTACCCCATTTTTTAATATAGCTATTTGGTGTTTTGGTGACTAGTTTCTTCAGTTCTTTGTATATTTTGGAGATCAGCCCTATGTCAGATGTAGGGTTGATGAAAAATATTTACCCAGTCTATGAGCTGCTGTTTCCTCATGTAAACTGTCTTTGCCTTACAGAAACTTCTCAGTATAAGGAGTCAATCTTTTCTTAATTGTTGATCTCAGTGTCTGTGCAACTGGGATTATATTCATGATGCAGTATCATGGGAAATTTTGTTCATGGTACGTCCCAATTTCACTTCTAATAGGTTCATTTTGGCTCAATTAATGTTGAGGTTTTTGATCAATTTGGACTATAGTTTTGTGCATGGTGATAGACATGTGTCTGTCTGCAGTCTCCTCCACAGCATTATCCCAGTTGTGCCAGCACCATTTTTTAAGGTGATTTCCTCTTTCCATTGTATTCTTTTAGCTGCTTTGTCAAAAATCATGGTTTTGTAGGTGTGTGACTTAATTTCAATATTTGTGATTTGATTCCATTGCTCTACCTGTCTATTTTTGTGCCAATACCAAGCTGTTTTCATGACTGTAGCCCTATAGTAAAACTTAAAGTCAGAGATAGTGTTACCTCCTGAACTTCATTTATTGTACATTTATTTTGGCTATCCTGGGTGTCTTGTTATTCTATATGAAGTTGAGTATAATCATTTTAAAGTCTGTGAAAAATTGGGCTGCAATTTTGTGGGGATTGCATTAAATGTGTAGATTGCTTTTGGCAACAGTACCTCTTTTACTATGTGCATTCTACCTACCCAAGAGCATTGAAGTCTTTCCATTTTCTTATATCTTCCTTTGTTACTTTTTTTAATGACACAAAGTTCTTGCTATATAGACCTTTCACTGGTTTTGTAAGCTTTTGCCCAACATATTTTTTTGTGGCTATTGTTGAGAGTGTTGATTCTCTGTTTTCTTTCTCAGCACATTTGTCTTCAGTATATAGTAGGGCTACTGACTTATTTTTAGTTTACCTTGTAGCCTGCTAGTTTGTAATATGTTTCTTCAAGTAACCCACATGCTAAATGTTAATACATTGTAGATGGAGTATTTCGAAATTTTCTGGTTCTCTGTATTTTATTTTGCCTCCTAACTCTTTTTTTAGCACCTTCCCAAATAAACTTATCTGATGTTCTTTAAATTTTATAATCAACCATGTCATTACTCTGGTTCAGATAATAGCTTAGGTTTCTGCACATTGCTCATGTCTTGATGATGTTGTACCATGCTGAGATGTATCAGACTCTACCTCCTGGTGTAGTGTTAATGATTTTGTTTCTGCATCTACTGGACCAAGTTCTTGCAATACTGGTTTGGTGTATCCTCCTAATTATATGGGTTCTGAGCACTTATACTAGTGGATTGTCACACTTACTTGGGAAATGAGAAACCTGCACAAACTTTAACCACTACATGTTTACAGTTACTCAAGCTTGGTGACCCTACTCTTGTCAAAACTGCAGAAGATAATTTATGGTTATATGGGAGCCTGTCATTGGCAAGTAATTAGAACCATTTTTCTAACAGAGTGCCTATTTTGTGTCCTTGGTTAACAACCAATTAAATGATATTCGAATGAAAAGAAAAGTAAGATACTGATATTTTTCTTGATAATTCATGCATGATTGGCTGTTATGAGCACATTTACCCTGCCACTGGTCTGGTCATACTCTTTATCCTTCCCTGCCGGCCGCCCGGTCCCACTGCCACATAAGCCCCAAATAACACTCAGAAACTCTATATTTGATACAATCCTGTTGGCCAGTTAGTATTATTCTTTATTGGCTGTCTCTGTCTTAATGATTAACCCATTTATACTTATCTAAATATTTCCACGTGGTCATCTTATCTGATCACGGCGGTCTGGCAACTTGCTTTCTCCAAGCTCTACATGCTGACTACTCCTTTCTAATTCCTCTTTCCTTCTTGTCTCCTAGCCCCGCCTATCTTGCTTTCCCATTGGCCACAGTGCTTTATTAAGTAACCAGTATGAGAAAAATATTTACAGAATAACATCCCCCATCATCTACTCTTTCCTGTCTAAAATAAGAGAATGGTTTAACTTTAACATAGCAAAATATATCATATAACAGTTATCAATTTTGAACCACAGTTAACAATGTTTATTCCATTAACATGTTGTACGACTTAAAGAAAATATAATCTATCCTATCTTATATGCCTAAAGTCCTATATGTAACTTATCTTTTATCCTAACTAAGGAAAACTATAACCATAACTGTCTTCAACTCCTTCAAAGACCACAGAACAATAATATATAAACTCTAAAAATGACAGAAACAACTTACTGCCTGGTCAGTCACCCGAAATTCTTCTGTAAAATTCCATCTTCAGCCCATAGGCCATAGTGTGTCTGGCAGACATTTTCATGAAGCAGGAATCCTGTAGCACGGTTCATATTGTTTTAGCAGTCACTTTTCTGTGGGTCATGCATGTCCAGTTTATACAGCATAAAGTCAAACAGTCCAGAAGAGCAGTACCTTGTCCAAATGGCTAGTGTTGCCATATTAGAAGCAAACTCTATAATGTGTTTCTTCAATGTCCACCTTCCTTTCTGATGCAGGTGGTGTTACCAGGAGTAGTTGTACCTCACTGACAAAAAAAATCCCTAAACCATTTTAAATACCATTTTAAATACTTTGAAAGATTTGAAGAAATCCTATCCATCTCAAATACATATCTGCATATCTAAAAATACTAACTTAACTCCAAGTTGTGACTATCATAGGTTACTCTCTATAATCTGTACTAAATTATACATTATATTTTTCAATGAGCTATATAAACACAATACCTAAATAAGAGGAGAAATATACATATCACAAAATAACCTAAAATTGTATCAATAAATGAAAATATATTCCAAAACAAAGCATTCATATCTATACCATAATTCCCTTTTTACCTTTAAAATGATTGCTTGTGGTCATGATTCCTTTACAACCAAACCCATTTTAATAAAATCAAACATTTATAAACAATATTTGGGAATTTGTGCATCGTTCTTTCCAAATGTACATCCTGCTGATAGGGGGCGCTGTCATGGGCGTCCTAAGAAGATGCAGCAATCTTGGCTGTAGTCTGCTAGTCTTTGTCTCAGCTGTTTTGAATGTTGGATAACCTGGGACGCTGTTTCAGGGGGTCTGGCTTGATCAAACCATATAAGTCTGTAAAGAATCCGTAGCTTTTCATTTTCTGTGGAAACAAAAATAGAAATCCTTTTCCCCAGTAATTTGTACATAGGCTTAAATTTTGGAGTCAAAGCATTTTAAAAATATATAAATTGAATTAATCCAGCAACATTTCTTTTATCAGTAGTTGTTATTTTCTCAGCAGTCAAACAATTTAAAGATAACAGAACAGCGTACAATACCCAAAGATTCTCTGTGCTTTCCATCTTTACATGGCTTTTTTATTACTCTATTTCTTCTATTTCAATTTTTACTTATTTTGAGACAGGGTTTCTCTGTGTAATTTTTATCTGTCCTGTAATTCATTGCATACCAGGTTTAGTTTGAATTTACAGAGATCTACTTTCCTGTTTCCAGAGTGCTGGGATTAAAGGTGTGTGCCACCACACCCAGCTCCTTTCTGTCATTTTAAAACCATTTTATTTCTTTTCTCTTCCAAGCCTACGTATATTTTAAAACACAGTGTAAACCTTTAGCACGTTTTCTTAATATGAATCTCTCTTTATTGTAAATCTTTATCTTTTTCTGGCTATGAGGCTATTATCTGGTAAACAACAACATTGCTAAAATGAAAGCCCTTTCAACTGCAGTCTATCTAGGATGGTGGCAGGTACTTTTACTACCAGAACTGGGAGCTGTGCTCACTGCCTTGGTCTATGCTGCCATCCAGCAGCATGCTGCCGCCTTGGAGATGTGGTCACTGTGATCACCAGCAATCGTACAAACCAAGAAATTGTTACCAGAGCTCTTTAAAATCTGTGTGGGTCTTTTGCAGCTTTTGCTGAGTAAGGAAACTGCCATTGAAGGAGCCGCACAAATCTTTGTCTCTCACAAAATAGAGTCCAACCCAGAAAAATGCTGCTATCAAGAAGCCTTGCTTGTCTCGGTTCTTTTGTTTCTAAAAATTAATTTTTAAGCTTTTGTTAAGTTTTAAGTGAAAGTTATCAATCCACATCTGACACTATTAATTGGCTTTAGATTTGTTTACATCACTTTGTACTGAAATGATTCCACTTTCAACACGTTAGCACCTGGGCTCTCTCATTCTTAGTAGTCCAACTATACTTTACTTGATATTCACAGAATACATATTCAAGATTTATTTGAAAAAATTCTTTGCAGGAATTGAAAACAAGAGTTGGATATATGACTCAATATATAGCACTGCCTTCAGAAAAGCTTTATTTGCCAGTCTCTATCCTGTCCTTATCCATTCCATCTCCCCTATTTTCTTTCCATTATTTCTTTTATTTTTAACTTTTCTTCTGCCACTATGCTAAGCCCTGTAATATCATTATTTTAATATGCCTTCTGGAAATATTTTTATTTGATAGGCAATGATGTTTTATATTTTCTTATCCTGCTCTAGAACTGAGTTTTTATTTCATTGATTCTTTTTGTATAGTTAATTCATAATTGATGTTATGAATATTACCTCAATATTCTTTATTGTTGTAGGTGTTATAATTTTGGACCAATTCAGTTATAATAATAACAATCATAATAACTAATAATAATAATAACAATAACAACACACACAACACACACACACACACACAGAGACAGAGAGAGGGAGAGAAAAAGAGAGAGAGAGAGAGGACCTGATTAATCAGACATTTTACAAACCTGAGTTTGTAGCTGATAAATGGAGCCCTATGATTCCCCTAAATAACAACCTGTGTCTCTCACATGCAATCCTGGAATGATCACCATAACTATTAGTGTTGTATCTGAGACTGTTTGTGGGTTCTCACTTAATCAGATTCATATTCAGTGAACACAAGAGCTGAAACTCAGAAGCCCAGACACAACACAACAACATACACAAAGAGAGTGAAGAGAGAGAGAGAGAGAGAGAGAGCGATGTTCTGGGACCACATGTAGTTCTAGTTACTCGTGTTAATTTCAGAATCTTCTTTATGTAGGGTAACAGATGAGATGATACCTGGACAAGGCAAAATAAGATAATGTGCTTTTCAATATTTGACCCTGGGATATCTACATGAGTTAAGTCAATATGATCTAGTTAGGAAAATAAAAGTTTATGTAAACTGCATGGGTGTCCTGCTTTATAGAGAGGAATCCCATCAGGGGAGGTGTCTGCAGTAAAAGCTGGCTTGGAAGGGATTTTGTGGTTGTTGTAGTTGGTGGTGGTGGTGGGTGTGTGTGTGTGTGTGTGTGTGTGTGTGTGTGTATGTGTGTGTGTGTGTGCATTCATGTGTGTGTGTGTGTGTGCATTCATGTTTGTGTGTGTGTGTGTGTGTGTTTATTTCTCTTCTGTGTGTTTGTGAATTGCTCACCTACATTTTCCCCATAATTGCACCTATACCATGTCTTCAGTTGTTGAAATTCTTTGCAAATATTGTTCAATATTTTCCCATTTATAATATTCAGTTCTCTTAACACATAATATTGGAGGTATACATAAACTCAGCATTTGTGGGGCAAAACTTGTACTTTGATAAAATTTGGGTTATCTTTCTAGATATCTGGGCATTGCCCTAGTGCCAGATGTCACTTGACAATTATAATGTCACCTTCTAATATGTCACCTTCTAATATTCTTTCCCTGAATCAATTATCCTTCTCCATTATGATCCCCGTTCCATGCCACTTCTCACTTTCTCTTTCTCCTAATACCCTCTTTTCTCCCCTCATGCTGACAATTAGCTCAGGAAATCTTGTCCGTTTCCCACTCTCTGGTGTACAATATATGTCTGTTTTATGATCCTTCTTGTTCCCTAGCTTTTCTTTCTGTGTGAACAGTGAAAGGAAATGTATGAAACTCTAAAAATTCCAAGTTTCATCATGGCCTTACATCTGTTGAATGTTATTCCTTTAAAAAATAGGATATTGTTTTGTGGGCATTTTGTTGGCACAAGTGTATAATCTCTGTGAAATGTAATTTAGAAGAAGGAACAAAGATATTGAAAACATAGAGAAAATTGCCTCAAAATTAAAAAAAAATAAAAGCTGTGATTCTAGTTCTGGGATGGACAATATTTTGACATTACAGTATGGGTAAAATGCAGCTTAGTGGAAACAAATATGTCAAGACTGAGAATTGTTCCTCGACTTCCTATACAGAGGGTGTTTCATTTTGGAAAAAAAAAGAAGAAGAAGAAGTAAAATGAGAGAGTGACATGATGAAGTGGCATGTGAAAACTTTGTGTAATTTTAGTCCCTGTGATTTGTTTTCTCCCATATGAAGAATAGTGAGATACAGAATTTCTTGAGTTACATAGAGGAAACTATTCTCAAAATAAAAAACTCATAAAACGCCTGCACAGTGACACAGTGTTCTATGGGTACAGTATGGATAAACTCATTTTCTTCTATAAAATAAACTAATTGTGGCCAAGCATAGCACATTTGTATGACAGGTATTTGTTCAGTCCATGTCACCTTCTAGTATTAACAATATTGGGAATTGAAGATAGATGGTGTTAGAGTCCTCAGCCCCTTTATTAGATCCTCAAAGTGATAGGACCTAGGAGACCTAAATGTGGGCAGGGAGACAAAGGACATGGGAGAAGACTCTAGTGAAAGGAAGAATGGATATGAGGGGAAGTAGTAGACTTCTTGGAAGGAAAGAAGATATGTAAAAAACAAGAGTAATCAAACCTTGTATGCTGCCTGGTATTGTGGGTGCTGTTGTTTGAGTAAAGCTTGATTTATCATTGAATAATAGAAGTAAAAGAGAGAAAAAGAAGGAATTCGAATGACCCAGAGGTGAAGAGAGGAAATGAGTGTAGATGTGTTTAGTAGTATAGTGAATTTGATCCCAGCCAGAAATATATGGAGAAAAATTGACATGTAGTCTTCCAAAAAATAATAATGAAAAATTAACATCATCTTAATGTTATTTGCACATGTGAAGTTTTGCAGTTGAGAGAGACACAAATTTCTTTAATGAATGGTAGAAATGGTGAGTAGAACTAAAGTTTTAGAATTTCATGGGTACAAAAAGAAACCTCATCTTGATTTTACTTTTCAGTAAAAATGTCACATGGAGATGTTGAGAAGCATGGTAAAGCAGGCGTAGATAAGAGAATGCATAATTATCATGTCACTGGGCATTAAACATGGGATATATATTGAGTGATTATGTTTTTCTTAGTGTCTTATTGTCCATGTTTTTTGTTTTGTTTTATGGACATTATTTGTTCTATAGTGCCAGGATTTTCTGGATTTCAGTTTGATTTCCCTGAAGATTTATAATTTGAAGATATGCCATACTTTATACCACAAATTTTGATTAAAAGAACAACATCAACCTATATTTAATATTTAATTGATGATGACATCATTTATTACAGTTAGGGTGTGGTAATGGGCAGGAGTGAATTTAGGGGTTTTAAAGCAGAAGCCATGAGAACAGCAGAGGCAAATGCCATGCAAGGCACCCAGTGTATGAAGAAAGCTGGAAGATCTAGTCCACAAAACATCATGCTGCCCACTTAGAAAAATCATGAGTCCTCTACCATCTAAGCATGTTGGTCAGGATGTGTGCCTCCTCGTTCTTCTTCCACACACTCATCTTCATCAAGCTATACTGGAATCAGCTGCTGATGAGTCTCCAGCTCCATCACAGAGTCCTTTCTGGGGATGATGTGATACACAAGATGAGATGTTCTCTCTCTGCTCTGCTTGAAAAGGCAACTTTGAAGGCATGACGAGCATTGTGGCCACAAGTGCTACCTTGGCTGGGGGCTCATAATCACAGCTCCTTAAACACTAGAGCAGAGAATCTGTGATGCACACTGATGTAAGCATGACAGAGTTCATCAGGCCAGACAGTCTAATCATCTGATTATTAAATTTTAAAATCCGTGATGAAAGGGTTCATCATCACACTGGCAATTTCCTTCCATGAAATGATTATGCAAAACCGTCCAACTATTTAAATATTTAATAATTTAGTTATTAAAATGATTCATTGCATAATCTGTGATCATTGTAGTTTGGAGCCACCTTGCAGGAGTAAAGGGTACTAGACCATCTAATCATCTGATTAACTATTCAAATCTGTCTTTACACACGGAACAGTGGAATCTGGATTCATATTGTTGGAGTCAATTGTGGCAAGTCATAACATTATTTAATTATTTAAATTAATGATGATATCCTAAAGGGTGAATTATGACATATTAGTAAATTATTCATTATTTCATTATTAATATATGTAATAAATAATCAATAATCTCTTGAGCTTTACCCAATTTTCTAGGAGTCTAGTACAAAACACCATATAATTATTTAATTTTTTAATCATTTAATTATGAGAATATATCATTATTTAATAAGTAATCACTGGAGTTTAGAGCCACCTTGTGGGAGTTGATGATGTGGCATCATCTCATTACACAATTATTTAGTCATTTAAATTGATCATTACATCAGCCATGATACCTCTAATTTTGTTCTACCTTGTGGGAGCTAATGTGCAAGGCCCCCTATTTATTTATTTATTTATTTATTTATTTACATATTTGTAGGTATAAATCATTAGTCCAGTCTGGCTCCATCATGGCAGATTTAAGTATGCAAGTGTATCTAATTATTTAATACTTATATATTAATCATTTAAATAGATGATGTTAACTTTCATTACCAGAGTCTATCTAGTCCTCCCTGGGAGTTAATTGTGTAACATTATTTAGTTATCTATGTATTACTTTATTGACAATCACTGGAGTTTCGTGACATCTTATGGGAGTTAAGTGTGTAGCACCATCCAGTTATTTACTTCTAGATTACTTAAATGATGATAGTGTCATTGATTAGGGGCTTGGCTGATATTCATTGGATACAGCAGATGCCTGTTGTCAGATGAGGCACCCAAAGTACTAGGGATGCTGGGGCATCAGGTGATCACAGATTACAAAGTAATATATTTTAATAAATTATTAAATAATTAAAAAAACTGGACCGTGTCGCATCAACAATTCCTAGGATGATGCACCACACAAGACCCATGAACCACACAGTAATCACTGATTTTTAAAATTCAATAATTTAAAAATCAGATGATCAGAGGATCTAGTCTAATGAAATCTCTCTGGTTGACGTCATGATGCTCAAACAAGTTGTTGCAGTTATGATGCAGCCACCGTGGTAACCGGAAATACAGCACCAAAGTCTCTAGCAGCAGTGATGGAGGTGGCTTCACCTGCAGAGCCAAGAGAGAGCAGCACTTGACTCTCTGTGATGTCACCACTAACCATGCTGCTTTGGCAACCATGATGATGATGCTAGAATAACTGGTGTTGATTCTTATGCTTTACATAGTAGAGGAATGTGAAGGCAAGGATGTGGAGGAAGAGCTGTGAGGTGACCTCTGTTACTGCCAAGCTCAGCTTAGTCAGATCGTGGCATTTCTTGTAGTGGTGCACTGTAGCATAGTATATTCTCGATCTATCAGTTTTCACAATGCTGTTGAGAGAGCAAGAGAGAGAGAAGAGAGAGACTGTGTGTCTGTTCCATGCTTCACATTTCTAAGAACTCATAGTTCCCCACAATCACTACACAACAGACCAACAAAGGTTTCTTTGTAGCCTCACAGAAAATATCCTCAGAATTTTGTGGAAACTAATAATTAGAAGAGCTTAAACAAGTTTGTTTAAGGAGGCAGCGGCAGTGAACTTCATCAGGGGTCATCTTGGAAGATATCAAAACTGTGAAGGGTGACTATCTTTCTGTTGGGTACTGAAAAGCATTTTTTTATGAGTATAGTATATTATTTGTGTCCACACAGGACTAGCTGCCCTGGATGCCATAGATGAGAATGTATATAGAAACCAGGGCTAAATGGAGACACAGAGAGTGTAGGACATAGATGTGAAGGTAGACTGATACATGAATAGAGAGAATAAGATTGGGGTCAAGGAGAACCTGTTTGTTCAGTTTCAGGTGTTTTGGTGTGGCATGGTATTTACATGCAGGTTGATATACTGTCCTATTCTGTCTAAGCAAACTTGTTTGTATTTCATGTATCTGGTTTCCTGGTAGAAAATGCTGAAGGCACCTTAAGCATTACCTGTGAGCACACTACGAATTAGGTTGGAAATCTCTGAGTATAATAGGAGAGAGTATGTGCTTTAGGCATCCTGGTGTGACAAACTGCTATTGCTTATTTTCCCTTAGTATCTAAGTTGCTTGTTCTTTGTCCATTTGCACCTCTTTGGGGATCTATGAGTCCCCCTGTGTAATCGACCTGGCTATGGGTAGATGCATGTCCACAGATGATACAGAAAATACTATGTCTGAGAGGAAATTGTTTACTTTTGAGAAATACCAGTTTCATGAGTTGTGCCTGCTTTGGGTAAAGGGTGGAATGGTTTTCTGAGTAAAACGATTGTTTTGGTTGAGATACAATGTTTGATTTTATGAAAGTCACTGGAAATCAAAATGTAATAGTATCCTTTTTTATCTGTAGATTATAGTTGGTGATGTTACACACGCTTAGTCCCAGGAATGAAGACTAAGAGGAAGTTCTATTATATCAAGGCCACACTTACTCTGAGATACTGATATAATCTTAAAAAGAAAAAGCTCTCACTAATGTGATTTCTGTATGTGAGATGTTATGCCTATAATCCAAGTACTAGGGATGTGGAAATAGGTGTGATATTGATGGTTGGAGAAGGAAATATAAGGAGAATGAAATATAATCTAAGATCCTTTTTCTCATAAGGATCCTTGTAACCCAGACAGCTATTTCATCTGAGGTAACTTTTACTGCCTTGGATGCTGTTTCTCAAATATGCAACAAGAACCCAATAAACCAAAAAATGGAAAGGTCTTCCATTCTCTTGAATAGGAATGGTAAACAGTAAAAATGAGAGTCTTACCAAAAGCAATCTACATATTCAATGCACTCCCCATTAAAATTCCAGCATAATTCTTCACTGACCTTGAATGGATAATAATCAAATTTAAATGGAAAAACAAAAGACCTAGGGTGTACAATAAAGGAATTTAAGGTGGCTCTGCCATCTCTGACATCAAGGTCTATTATAGAGGTCTAGTTTTGAAAACATCTTGGGATTGGCACAAAAATAGATGGCATACTGATGGTATTGATTTGACAATCCTGATTTTAACTCACACACCTAAAATATCCTGACTTTTGACAAAAAACAACTAAAGTATACAAAGGTTGGAAGAAAGCATCTTCAACAAATGGTGCTGGCACAACTGGATGATGGCATGAAGAGGGCTGCAGATAGACACATGGGATCACTGTGCCCATAACTCATTGGATTAAAGACCTCAACATAAACACAGCCACACTGAATCTCTTGAAAGGGAAAGTGGTAGTTATCCTTGTAATAACTGATAGAGGAGATTGCTTCCTGAATGCATCTCCAGTACCACAGACACTATGATTGACAAATAATAAATGGGAGCTCCTCAAACTGAGAAGTTTCAGTAAGGCAAAGGACATAGGTGACAAGATATAATGACAGGCCACAGAATGGGAAAAGATCTTCACCATTACTACATGTGACAGAGAAATTATCTCCAAAATATAAAATAATTCAAGAAACTAGTTAAAAAAAATACACCAAAGAACCTTATTATAAATGTGGTACAGACCTGAAGAGAGAATTCCCATAGAGGAAATGAAAAAGTCTGAAAGACAATTAAGGAAGAGTTCAACATACTTAGTTATCAGGGAAATGCAAATCAAAACAATTCTGAGATACCATCTTACTCCTGTCTGAATGGCTAAAATTAGAAACACCAATGACAACTTATGCTGGAGATGTTGTGGAGAAAAAGGAACACTCCTCCATTGCTGGTGCGAGTGCAAACTTGTACAGCCTTTTTGGAGATCAATATGTCGGTTCTTCACGAAAATTGTAAGTTAGGCTACCAAAGGACCTGGTAATTCCTTTCTTAGGCATATATGTAAATGACCCACATCCATTAAACAAAGTCATCTGTTCAACAATGTTTGTATCAGCATTATTTGTAAAAGCAAGACCCTGGAAGAAACAGAAATGCTCCTCAACAGAAGAATGGATAAAGAAGATGTGGCACATTTACATAATGGAAAACTATTCAGTAGAGAAAAAACAACAGAATCTTGAAATTCTCAGGCAAATGGATGGAACTAGAAGAAACCATCAAAAGTGTGGTAATCCACTCACAAAAAGAGTAACATGGTATATACTCACTCATATATGGATTTTAGACATAGAGCAAAAGCCTATAATTCACACTGCCAGTGAAACGTGGATATAAAGATGGATGATAGAGATTCCTATAATGTCCCTCACAGAAAAAGTATGGAACAAGAGCTACTAAGCATATTGAAAGTGGGGGAACAGTGAATGGAGTGGGAGTTAAGAGAAAGAGATGGGAGGAGAGGAAAGCACATGGTACTTGGAAGATTGAGCCGTGGGAGGAATTGATGGGAGAATAAAAAAGGGAGACAGGTACCATGAAAGAGCAAGCCATTAAAGGTTTGAAGAGAAAACTGACTCTAGGTCCAGAGACCTACAAGACTAACTGGAGCTAAATATTTGAGCAACAATGGGATGTCTACCATAAAAGCTTTTGCCAGCTAATAAGACTGATGACTAACTTATCCACCAACATAGATAGCTCATTTAATAACTGATTAAAACAATAACAGACCCCCACTTCAAAACACTAAGCCAAACTGGAATCCAGATGTAGTAAGGGAAAGCAAGACCAGGCTACAAATATCCACAGAGACAGCAGACCTAAAAAAGGATGAACTAATGGGCCCCAAGACTTATAGCTGTGAAATCAGCATTGAAACTACAGCGATTCCCTGAATATGGTTCTCAGTTAGAATGACTGGCCATTCTAAGGGGCCTCAGGAAATAGAACCAGGATGAATCCCTGGTGAACAAAAGGAATCTCAGAGCTGATTCCCCATGGATGGATAACCCCTTAACGTAGAGGCAGAATGGAGGTCCAAGTCCTTACTCTAAATGATTTGACATATTTAGATGACCCCTCCTGGATGGCATCACCCTCCCTGTGTAGTGGGGTTGGGAATGGGATGGGAGATGGATCAAGGGACATGGGAGGGAGGGAAAGAAGGAGGGATGGAATGAAGTATTGAGGGAGAGGGAACTTGGATTGATATGTGAAATAAGAAAATAATTTAGAAACAGAAAAGTTTTTGACATGAAAATATCAGGCAATGGCATTAATAATCCCATCTATTATTGAAGGAAATTTTAAAAAGATAAATGAAATGTAGAAAAAGAAGAAAAATACAATGAAGATATTTAAAATAATATGTAAGTATTGGTAAGAAATCATAGGAAACTATGAAAGACAGGAAGGACCCAGGTAGTACAAATTGGATTTTTGACAGATATTCAAATTATATTTATAAAGCCTGTGGTGTATATTTGTACATATCTAATATTTTATATAACTATTCATGATAGAAAACAATTACGAAATATGCTAACAATTATTTCATTTGTGATCAATACAGCATGTTCTCAAAAAGGCTGCCTTGCTTTGGAAAAGGATGTCTGTAACACGATCACAACGTTCACCTTGAAAGTTCTGTAGGTGTTTTGAGAAAGTAGGGATGGAACTTAACATTTAAACCCGTCCCAGGTGTCAAACTATGCATGTTTGATACAAACCACAAAATATCTGAACTCTAAACATATCAATCTCTTCCTATTTTACTAATATATATATATATATATATATATATATATATATATTTATATTTGTTACCAATTCCCATTTGCTGTACCTCCTTCTTTCCATTCCAACTTGTTTTGCTAATTTACACGCTGCAAACGATTTTCTGCTTTTTGAAGCTACAAATCTACTGGCAAATACACATACCAAATTTTCTTATCAACCTAAAAGGATCTCACTACCCTGCATTAGTTATATGCATGTAAATTCCTTATAAAAACATTGTCTGATATGAAATTTGTCCAAGAACTCAATCTGTATCTGTGTTAATGAAGGTCATTTAAGAATAAAGAGGAAATGAGTGAAAAAGAGGCATGAACCAGGAACAAGGAAATAAGGAAAGAATTAACAATAAAACAAAATCAAATGAAAACAGAACTGAGAATGAGTAGGAACTTGTAATAAAGTGTGGAGACTGCCTTGAGCAGCAAGTAAGATGCAACTCCAGGAAGATCTTCTTCATGCAGTTTATTCAGAATCCTTGAAAAATCTTCTTCTGACCCTGAGGAAATGGCCACACAGGCTTAAATCCCCTTATGCTGATCAATCCCAGTTAGCTACATGGACCCTGCAGATAGGATACTCTAATGCGGAAGCAAACAGGCTGAAGAGGCTTAACCAAATAAGGACTTGTTAATGCCAGAGAGCGCTCACCATCGGGAAGGTGGAAAACAGAAGCCATTTCCCTCTTTAAGGCATGGCACTTCGCAGCAATCTACAGTTCGGCATTTTGTTTTAATAATGCAACAGGCAAGGGTAGTGGTCTGGTCTCCAGTAAAGCAGTGGACATTGTAATGGCCCTGAATCCTGGTAGTTAGCCAAGTCAGTACCACACCCATCTGGTATCTTTCATGGAGGTTGAGCCTCGAACACCAACCCACATAAAACCAGACTTGCCCTTCTCGGAGTTGCTCACTTCCAGAGCTAACTCAGAGTTCAGTGCTAAGCCATACAACCTGAGTGTGAGCAATCAATACTTGTTCATGATTGTGAGCCATTCTTTGGGAGACTGCCCTGCCTCAATGGCTGTAAATGCCTGGACAGCCATAGCTGCATGTCGCCTCTGAGCAAACCTCATCTTGAAAAGGCACCACAGGCCCATGAAGGAGATAAGCAACAAGAGGACAACCATGGCTCTCATTCCTGTCCACTCTTTTAGATGATCCATGGTGACGGCAAACCATGATGACAATCTGGCAGCCAGTCCCACATCCACACATGTTGAATTAACTGCAACAATGGCCACTCACCGCTGAACCTTAAGTCATCCAAATCGGCAGACCAATTTCCTAAAAGATGGCTAGACAATTGTCATGACAAATTATCAGCACATGTAAAGTTCTCATACTGAACGCTGGTAACACAAAAACCTGGATACTTCATTTTATATCCCAATTGAGCCCACAAGGTATCTGTTTGCTCCAGTACCAGATCAATTCTTTCGTTTACAATCATTAAACCTCCTTTTAGTTGAGCACCAATTGTTGATTGAGCAACTCAGGTGGTAGCCACATTCTTTGACAACAAATTTGGCTTAGAGCACCAATGTGCTCATAGCCATGGCAGCCATGACTGAATCCACAGTTGTAAAAGAAGTAGCTGCAACTATAGTAGCTGCTATAATCCCAAAATCTCTCCCTGCAGCCACAAAATAAATAAATAAATAAATGGCCCACAAAATCTGAAAATGGTTCCATGGGGACTTACAGTATCTTAGTGAGGTTACGACTCCCCTCTCCCTTATTAGGTCATTATCTAATAAGGTAATGCTTCCATGTTTTCATGGCGATCCGATTTACTTCTTCAAAAACTTGTATTTGGTATTCTGTCTGTTGATTTGCAAAGCATCCCTGACAAAGCAACATGTTTCTGTCCCATGCTGCATTTCTGGCTGACAGATTAGCTGCATCCTGCTCATGGGCATACTCAATCAAAAAAGCTTTCCAATCCAGATACTGTCTGTGGCTTAGGCATGCTCGAGCCAGCCCACTCCAATCACTAGGAGTCATGCAATTTCTATTTAGGGCTAAAACTTGAGCTACAGTAAAAGAAGCTGAAATTCCATATGTTGTCACAGATTCAGCCAAAGGCTTGATGATCTTAAAGTCTAAATGCTCCTCTTATCTATTGCCTTGGGCATCCTGGGAAACTAGATAGGCCAGACTTAAGTCAGTTTGTACAGCTCTCCAGAGCTCAGTGCCAAAGGAACGCCCTGTACCTCGGCCCCGCCCTTCCTCACTCTGATAAGGGGAAGGCACTGGTGGCATTGTTCCGAGAGGGTCTTCCTCCTCCTCCTTATGTAACCATTTCTCATTTTCTTCTCCTCTCCGGTCTTTAAGGGATTGTTTCTGTACCTTCTCTGTGTGTTCTCTACCTCTTCCTATCTTTCTTCTTGTAACATTTCTAGTGCAGCTTGCCCTTTTTCCATTGCCATTTTACAGTACCTCTGATCTTCAATACAGTTACACACTAACTTCCAAACAGGTTGGACTTTGGATGGTAGCATCCCTTGTTTCCAAGCAAAGTCAAGATCCCTGCCTAACTTGTCCCAGCACTCTACCATGAGGTCTCTTGAAACTGTAAGCCAAGATGCAATGGCATCGCACTCACTCAGGAATCTTTCTAGTGTGCTTTTCTTTATTTCAAGTTTCTTTGACAAAAGTAGCCCCTGAAGAGCCAGTAAAATTGGATGAGACTGAGAAGTCCCCATTTTAAAAATTTTACTTTCAGTTTGTTAGAACGTCTCGCTCAATACCTGAGACTTTACTGCTGCTTATTTCCGTGATCTTTAACTTGGTCCCAACTTACCTCAGATTTTATTGCTCCTTACCGGAGACCTTATCGCCTCTTTACCGAGGACCTTAGCTTGGTTTCAACCCGGAACTTTATTGCTCCTTACCAGAGTCTTATCGCCTCTTTACAGAGGGCCTTAACTTGGTCCCCACTTACCTTGAGAAGTTACCAGCGCTGCACCAACTTCAGGAAGTTCTGATCTGCAGAGGAGGTTCCCCATATGGGCCAACATTTGGGCCTACCTTGACCAGCAAGGAAGATGCAACTCAAGGAATATCTTCTTCATGCTGTTTTAATCAGGAACCTTGAACAATCCTCTTTTGACACTGGGGAAATGCCTGCACAGGCTTAAATACCCAATGGGGTGCCGACCAACCCCATTGAGCCACACAAACCCTGCAGATAGGCTACTCTAATGTGGAAACAAACAGGCTGAACTAGCTTAACCAATTAAGGACTTGTTTACACTGGAGAGCTCTCACCATTGGGGAGGTGGAAGGAGGAATCCAGCGCCATTGTTAAGGCATGGTACTTTGCAACTCTCCACAGTTTGGCTCATTTGCTTCTCTGATTTGCATCTTCAAAGTTGAACCCCAATATCTGTCTCTCGGCCTTTTATATTTTGTTGCTACATTTGATAGAGTGGGAAATAGCTAGGAGATGGCTATGGTGTCGACACATGTTCAGGGATAGGGAGGTAAGTGTGCAAGTTGGACAGAATAATTTTTCTTTCTATATTCCCTGGACACCACTTCAAGCCCTATGGTGGCCCACCTCCTGTGAGGATGACCTGAATGATGCTTACTGTCTCCTGCTACAGATACTACAACTTAGCATGCAACTGAATTTAGATGGCTTTGTTCTGTGTGCATCAAGGCCACGTTTTCCTGTGGCCTTGGCCCATTCTTATCAGGTAATCATGAACATAGGACATTTGTTCTGTAAAACTGGATCCCTCACAAGTTCACACAGCTTTGCAATTTGCCCTATGTCCAGCTTGGACCTGCCTTCTGACAGCTGGAAAATCAGTTATGGTGTTTGATTGAGTGGCCCTAACCCCTAAATCATCTGCCCACTTTCCATTGTGCCCTGTGATCTAGGACTCCACCATCCTGCTGCACTGTCAGCCCTGGGTCAGCCTGGGGTATCCCTTATGTTATGGCTGCTTTGACAATGAAGGATTGTTTTGCTCAGTATGCAACATACCAACATACACAATGCTATCCTGGTGGTGCAGTAAGGGAATCGTTGTTCCATCACAGAATTTTGTGGGAGGCGGATATCAGAGGAATCTGACTGTACATTTAGGGGGCAACATAAAACCTCTGGTTCCTAAGTCCATGAATTTGGTTCTGAGGGAGAGTACCTGTGTGCACTTTAGGTCTTCTTGTGTGAGGTAGAAGTCTTTGCATCTAAGTTGTTGTGCCAAACTCTTTTGTATCTCCATAGTTGTTTCTGTTACAAGGGTCTGAGACCCTGGGAGGAAAGAATGAAGGCATCTGGAGGGTTTACTTTGTGGACTCCTGGAATTTTGTGTGAAGTCTTTGAGAAAGGTTAGTTTGTTTTCCAAGTAAAATTGTGTAAAAAGTGAAAATTGCTTATTCTCCCTCAGTTTCTAGGTTGACTTTTCTCAATCCACTAGAATCTCTTCAGAGACACCTGAGTTCATTGTGTGCTCAGCTTATCAATGTGATTCAAAACATTCCATGTTGAGGAAGACTTGTAGACTTTGAGAAAGGATAGAGAAGTTTCCTGAAGGGTGCCTGGTGAGTGGTTGGAATGCAACAATATGGTATGGAGAAATATTGTGAGAGTGCTGGAGGTAGCTCAAAATGGTTTGGCTTGTGATGCTTAAGAGATGGTTAGATAGAGTTCTTTGCCCAGGGTTTGGTTGGCAAGGGGGGTGTAGGATGGAATGTTTATTCTTTCAATGTTTCCATGTTTCCACATCTAGAGAATTTGGTGGCCTGTTTTATAGGAAGAGACCATGGATGTTATGTCACACTGAGTGTCCCCTCATGCATATTATATGGTAAATCATCCACATGAACTGAGAAGGAGGAGTACCATTGGCTGTAAGTTCAAGGAGTCCACTGATCTTCCACCTTCCTCAACAAAATATCACATCATGGTAATATTGACCATTAAATCTCAACCCCTCACAAGTAATCATAGTTGCCTTCTCTATGACTTGTGTCCATCCTGGACTGACCTTCTGTAATGTGTGCCAGCTGGTGGGTGCCTACAGCTGATTATGTATGTGGCAGAAAGAAGAACACAATGAGGCCTGTTAATTCTTTTACCTCTCCTCTCTATAACTTGTACAAGTCCTGGATCCATCCATTGCAGAAGACTTAGAGACACAAAGGTAGAAATTCTTGGGCGTAAAACTTCTCTGGTTTTCTCAATTACTATAATTGAGCTTGTTGCCAATGGATATGTTTTGCTTTAGAAGGGACTGAGGGGGAACACAATAGTATGGCCTATTGAACTTGGCATTTTCTGTGCACTGCTGCCAATAAGCAGAATGCTTTTGTGAATGATGTCAGCGTGTCCGCATGCTTGTCTGTACATGCTTGTTGGCTTTTTAGAGAAAGGATCCCAGTGATGGTTCCACAGGATTGAAGCAGTTTGAAAATTTTGGTTTTCCACTAATTATGAAGAATTTGTGACAAATGTCTGTTAAATGGTCCCTAAACCACTACTTTATTACTCAATTTTAAATTCTGCAGATCCTCTCTAATTAATTTGCACTTAAGAAGTCCCCTTAATTCTGATAGTATTCTGAAAATCTAGTAGCCAAGCAGGCCTCTTATCTACAACAGTACCTATGGAAGTATGCCCTTCTGCACATAAGGACTACACACAATGAGGAGAGGAATTTACAGGACAGATCATCACCAAGTACATATGAGGACTTTGAATATATCAATTTTTTCCAAAGGCATCACAAATCTCTTTAGCTCCACAAAATATTTGGGAAAAGATATTTTGAAAATTTTCTACTATCTTCCAATTATTATGATTTATGTTAAACATCCCTTTTACCTAATATTGACTACTGATAATCCTAGTTTCATAAGAATGCAAAAGTTCCCTCCAATTAAATATTTAGTAACGTATATAATATGTATGTTTCTCTGGGCATAAGACTTATCAATATTATGCAACAGTGTCACATGTTTGCTTCTTTTAACATAAGGGACACTATTCTCCTGTATGTTAATACAGAACAAGCACTGAATCACCTGCACCCTAGACCTGGCTATAAGTAGATACACCTCCACAGATGATACAGAAAGTCCTATGTCTGATGGGGGGAAAAGGAACATTTGAGATATAGGATTTTCTTGAGTAGGGCCTGTTTGAGGTAGAAGGGAATGGATTTTGAATGGGGAAATATTAATGAGGTAGAGAAATATTTTTTATAATTCATGAAAGCCAACCCCCACTGCCAGTCCTCTGTCAGAGACCTTGGTCCTTGCCAGAGTTATTTCTACTCCCATGGATCTTTATTCCTGCCTGCTGGACATTTGACCTTCCTCACTGGGCCTCTGCTCGAGGAGGACCAAACTGAATCACAGCCTGCCTGATATTTGACACACATTGCTAGTGTCCTGCCTGATTTGAGACCTCCTAGAGAGCGTGAAACACCCAGAACTACAAAAGTCGAATTTCTGGCTCAACTAAGCCTACTGGGTTGCATAGGGAAGAGAACCCACCTAGACCCAGCGGAAGAAGCAATGGGAAGACAATAATACAAGAAAATACCTACAAATACAAAGACAAGCATGGCACCACCACAATCTAGGAATTCTTCACTAACTACACCTGAACACCCCAAAACAGATGAGGCAGGAAAGAATGACTTAATCATTATCTTCATAAAATTCCATGTGAGAAAATACCTTAAAGAAATCGAATAAAGAACAAACAAGAAAAAATGGAAGAAATACAGGAAGAGACTATGCAAAGAATGAAAGAAATGAAAAATATCTCTTAAAGAAAGTAAGGAAAGCCAAGAAAAAAAAAAACACAAGCAACCAGATGAAGGAATCAGTTCACCACTTTAACTGTTATTAGAGATAATAAAGAATAAAAATCTGAAGAAATGCCCAAAATAAAAAAAAGAAAAACTTGGCAAATGATCGGGAACAACAACCTCAAACATAACAAGCAGAATAAAAAGATGGAAGACAGAATCTCCCGCTCTAATGATAAACTAGAGGTAATAGATTCATCGACCAAATAAAATCTTAAGTCAAACAAATACTTAACACTAAATATCCAAAAAATATGGGACTCTGTGAAAAGACCAAAAGTAAGAATCAGAGGTGAATAAGAAGGCGAAGAATCCCAGCTCAAATATTCTTAGAACATATTCAATAAAATCAATGAAGAAAACAACCCAAACTGAAGAAGGACATGCCAATGAAAGTACATTAAGCATGCAAAACACCAAATAGACTGGACTACCACCCAAAGTCCTCTAACCACATAATAGAACAACATACTTACACAGTAAAGAAAGAATATTAAGATAAGCAAAGGGAAAAGGCCAGGTAACATATAAAGCCAGATCTATCAAAATAACAACTGTCTTCTCAATGGAAATTCTCAAGGCCAGAAGGTTCTGGACAGATGTTCTGCAAATACAAAGAGCCCATGATGCCAGCTCAGGTTAAAATACACAGCAAAATTGTCAGTAAATATAGATGGAATTTACAAGATATTCAATAACAAAGACTGTTTTTCAAAATATATGTCTACAAATCCATTGCTACAGGAAGTTAACTACTCTCACAAAGACATAGGCAATATATAATCCCAATTTAGCAGAACCAAAATGAAATGCAGGTAAAATATGCTCATTAAACCACAAACAACAACAAATCTAAAAGAAACAAAAATTACTAATCAATGGCCAATACTTTCCCTCAACAATAACAGTCTCAACTAGGCTATAAGAAGACAGAGGCCTACAGAATGGACACAAAGTGAGACTCTGTCCTTCTTCTGCATACAGAAAGCACACCTAAGATTCAAAGACAGACCTTACCTCAAGTTAAAGGGTTGTGACACAATTTTCCTATTTAATGGACCCAGAAGTTGTAGTTATTCTAATATATAAAATCCCCAACCAAAATCAATCAAAGGGATGAAGATGGGCATTTCATATTCATCAAGGGAAAAGTACATCAAAATGAAGTATCAATTGTGAACATCCATGCTCAAAAAATGAAGGCAAACACATTCATAATATCAATGCTACCAAAACTCGAATCTCATATAAAACTTTTCACACTTATAGTGGGAGACTTCTGCACCCCACACCTACCACTGTACAGGACCACCAGACAGAAACTTAAAAGGAAACAAAAAGAACTAATAGAAGTTACGACCAAATTAGTATTAACAGACATCTATTCAATATTCCATCCAAACAGAAAAGAATATAATTTCTTCTCAGCTCCACATGGAATCTTCTCTAAATTTGACCACATACTAGGGAACATAATAAGTGTCATCAAATACAGAAAAATTGGTGTAGTCGCCTGTGTCTTATCAGACCACTGATCTATGTGCAACTGCATCATTCCAAGATCAAAGAAGAAATAAAGAAAGAAAACAAAGATTTCCTATAATTCAATTAGAATGAAGACACAACATACCTGAACTAATAGAACACTTTGAAACCAGTGATACAAGGAATGCTCATATCACTATGTGCTCATGTGAAGAAAATGGAGGATATTCACATTAGATAATTAACAGCACAACTGAACGCCTTAGGAAAAAAAGAAACAAACTCACCCTGGAGGAGTAGAAGACAGGAAATAATCAATTTGAGTGTTGAAATCAATAAAGTAGAAACTATGTGAGTATATTGGGTACTAGAATATGACACAATGGAACATCATAATCATTGCCTGGCAACCCTGGTGGAATTCTGTATTTCCATTACATGGCTTCAAGGAGAAGGAGTACCTGACATGCTGTGTTATCTTTGGATAATTTACTCTCCCATGGTAAGTATTTTGTACAGCCTTTAATGAAAGCATATGTGGAATTTGATTTGGCAAAGAACACCTGAATCACAGTCATCTATGGTGTTCTGCATTTACCAGATTTACCCAAGTCAAGAGTAGCTAATTTTAGGGAGAAGAATCAGGAAAAAAGATCAAAGACTTTTCTTGATGAACGTCCTCCTTCTTATGTAGTAAAACCACAAATTAAAAAAATGAAAAGACTTAAAGTTATCTTTCATGGGGTAAGTGTAGCATTGATAATTTCCTTCAGCAAGGTTTTAATCTGCCTCTTAGACTAGAATGAGGGAAAATGTGGTGAGTGTTTATACCTAAACAGGCAGCTGCCAAATTCATATATTGGCTTGCCTCAAACAACATGGATACACAAAGTCAACACCAACTTCAAAGACTGTACTCATTGTGGCTACCATAAAACTTATTTTCCAGATAACAACTTAAGTCCAGTACCATTGTTCATGCCAATATATTATTGCCACATAATGAGGATCTGGCTCATGGCCAAGTGTCAATGCGATTTTTGCTGAGATTTAGACTCCCTGACAAATAAGACTGAGGTTCTGTTCAGCTATCTGTATGTTTTTACCCTCAGGAATGACGTAATGCAATTTGAACTGGATGAGTGACCCATTTTGATGTAAATGAGAATCTTATGCAAACTTCAATACCAATGGCATTCTAGTGAATCAAGCTTGGAGAAACATTTTGGTTTTCATTTCCTAAATTTGTGCATTGCCACAATTGAGTCTTATGGTAGGAAAATGAATGGGGATTTGAGATGCACAGGACCCTGTGAGTGAATGTAAAATGAAGACAGCTTGTCTCTCTACGTAAATACTACATGTACATAGAATTGTTTAACTGAAAAGTCACTTACATTTTTCTAATTTTCTTATAAGGGCATGAATTGAAGGCCATCTCAATTTATCTGGAAAGAGTAACAGCAAATCCATGGATTTTAAGATCTATGGATCAAAGGGGGTTGCAGTTTCCTAAGTCATGTGTACCTCTAGCATTCTTGATCAAAAGCAAAACAGAAAGCACATTTTCACATTTCCACTGGAGCCTATGTTTACCATGGAAACAAAGTAGTAATGGGACAAGAGTCTATGCATGTTGATGCAAAAAGTGTCACATCTCCAATTGCTTCCTTCCTGTCTTCTTAGCTGAAACTGATACTCCAATTCCACTAAGGTGCACTTAGTCTCACTAGGTGTTCTGATGCTATCTTAGGACATTCAGACATCAGGTCCTGAGTTCACAACATGACATGACTGTTCTAGATTCTCCCCATTGTGTTCATGGTGAAATGTTCTTCCTACCAATTATCAGGTTTTTATTTTTTTTTATTTTGCATCCATAATGTTCTTATTTTATTTCTTATCCTTTGCAGTAAATAGAACCTCCAATTTACATTTGTATTTTTCTTCAGTTTTATAAATTTACCATTATGACAACATAAACATGAAATCAAATATCTGAATGTAGCTATGAACTCTACTCAAACATCTAGAAAAAAATGTGTAATATAGGGAATATTTGAAAGTGTATTGCTATAAAAAAATAAAATTCAGTACCCAACATTGCTTCTTGTTTTTATACTAAATAATAAAATTTCAAAATTTGTATTGATGTTTTTATTAGGGCACCTTAATCTATCCCTTGATCATTTGCGTTCATTTTATCATGAATTATTATGCAAATCATTAGATATGTACAAATATGCACCACAAGCTTAATAAATATGTTTTATTTGAATATCTGTCAAACATCTGATGTGTACTTCCTTGGTCCTTCCTGTCTTTAAAATTTTTCTGTGTCCTCTTACTAATGTTGAGATCTGACTTTTAAGTAGCTAAATTTTTTTCTTTACTACATTTCACTTCTAATTTTTAAATTTCCTTCGATAGGAAATGTGATTATTAATGGCATTTCCTGATATTTTCCTGTCATAAAGCATTTATGTTTTTTTAAATTTTACTTACCAAGCACAGTTCCTTCTCTCCCTCACATCCCCCCTGACAACCCTCTCATCTCATTCTCCCCTACTTGGCAAAAAGTGTGAAGCCTTCTAGGAGGCATCTATAAAATATGTCAAGTCATTTGGATTAGGGACTAGGCACTCCATCCTGTGTCTAGGTTAAAGGCCTATTCCTCCATGGGGAATTGTACACCAGGAATACATACTGCTTCCAGTTTCAGAGGTCACTTTTACTGCCAAGGCCTTCTAACTAACACCTATGTTCAGGAGTCTGAGTCGGTACAATGCGGGTTTCTTAGCTATCATTATTTCCTCCTTGTTCAGGTCAGCTGCCTCTGCGTTTCTGTAGCCTGGTCTCTCCCACCCTCTTTGCATCTAGATTCCAGTTTGGCTCAGTGTTTAGCTGTGGGTGTCCCTGTTTCCATCAGCTATGAGATGAGTGCTCTATGTTGGTGGATAAGTTAATTATGAATCTCGTTATCAGGGAAGCGCATTTATGGTAGCCTAGGGACTATTGCTCAAATTGTTCTTTGGGGTCAGTCTTGTTAGTCTCAAGACATTTGTCTGGAGTCAGTGTTCTCTTCAAATCCACAAAGTTTCCCTATTTATGGTATATATCTCTAGTTATTTCTCTCGTCTATTCCGCCCCTGACTCAATATTCCTAGTCCCATGTGCTTTTCTCTTCTCCCTTTCTCTTTCTTCTGCTCCCTTTGAACTCATTTTCAACCTAATAGCAATGTGCACAAGAGATCTTGCTCCTTTCCCCTTCTGTGAGGAAACTTGTTTGAAACTCTTAGATTCCTCCTTGTATCCTAGTTTCTCAGGCAGTGTGAATTATAGACTGGTCATCCTTTGTTCTATATGAGTCATACCATGTTCCACTTTTTTGTGATTGGGTTAACTCATACAGCATGGTTTCTTCATGTTCCATCCATTTGCCTGTGAACTTCAAGATTTCAGTGTTTTTCCCCATGTAGTAGTTTTCCATTGTGTAAATGTGACATCTTTATTTATTCTTTTGATTATAATTGTCTAGGTTGCTTCCAGTGCCTTGCTATGGCAAATATTGCTACTACAAACATAATTGAATAGATGTCTTTGGTTCATGGATATGGACCATTTGGTATATGCCTAGGAGTGGGACTGCCAGGTCCTGTCATAGACTGATTTCCATTTTCCTGAGGTATTGCCATATTCATTTCTAAAATACCAGTACAATGTTGTACTTTCACCAGCAGTGGAGTTTTCCCATTTTTCCACATCCTCTAAGGCAAAAGTTGTCATTTCTGTATCTAATTTTAGTCATTCTAGGAGGTATAATATGGTATGTCAGAGTTGTTTTGATTTGCATTTCCCTGATAGACAAGGATTTTGAACACGCTCTTAAGTTTCTTACTTCATTTTTTATTTCCTCTTTTGAGAATTCTTTCTTCAGTTCTGTACCCCATTATTTAATATGGCTTTTTGGTGTTTTGGATGACTAATTTTTTAGTTCTTTCTATATTTTGGAGATCATCCCTCTGTCTGATGAAGGGTTGGTGAAGATTGTGTCACAGTCTGTGGGTTGAGGTTTGTTCTTGTCAACTGTGCCTTTGTCTTATGTAGTGCACCTACCCCTGCCAGCAAGGAAGACACGACTCCAGGAAGATCTTCTTCATGCAGTTAATTTCAGGATCCTTGAAACATGTTTCTTCTGACCTGTGGGACCATGGAGGACCCCTGCAAGGCTTTAATTCCTTTGCACTAACCAACTCCAGTGAGCTACATGTACCCTATAGATAGACTACTCTAACGCGGAAGCACAAAGGCTGAACAGACTTAATCAAATAAGGGCTTGTTTATACCAGAGAGTGCTCACCCTTGGGGAGGTGCAAGGCAGAAGCCAGAACCACCTTTAAGGCGTGGCACTTTGCAGCTCTCTACAGTTCTCCCATTTGTTTTAATAATGCAACAGGCAAGGGTAGTGGTCTGGTCTCCAGTAAAGCAGTGGACATTGTAATGACCCTGAATCCTGATACTCAGCCAAGTCAAAACCACACACATCTGGCATCTTTTTCCTGGAGTTGGGGCCTTGGACACCAACCCACGTGAAACCAGAATTGCCCTTCTCGGAGTTGCTCACATCCAGATCTAACTCGGAGTGCAGTGCTAAGCCATACAACCTGAGCATGAAAGATCAACACTTGTTCATGACTGTGAGCCATGCTTGGGGAGACTGCCCTGCCTCAATGGCTATAAAGGACTGGACAACCATAGCTGCATACTGCTTCTGAGAAAACCACATCTTGCAAAGGCACCACAGGCACACGAATGAGATAAGCAACCAGAGAAGAGCCATGGTTCACATTCCTTCCCACTCTTTCAGATGATCCATGGCAACGGGAAGCACGATGACAATCTGGCAGGCAATCCGGCATACACACGTGTCAAATTCACTGCAATTATGGCCCCTTGCAGCTATGCCATCAAATCATCAAAGTCAGCAGACGAATTTCCTAAAAGATGGCAAGATAACCGTTGTGACAAATAAGCAGCATGTGTAAAGTTCTCATACTGAATGCTGGTAACACACAAACCTGGCTACTTCATTTCACATCCTAATTGGGACAGCTTCCAAAAGGTATCTAATTGCTCCTACACCAGATCAATTCTTTGGTTTACAATCATTAAACCTCCTTTTAGTTGAGAACCTATTGTGGATTGAGCATCCAAGGCCGTAGCCACATTCTTGCACAACTCATTTAGCTTAGAGGATGTCTGCACTGATGTGCTCATAACCATTGCAGCCTTGAGTGAACCCACAATTGCAAAAGAGATAGCTGCAACGATGGCTGCTGTAATGCCAAAATCTCTCCCTTCAGCCTCTTCCCAACAGGCGAGAAAATCTGAAAATGGTTCCATGGGCCCTTGCAGTATCTTAGTGTGGTTACCACTCGCCTCTCCCTTATTGAGTAATGACTTCTGTGCTTTTATGGCAGTCTGATTTACTTGTTCAAAAACTTGTATTGGATATCCTGTCTGTTAGTTGGCAAAGCGTCCCTGTATAAGTAACCTGTCCCTGTCCCATGCTGCATTTTCAGCTGCCATGTTAGCTGTAGCTTGTTCATTGTCATACTTAATTAAATAGGTTTTCCAATCCAGACACTGCCCAGGGCTTAGGCATGCTCTAGCCAATGCACTCAAATCACTAGGATTCATGCTATGCCTATTTAGGGCTTCAACTTGAGCTACAGTAAAAGAAGCTGAAATTCCATATGTTCTCACTGACTCAGCCAAAGCATTAATGACTTTAAATTCTAAAGGCTCCTCATATCTATTGCCTTGGGGATCCTGGAAAACTGGATAAGCCAGACTTAAGTCATTTCGTACATCTTTTCAGGTACAGGCAAATGGAAAGGCCTGTACCTGGGCCCTGCCCTTCTTCACACTGATAAGGAGAAGGCACTGATGGCATTATCTGGGGAGGGTTTTCCTCCTCCTTTCATAGCCATTTCTCCTTTCCTTCCCTTCTCCGTTCTTTAAGGGACTGTTTCTGAACCTTTTCTGTGAAGGCTTGTAATTCTTCCTCAGAATCTGTTTTGTCAGTACCTGACTCTCCTGTGCTCTCAACCTCTTCTGATCTTTCTTCTTGTAACAAATGAAGTATCAATTGTGAACATCTATGCTCCAAAAATGAACGCATCCCCATTCTAAAACAATGCTACTAAATTTGAAATCTCACATAAAACCTCAAACATGTATAGTGGGAGACTTCCACACCCCACTCCCACCACTATTCAGAACCACCAGACAGAATCTTAAAAAGTAAACAAGGAACTCACAGATGTTACATCCAAATTAGTATTAGCAGATATCTATACAATATTCCATCTAAAGAGAAAAGAATATAACTTCTCCTCAGCTCCACATGGAACCCTCTCTAAAGTTAACCACATACTAGGGAACATAACAAGCATCAACAAATCCAAAAAAAATTCCAGTAGTTCCCTGTGTCTTATCAAACTACTGAACTATGTTCAACTGCATCATTCCTGGGTCAAGGAAGACATAAAGAAATAAAACAAAGATTTCCTATAATTCAATTAGAATTAAGAAACAACATACCTGAACTGATGGGACACTTTGAAACTAATGATACAGGGAATGTTCATGGTACTATGTGCCCACATGAAGAAATGGAGGATATTCATATTAGATAATTAGAAGCACAACTGAAAGCCTTAGGACCAAAAGAAACAAACACTCCCTGGAGGAGTAGAAGACAGGAAATAATCAATTTGAGTGCTGAAATTAATAAAGTAGAAACTATGTGAGTGTATGAGTGGGTTGGATACTAGAATGTGACAGAATGGTAAATCATAATCGTTGCCTGGCAACCCTGGTGTAATTCTGTATTCCCATATCATGGCCTCAAGAAGTAAGAGTACCTGACATGCTGCATTATCTTTGGATAATTTACTCTCCCATGGTAAGTATTTTGTACAGTCTTTAATGAAAGCATATGTGGAATTTGATTTGGCAAAGAACAGCTGTACCACAGTCATGGATGTTGTCCTGCATTTACCAGAATTACACAAGGCAAGAGTAGCTAATTTCAGTGAGAAGAATCAGGAATAAAGGATCAAAGACTTTTCTTGATGAATGTCCTCCTCCTTAAGAAGTAAAACCATGAATTAAAAAATTAAAAGACTTAAATAAATTTATCATGGGGAAAGTGTAGCATTGTTAATTTCCTTCAGCAAGGTTTTAATCTGCCTCTTAGACTAGAATGATGGAAAGTGTGGTGGGTGTTTATATCTAATGAGGCAGCTGCATGATTCTTATATCGGCTTGACTCAAACAAAATGGTTACAGAAAGTCAATACTAAATTTTAAGATTGTACTTATTGTGGCTTCCATAAAACTTGATTTCCAGGTGACACTTTAAGTCCAGTATCAATATTCATGCCAATATAATACTCCCACCTAATGAGAAGTCTTTGGATTTGGCTTGTGGCAAAGTGTCAATGAGATTTGTGCTGAGATTTTAGACTATCTGGCAACTAAGAGTGAGGTTCTCTTCAGCTTACTGTATGTTTTTACCCTCAGGAATGAGGTGATGCAATTTGTACTGGATGTATGCCCAATTTTGATGGAAATGAGAATCTCAAGCAAATTTCAATACCAATACCATTCTACTGAATCAATCTTGAAGAAACATTTCTGGTTTTCATTTTCTAAATTTGTGCCTTGCCACATTGATAGATGACTAACTACAAACCACTAATTTGTTTTTCTTTTTTCTTCTCTATCTCTCATTTTTTTTTTATTTTACATGATGATCACAGTTTCTCTTCTATTCATCCCTCCCTTTCTTTTGCACACCCTCACATGCACCCTGATCACCTTTCTTTCCCCTCCCATCCCCATTGCAAATATAGTGCTATGATTTCCACTTATGGTCATGTAAATCTGTCAAGTAATTTGAAGTAGGGTCTAGGGCTTCTCTCCTGTCCCTAGGTTAAGGGAGTACCCCTCAATGGGGGATGATTCTGCAAGGTCAGCTCCATGAATACATCCTGTTTCCACAGAATGAGGTCTCTTAGACTGCTCAGAGTCAAACTAGAATCCAGATGCATAGAGAGAGGACAAGACCAGTTTGTGAAACACATAAAGTCAGCTGATCAGAACAAGGAGGAGCTAATCCCCCCGAGAATAAAACTGGGAGTCCAGCATGAGACTGGCACAGACCCACTGAATATGGGTCTCAGCTAGAAAGACTAACCTTTGTTCTCAATCATACATTATTATTAAATACACTGCTTAAGTGCAGTAGCTTAAACAAGAGTAGAAACCAATATCCAGTACAAAAACAACAAAAAACTTTACATTTGTATCAATATACCTAATCTCATATCAATGTAAAACAATTGAGGTTGATATTCCTTTTTGTGTTATATCCCCCTATATGATGACAAACATCTATAGAACCAAAACATTCAGGTAAGCAAAAATTACCCTTCTCACCTATTGTGAATATGAATATTTTATTATCTAAATTCTGTCCTATTGTCTGATGGAAAAGGCATGTTTGGGAGACACTCATATTTTTATTTGCATTAATTCTCTAGGAGTTCAGTGGTAACCTATTTGTTTTTGTTGCATGAAAGCTATGTGAGCATCACAGTTTTTCAGCATGATTGTCATATTTGTGTCCAGTGTGTTTGTGTGTGCATTTATTTACCTTTGTGTCTTTGTGCATTGCTACAACTGTTCACTCATCTACTTTCTCCCCATATTTGCACCTATAGCATCAGGTCAACTGTTCCAAAAGTAAGAAAATGAATAGCATATTTTCATTTCAGTAAATAGAAAGGGATAAAGGTAGAGGTCACTCATGATATTGTATCCATTCTGGAAATAAATAATTGGAATATGATTAAATACTCATCAATGTAGTTGAGTGGCATACTAATACCTCCATTGTCATGTGTATATCACTATGAGATTGTAGTTGTCTAGTATACTTGAAGACAAGTATAACACAAAAAGGAGTCTAGCATTTGGGAGAAAATCGGTGAGGCTATAAAGTGGGTGTCTTATGGCAGGTTCCTCCCTGCCAGCCTCCCGGTCCTGCTGCCATGGTCCCGCCACCACGTGAGTCCCAAATAACACTCAGAGACTCTGTATTTGATACAATCCTGTTGGCCAATGACTATCATTGTTAATGGGCTAGCTCTGCCTTAATAATTAACCCATTTCTACTTATCTAAGTATTTCCATGTGGTTATCTTATCCGGGAGCCGCAGCAGGCATCTTCTTTCTTTCAGGTCTACATCTCGACTCCTCCCTACTACTTCCTATTTCCTCCTCCTGGTCTCCTAGCCCCACCTATCTTGTTTCCTATTGGCCACAGAGCTTTATTAACCTGTATGAGAAACATATATACAGAATAACATCTCCCATCGTAGGTGTGCTTATTTTAGAATGTGGGAGGTGTACAAGAATGTGACAGAATGTTGGATCATAAACGTTGCCTGGCAACCCTGCTGAAATTCTATATTCTGGTATCATGAGCCAATAACAAGAGAGTAGTTTAGATGTAGTATTTTCACTGGATATTTTAGTGTTCCAAAATAAGTAGCTCATAAAACTCTTAATGATGTCATGTGGAAAATGAGTCTCCTAACCAAGTAATAACCAAATCCCTGGAAGTTTGCCTACAGATATTAATATTACCCAATTCCAAATTACATAACATTGGGTAATATGGTCTGTGGAGAAGTTCAAAGACTTTTGCTGATGAATATCATCTTCCTTTAGGAGTAAAACTATGCATTAAGAAGATAAAAATCACAATTATTCAACAAATGGTGAATTTTTCATTGTTAGTATTGCTCCAGGAAGATGTTAATCCATTCTTTAGATAAGAGTGCGGAGTGATTGGATAGCAGTTCATCTCTAATGAGGAACTTGCCCAATATCAACTATCTGATATCCTCTTTAACCCTGGATCCACAATGACATGTAATCCTTTACTAATTTTACTACTTAAATCTGTAATTAAATAGTCATTAGTTCATGGTGTTTGGCACAACATTATGGGAGTCAAGTAAAGGCAACTTGTGTGTCCATCTTCTGTTTATGCAGTTACTTAATAATTAAAATAAGACTTCAGATAATAGATAAGTGGAATTTTACACGTAGTTGTAGATAATTGTGGCAAGTCATTTCATTAATTATTTAAATCAATGAGAGTATCATTTTCTTATCTCTCTATGGGTGAATTATAAGATATTATCTCATTACTCCTTCACTATGTTGTTAAAGTCTATGACTAAATAATCAATGATATCGTGAGTTTTGCCAAGTCTTGTAGAAGTCAAGTATAAAATACCATCATATAATTCAAGTTTTAATCATTTATTTATTAAAATATGTCATTACTTATTCAGTGATCACTGGAGTTTGAGCCTCCTTTTGAGAATCAAATGTGCCAAACCATCACATCATTTGATATTATACTGATTTACCTATAAAATTGGTCATTAAATAATTGAAGTTCACTGGAGTTTGGTTCTACCTTGCTTGATCAATTTTGCCAGATTATGTAATTATGTAACAAAATTATTCAAAACGATGATATTATGGACCATTTGTCAGGGTTGGAGTCAGATTGTGGGATTTGATGATATGACATTATGATGATATGACTGGGTTACTTAGTCATTTAAATAGATCATTACATGAGTCATGATACTTCGAGTTTAGTGCAACCTTGTTGATGTTTATGTGCAAGGTTATCAAATTATTTATTTGATTGTTTAATAAATCATTATTCCTGGAATAGTTCAGTCTGACTTCATTATGTGGGATTTAAGTATGCAACACCATCTCATTATTCAATTATATTATCATTATATAATAATTACTTGAAATGATGGTTCTTCATCACTGGAGTCTGGACAGTCTTTCCTGGAAGTTAATTGTGTGTCACTACTTTGACAATCACTGGAATTTGGTTCCATGTAAGTGTGCATGGCCATTCAATTATTTACTTATATGATTACTTAAATGATGATGTGGTTAGGGGTTTGGCTGCTGTGTGATCAACACAGCAGCTGATTGGAGGCAGGAGCATCACCCAGAGCTTGAGGGATACTGTGAGATCCAGCTATTACTGGTCACATAATAATAGATTTCAATATTTAATTGATTAAGTAATTTAACACACTGGATGATTTTGCATCATCAGTTCTCTAGAATAAGCACCAGAACTGAGCCATGAATGACACAGCTATCACAATTTTAAATATTAGATAATTTAATAATCCGTTGATCAGAAGATCTTTTCTAATAAACTCTATTGGGTGGACTTCATGACAATCCAAGAAGGCATTTCAGTCATGATGAGGTTGCTGTGGTGGCCGGGTTCTCAGAAGCAGGGGCTGTGGCAGCAGTGATGGATGTACCTTTACCTGCAGAGGCAGCTCCTTACTCTCTGTGATGTAACACCCAGCAATGCTGCTTTGGCAATCACTATGATGCTTCCTGTGCCTCCAGTGCTGCTGTTTGTCCTTCTCATAGTAAAGAGCAGTAAATCAGAGATGTGGATGTAGAGCTGCAAGATGCCGCTTGAGATTGCCACACTCCACACTTTTCATATCATGATGCTTCCTCCAGGTGTAACTCTGGCCATTTCTAGACTTGACCTCCCATTTGGGGAATATGCCCTCCCAAGAAGAGAGAGAGAGAGAGAGAGAGAGAGAGAGAGAGAGAGAGAGAGGGAGAGGGAGAGGGGGGGGAAGGAGAGGGAGAGGGAGAGGGAGAGAGCAGAGACTATTTGTGTATCTGTGCCATGGATTTCATGTCTAGGAGCTCATACCTCCCCACATATCTCCCCCAAAATACACCCACAGTGGGCCCTGTGTAATTTTACATTTGATGACTCAGGAAGCTGTGTAGAGTTTGAGAATTGGAAGACATTAGATAAGGTGGTCACCAGGAGGCCAGAGCAGCGGTCTTTTCCTAGCAGTCATCTTAGAAGATATCAACAGTGTGAAGGAGAACCTCTGTTATCTGTGTTTATACGAGACTGGCTCTCTTTTGTGTATTGAAAAGAATTTCCCTACACAATATGGTATATCATTTGGGTATTGGTGTCCTGGATACCATGGGTGAGAGTGTATATAGGAGGGAGACACAGACATTGGAGGAGGTACATATGTGTGCGTGCCCAACCTTGCCTCAAGGAAGACACGACTCTGGGAAGATCTTCTTCATGCAGTTTTAATCAGGATCCTTGAAACATATTCTGCTGACGCGTGAGACCCTGGGGGGAATGCCTGCACAGGCTTAAATCTCCTTGTGCTAACCAACCCCAGTGAGCTATGTGGACCCTGCAGATATGCTACTCTAACACGGAAGCTAACAGGCTGTACAGACTTAACCAAATAAGGTCTTGTTTACACCAGAGAGTGTTCACCCTTGGGGAGGTGGAAGGTGGAAGCCAGAACCATCTTTAAGGAGCAGCACTTCACAGCTCTCTACACATATGAATGTGGACAGACACAAGGCAAGAGGGACCTTTATGCTAAGTTTCAGGGGTTTGGTGTGGGATGGTGTTTTACTCACAGTTTGATGTGTTTTCCCATTCTGTCTGTGTGTACTTGTTTCTTTTATATTTGTCTGGTGTCCTGAAGGTAAATGATGAAGGTACCTAGAGGGCATCCTGAGGGGACACCTGGAATGTTCTGAGAATTTTCTTTACAGGACAAGGGAGGATATATGCTTTATATATCCTAGAGGACATCCTGTGGGGACACCTGGAATGTTGTGAGACGTCCCTGTAAAGTACAACAGAGGATATAGGCCCAAGAGCCATGTCCAAGAGATTGGTTGTTAAGTATGTTCCTTATGCTACATAACACATGATGTTTCCGGAGGCTGAACCCTCAATGTGAAACTGAACCTGAACCTGAACCTGAACCTGAACCTGAACCTGAACCCTCACCCTGAACCTGAACTTGAACACTAAGCATCACCCTGAACTATCATGCTGGGTGTGAACCCTCATGCTGAACTTTAACATGAACATAAAACCGAACCTGATCCCCCACCCTGATCCTAAATCTGGAACCTCACCCTGAGTGTGAACCCAAACTCTGAACTTGGATCAGATCCCTCATCCTAACCCTCACCCTGACCCTGACCCTCATCCTCACCCTGAACCTGACCCTGAAGTTGAACCTGAACCTCACCCTCATCATGAATCAGAACCTAAACCCTTGCCCTGATGCTGAAACTGAACTTGCACCCTTCACCTGAACTAGGACCTTGAATTTGAACCCTCACAATGAGCATGGACCTGAATTTGAGCCTGAACCTGATCTCAACACTCACCCTGAACCTGCATGGTTAGGGGTCCGGGGTAGGGTCAGTGAGGACCTGGGCGGGGTCAGTAAGGACTGGGCGTGGTCAGGGCTGGGGCGGGGTCAGGGAAGACTGGACTGGGTCAGGGAGAGTTGGGGTGGGATCAGGGGGGCAAGGACAGGCTCAGTTAAACCTGGGGTGGTGTTAGTGAGGCCCCGGGTGGGGTCAGGGAGGGCCGGGGAGGGATCAATTAGGACTGGATCGGGTTCAGGGGGCAGGGCGGTGTCAGGGGGGCCAAGGCAGGCTGAAGAAGGGCTGGTAAGCGAGCAGCGTGGTCAGGGGTGCTGGGGCATGGTCAGTGAGGGCCGAGGCAGGGTCAGGGGGCTGGGGCGGGGTCAGCGAGGCCCAGGGTAAGATGAGGGAGGCCAGGGAAGGCTGGAGAAGGAAGGCCCCACAGACAAACATATTCTCTCACTTTCTCTCTCTCTCTCTCTCTCTCTCTCTCTCTCTCTCTCTCTCTCTGTTTTTCTCTCTTGGAGGGCATATTCTCCAAATGGGAGATTGGGAGATCGAGTCCTGATGAGTCCAGGGTCCCACCTAGGGAAAGAGTCATGATATGACAAAGCCAAGCATGGAGTGTGGCAGTCACAGGGGTCACCTTGCAAAGGAGTGACCTTGCAGTGCTTCCTCCTCTTCCTAGCCATTTCTGCCCTCTACTATGAGAAGAACAAGCAACAGCGTCAGAGGCACAGGCAGCATCATAGTTGCTGCCAAGACAGCACTACTGGGGATGACATCACAGAGAGTGAGGAGCTGCTTTTTCTTGGCTCTGCCTGTGAAGGTACCTCCATCACTGCTGCCAGAGCCTCTGTTGCTGTGGTACCAGCTGCCACAACCGCCTCATCATGACTGCAGTGATTTGGTTGTGTGTCATGCTGTCAACCCAACAAAGTTTATTAGACAAGATCCTCTGATCCCCTGATTATTAAATTATTGAATTTTTAAAATCGGTGATGACTGTGTCCTTCATGGGTCATTTTCTGTGCATCCTCTTTGGAAATAATGATGTGAAATTAAAATCATTTCATCATTTAATTATTAAAATCAATTATTATGTAATCAGTAGCCATCAGATCTCCCAGTGTCCCTCAGGCTCTCATAGTTTCTTTTGGCACAAATCATCTGCTATGTCCATCGCATTGCTGCCAAACCCCTCACCAATGATCCTATCATAACTGAAGTAACCAAAAATGTAAATAATTGGATGGTCCTCCATACTTAAATTCCAAGAGATGGAACTAAACTCCAGTAATTGTCAAGGAAGTAATAATGTAGTCCATTAAACACTGCCACACAGTTATATGCCCAGGATGACTGGCCATACTCCAGTCATGAAGTATGGCATCATCATTGATTGAAATTATTAATATATAATTACAAAATGAATGAAAAATGGGATAGTGTTGCATACATAAATCCAACATGGTGAAATCAGAAACTACCTGGAGTAATTATTTATTTGAACATTTAAGCAAATAAATAATTAAATGTCCTTGCTTAATAATTCCCACAAAGTGACACCAAACTCTAGGTACTATGCCTAATGAAATGATCTGTTTCAATTACTAAATAATCAAATAATGAGATGATATCACATCATGAAATCCCACAGTCTGACCTCAAATATGTCTTATGGTACATAATGTTATTGTTGGTTTAAATAATTTAATTACATAGATTATAGGGAATACTTCATCTAACAAGGTGGGACCAAAATCCAGTGATCTTTGATTATTTAATGACCTAGATTTATAGATAAATAAATATAATGTCAGATGATGTGATGATCTTCCACATTTGACTGACACAAGGAGGCTTCAATCTCCAGTAATCATTGAATAAATGAATATAAATTGTAATATTTAAATGATTAAAAATATTAAGTAATACGATGGTGTTTTATACTTGAATCCTTCAAGATGGAGCAATACTCAAGATATCATTGGGTATTTCATCATAGATTTTAATAATAAAATAAATGAATTATGAGATAATATCTCATAATTCACCCCTGAGGAGACAACAAAATGATATCATCACTGCCTTAAATAATTAAAAAAATAAAATGGCATGCCACAATTTACTCCAACAAGGTGGATACAGACTCCATTCTTCTTCGAGTAAATAAAAACAGATTTGAATAATGAAATAACCATATGTTTAGATGGGCTGACATCATCGTGAGTCACTGAGTCTCTGCTGTGGTGATGCATGAGCTGGGATGATAGGCCCATAACTGGGGTAACAGAAGTGGCTATAATGTTGGTAGCAGCTGCAAAGATGGCAGCAGTAGTGGCAACAGCATCAGAGTAGACAGAGGTTATCTCATCCGTGTTCTAGGAGATCATCAATTGTGAGGCCACTGTTATGATCCTGCACTACTTGTGACATTGCTTCTCCTTCTCAGAATAGTTCACAATGAATATGAGGTTGTAGAGGAAGATCAGGAAGGTAAAGATCCCAAGGACAATGCTTACCTTGGTGGAGTCCTTGTACTTCTCCTAAGTGGGCACCATGGAATTTCCTGAACTCAATCTTCCAGCATCCCTAGCACTCTCAGTGATGCATGAGGCAACCAGAGTCTGCTATGTCCATGGATGCAAATTCTGTAGATATGTTTCCTCATACTGGTTAATGAATAAAGCACTGTGGGTCAATGGGAAAGCAAGATAGGCGGGGCTAGGAGACAAGGAGGAAGTAGGAAGAAGGAGTCAACATGGAGAGACCGGAGAGATAGAATGCCAGGGCCACTCAGGCCGGTAAGGTGACCAGGTGGAAATACTTAGAATAGTAGAAATGGGTTAATCACTAAGACAGAGATAGCCCATAAGCAATGATAGTAACTGGCCAACAGGATTGTATCAAATAAAGAGTCTCTGCATGTTATTGGGGGCTGGTGTGGCAGCAGGACAAGACCAGCAGGGAAAACATGCTTATAACACAACTTTGTCATCGTTTTAAATAATTAATATATAATTATAAAACAATTGAATAATGAGACGGTGTTGCATACTTAATCCCATATACTGGAGTCAGACTGAACTCTTCCTGGAATAATGATCTATTTAAACAATTCAATAAATAAATAATTAGAAAACCTTGAACATAAATTTTCACAAGGTGGCACCAAACTGGAAGTATCATGGCTGATATAAAGATCTATTTAAATTATTAAATAACCAAGTAACGATATGATGCCACATCATCAACTCCCACAATCTGATTGCAAACCTGACTAATGGTCCATAATGTCATCATCATTTTGAGTAATTTAGTTATAGAATTACATGATCTGGCATATTTGATGAAACAAGGTAGAACCAAAGTCCAGTGATCTTTGATTATTTAATGACCAGTTTTATAGTTAAATTAGTATAACACCAAATGATGTGATGATTTGGCTCATTTGAGTCCCACAAGGAGGCTCCAAACTTCTCTGATCACTGAATGAATTATGACAGATTTTATAAATTAAATGATTAAAAAATTAAATTATTTGATGGAATTTTACACTTGACTTCTAAAATACTTAGCAAAACCCAAGAGATGACTGATTATTTAATCATAGATTTGAACAATAAAATGAATGAATAATGAGATAACATCTCATTATTCACCCATGGGGAGATAAGAAAATGATACCATCGTTGATTTAAATAATTAAATAATGAAATGACTTGCTACAATTATCTCAAACAAGGGTTAAAAATCTATCATCTAAAGCCTCATTTTAATAATTAAATAATTACATAATTAGAGAATGATATAGTCTGCCATACTGAACAACCAAAAGTTGTCTTTACTTGACTCCCAAAATCTTGGGGCAAACACCATGGACCAGTGATTATTTAATCACAGTGTTCAGTAGTAAACTTAGTAAATGATTACATGTCATTGTGGATACATATCTTGGAACACTAAAAAATCCAGTGATAACACTGCATCTAAGCTGCTCTCTGTTTCTTGGCCCATGGTATCAGAATATAGAATTCCAGCAGGATTTCCAGGCACCATTTATGATCCAACATTCTGTCACATTCTTGTACGCCTTCCACATGCTGAAATAAGCACACCCACTAATGGAATAACCTTGTAGCCTCACTGATTTTCTCCCAAATGCAAGACACTTTTTTGAGTTTTACTTATTTTCAAGTCTATTAAATAACTACATGCTCATAGTGATATACACATGACAATTAAGACATCATTATGCCATTCAACTACATTGATGAATATGAAAACAAATTCCATAAGCTCCAATTACTTATTTCCAGAATGGAGACAATAGCATTACTGGCCTCTACCTTAATCCTTTTCTATTTACTGAAATCTAAATAAGCTTCGTCCATTCTCTTACTTTTAGAACAGCTTGATACCATGTCGTAGGTGCAAATATCCAGAGAAAGTAGGTGAGTGAATGCTTGTAGAAATGCACAACAATAAATAAAATACACACACAAACACATTAGACACAAAAATAACAATCATTGTAAGAAACAGTGATGCTCACATAGCTTCCACATAACAAAAATAAATAGTTTACACTGGACTCCTGGACAATTACTGTAAAAAAAAATAATAGTTTCTCCCTAAGATGCCTTTTCCCTCATACAACAGGAAGAAGTCTAGACAATAAATATTAATATTCTCAATCAGTTGGAAGGGTATTTTTTTTTAGCTATCTGACTTTTTGATTCTGTAGATTTTTGTCATCATATTGGAAGGAATATAAATCAAAAGGAATATTAACATCAATTATTTTACATTAATATGGGCTTTGGTATATTGATACAGATGTAAATTCGATTTTGTTGTACTGGATATGTGTATCTACTCTTGTTTAAGGCATTGCATTTATACAGCTTATTTAAAAATAATGTATAATTAAGAAAAACAGGTTAGTCCTTGTAGCTGAGACCCATATTCAGGGAGTCCTACTCAGTCCAATTCTGGATTTCCAGCTATCAGTCTGGCGGGGCATTAGCTCCTTCTTGTTCAGGTCAACTGACTTTATGTGTTTCACATCCTGGTCTTGTCCTCTCTCTTTGCATCTGTAGTCTAGTTTGACTCTGAGCATTCTAAGGGACCTCAGTCAGAGGAAACAGGATGTATTCCTGGTGCACAAAAGGACCATGTTGACACATTCTCCCATGGAGGGATACCCCCTTAACCTAGAGACAGGAGAAAAGCCATAGTCCCTGCTTCAAATGCCTGGAGAGATTTACATGACCTCCACCTGGATAGTATAGCACTGCATGTGGAATGGGGTTTGGGGGGAATAGGAGTGGAGGGTGGTCAGAGTTTATGTGAGGGGGAAGAGAGCATAATAGGTGGGGGGGAGGAAGTATAAAAAATGGTATCGACAGTAAAATAAAATATAACAATAAAAAAAGAGAAATAAAACAGGTTGGTAGTTAATCATCTATAACAATAAAACATGTAGTCTAATTAGGCATGTTTTCAAGGTTAAACAGGTATATTTGGTAGATAGATAACCTTCAAACATTTCAATCATGTCCAGACTATGGGATTCAAGATGATTAATAACTGAAGACTTTTCATGACAGTGCGACATGTCTGCTCCAATCAGCACCAATTTACTCCATAAAAGGAAGATTTGCATAGAAGAAACTCTCTACTGGAGTTTGCATTTATTGTGTTAAAACTAATCATTTGGTTACAAAAATCTTGCCTTGACTACTGATGGTATTCTGTACAAACCAGCCAAGCAGAATTTAAATGAAAAATTATTGCTGTACCTACCACCACTACCAGGCAAGTTTTCACTGTTGAAACCTCCCCTGATAGGCTTCTTTACTTTAAATCAGGACACCCATGCAGTTTGCCTAATCTTTTGTTTTGTTAACTGGCTTACACAGACCTAAACCCAAGGAGTAATTCCAGGGTGAAAGTTCAAAGAAAGAGACATTTCTGAAACTAGCATAGGGAAATACCTGGGGTCCTAATAAATTTAAATCTCTCTCTCTCTCTCTCTCTCTCTCTCTCTCTCTCTCTCTCTCTCTATCTATCTGTCTGTCTGTCTTTCTCTCTCTTGGGTGAATGTGGTTGTGTTGGTGTCTGAGTTTAAACTCTGTGTGTTAACTGGATAAGAATCTAGTTCTGTGAGACCCCACAAATTGTCTCAGATATAACAATAATTGTTATGGTCATCATTCCAGGGTTGAAAGGGAGAGACAATTTAGTATGTAAGGTAATTCTTATAGGGTTCCATCCCTCAGCCACAGCTCAGGTTCATACAATGTCTGATTGGTCAGATCCTCTCTCTCTGTCTCTCTGTCTCTCTGTCTCTCTGTCCTCTCTCTCTCTCTCTCTCTCTCTCTCTCTCTGTGATTGTGTACATTTGAGTGTGTGTTGTCAGTGATGATAAGGAAGCAATTGGCCCCAAATCAAAACACCTATAACAACAGGGAATATTGAGGCAATACTCTTTAAATGAATTATGAATTACTCTTAAAATGAATTATGAATTAATCATAAAAAATCAATGAAATAAACACTCAGTTCTAAAGAAGGATAATAAAAGATCAAAAATCAAATAAAATATTTACAGAAGGCATACTGAACCAATGATAGTACAGGACATAACATAGGTGTAAAAGAAAAGTTAAGAATAAAGTAAAAAAAAGAAGGAAAAGAGGTGAGATGAAATTGAGAACAGGATAGACAGACTGTCAAATAAACCTTTTCCTAAGCCAAAGCCATAAATTGTGTCATGTACTCGACTGTTGTTTTCATCCTGCTAAGAAGTCTCTCAAATAAATTGGAATATGTATTCTGTGCATATCTGTTAAAATATATAATTGGATTGCTAAGACAGAAAAAACTCTGATGCTAACCAGTTGAAAGGGAATCACATCAATATAAAGACCTGTAGACAAATGTTAAGCCAATAATATGTGCATAGGCAAAAATATCTTTATCTCACATTTCCTTTCAATAGAAAGGCAATTAAATTGTTGTTAACCAGGGTTACAAATTAGGCACTTTGTTAAGAAAATGGTTCTAAATAGTTGCCAATGACAGGCATCCATGCAGCCATATCTTATCTGAATTTTTGGCAAGGGTAATGTGACCATGATTGAGTCACTGGAAGCATGTTTTAGTTGAAAATTATGGAGGTTTCTCCTTCCCAAATAAGTGTGACACTCTTCTAGTATAAGTGTTCAGAGCCCATACATTAAGGGATGCACCAAACCACTTATTATTACAAAAACATGGATCATAAGATTCAGAAAAAATAAAAAAAAGCATGAACATGGGACCAGGAGGTAGAGTCTCATACTTCACAACATGGTGCAACAACATCTAGATATTAACAGTGTGTAGAAAACCTCAGCTATTATCCAAACTCCAGTTAAAAGAGTGCTGTCCAATGCCTTCAGTTTTACTAAGTCTCATTCACACTGTTGATCAAAATGTTTAAACAGCATCAGATAGGTTTATTTGGGAAGCTGCTACAGAAGAGTTAAGAGAAAAAAAAGAAAACAAAACACACAAACACAAAATCTCAAAACACACCATCTACAATGTATTAATATTTGGCATGTGGGTTTCTGGAAGAAATGATTTACAAACTAGCATGATGCAATATAAACTCAAAAAAATAATCACTAGCCCTATTATATACAGAAGACAAAGTTGCTGAGAAAGAATTCAAAGAAACAACACCATTAACAAAAGCCACAAACAACATAATGTATCTTGGGTTAACACATTGCAAACAAGTGAAACACCTATATAGCAAGAACTTCGTGTCTTTAAAGAAAGTAATTAAAGTAGATACCAATTAGCTCCACTATGTACAGGACAGCTTTCTCTATGTGTTTCTATAGGTGGTCTTGTCCTCCCTCTCTGCATCTGAATTGCAGTTGTGCTTAGTTTACTGTGGGTGTTTGCTTCTATTTTCATCACCTACTAGATAATGGCTCTAAGATGGTGGATAATTTAGATATCATCTCATTATCAGGGAAGGTCATTTATGGTAGCCTTTTCACTGTTGCTCAAATTGTTGGTAGGGGTAAGTATTGTAGATTTCTGGAAATGTCTCTAGAGTCAGGTTTCTTTTAAAACCTTTAATGGCTACCTCTTTTATGGTGTCTATCTCTGTGTATTTTTTCTTGTCTATTCTTCCCCTGACTCAATCTTCATAGTGCTACATGCCTTCCTCTTCTCCAGGTCTCTTTCAACTGTCTCACTCTCAAGTCACTGCCTTCTTCAGTCCCAATATGCTAAAAAGATCTTGTCCCTGTACCCTTCTGTGAGGGACCTTGTATGAATCTCTTAGAATTCTCCTTGTATCCTAGTTTCTCCAGAGGTGTGAATTATATGCTGGTGATCCAATGTTCTCAAAGGACTCTACATGCTGACTCCTCCCTAATACTTCCTCGAATCCTCCTTCTGTCCTAGTATGGCCTATCTTGCTTTCTAAAACAATGTTTTCATATCTATAACATAATCCTCTGCCTACCTGTAAAAAGATTGGTTGTGGTCATTAATCATTTATAACCAAATCCAATTAAATAAAAACAAATATTTATAAACAATATTTGGAAAATTGGAGAGCATTCTCACAGACTACTTCCTGCTGGTAATGGACACAGTCATGGGGATATTAAGAAGTTGCAGAAATCCTGGCTGTAGTCTCCAATGCTACGTTGTCCCAACTTTTTTGAATGTTGGATCACCTGGGATGCTGTTTCAGGGTGTCTTGCTTGATCAAACCATGTTAATCTGGATGGAATCCACAGCTTTTAATTTTATGTGAAAAAAAATAGAAATCATTTTCCCCAGTAACCTGTCCATAGATTTAAATTTGGAAATCAAAGCATTTTTGAAATATATAAATTGAATTAATCCAGCAACATTTCTTTAAAGAGTTGTTATTTCCTGAGTAGTCAAAGATAAAAAGACAATATAATACCGTTTAGTATCCAGATTCTCTATGTTCTTTCCTTTTTATGTGGCTTTTTTATTACTCCTTTTCTTCTACTTCTATTTATTCATTTTTTTGAGTCAAGGTTTCTCTGTGTAAATTTTATCTGTCCTGGAATTACCTCCGTATACCAGGTTTACTTAGAAATCACAGAGATCAGCTTGAGTCATTCTCCTGAGTGTTGGAATTAAAGATATGTGCCACCACACCAAGCTACTCTGTTTTTATAATTTTTTTTAAATCCTTGCATCCTGTTTCCTTTTCTCCCCCAATCCTACATATATTTTAAAACACAGTGTAAACTTTTAGTGTTTTTCTTTATTGTGAATCTGTCTTTACTGTAAATCTTTATTTTTTTCTTTCCACAAGTCTTTTATCTGCTAACCACCAACATTGCTAAAATGAACGTCACTGCTGTATTAAACGCAGTGTATCCAAGATAGCAGCGGGATTTTTAAACCAGAATTGAGAGCTGTGCTCAATACCAAGGTCTTTTCTGCCATTCAGCAGCATGCTGCTATATTGGAGTTGTGGTCACTTCCATTGCCAGCTCTCATACACATTCAGTCGTTAGCAGAACTTTTTAAAAGCCTTGACTTTTTTGCCACTTATGCTGAGTCAGGAAATCTTCCATCAAGGAGCCACAAAAATTTCTGCTTGCCTCTAGCAAAACAGAGTCGAACCAAGAAAAGTTCTTTTACCAAGAATTCTTGTTTATCTGTGTTATTTTGTTTTAGAACAAGCTTCGGTTAAATTTAAAGTGGAAGTTCTTCTTAGCCACGTTGTAGATGCCATAATGTTATGAATAGTTTTTCCTTCGCCAGTGTGGTCTCACCACTGAGACAAACCAAATTAACACACAGAGACACTGTATTAAATATAACTCTGTTGGACAGTTATTAAGTAATTATTGGCTAGATCTGTATTAAATAATATCCCATTTATATTATTCTAAGTACTTCAATGTGGACTTATCTTACCGGAGAGAGGGTATGTCATTCTTATCTCTCAGTTCTCCATGAGGTATATCCTCCTTACAACTACCTCCATTCATCCTTTTCTCCTAGCTGGGCCTATTTTGCTTTCTCGTTGGCCAACAGTGTTTTATTCATTAACCAATAAGAGAAACATATTTACAGGATGACATATCGCATCTTCTCTTCTTTTCTGTGTAAATAAAAAGAAGAGATTTAACCTTAGCACAGCAAAATAGATCACACAACAGTAATCAAATAAGAATAACAGTTCACAATATTTACTCCCTTAAAAATTAGTAAGACTTAAAGAAAATATTTTATCATCTATCATATCTTTTTGAGCCTAAATTCTTATATGTAACTTATATTTAATCCAGACTAAGGAAACTATAACCACAACTATGTGTCTTCCACTTCCTCAAAGACCACAGAAGGATGGTATATAACAAATACTCTAGAAATGACAGAGACATCTTGCTACCTGAGTAGTTGCCTGAAGATATACTGTAATGTTTTTCTTCAGCCAATAGGCTATAGTGTATCTGACAGACTCCTCAGCAAAGTAGGTAACATTCATTTAATTTGGGAGACAAGGAGGAATGAGGAAGAGTAAGGTGGAGTCAGGGTGTAGAGCATGGAGAAAGAAGATGCTGTCAGCGGCTCTCTGATAAAATGACCACGTGGAAATACTTAGATAAGTATAAATGGGTAATAATTAAGACAGAGCTAGCCCATAAACAATAATGGTAACTGGCCAACAGGACTGTATCAAATAGAGTCTCTGAATGTTATTTGGGGCCCGAGAGCCAGACCAGTGGCAGGCGGGCTGGCGGAAAACAAACAAGCTACATAAAGCATAAATTTAAACAGTCTAAAAATGAGCAGTATTTTGTCCAAATGTATAATCTTGCCATATTGTAAATAGACACCATATTAATCTTCTTTGACGTCTACCTTGCTTTCTGTCACAAGTGCGGTCACCAGGAGCTGTTATATCTCACAGTCAAGAAAAAATTTAAATGTTTTCAGATGTCATATTCTGTAGGTCTTTGAAAGGTTTGAAGAATAAATATTCTTCAAAAACATCTCTGTATATCTAGAAATTGTAACTAACTTGAATATAAGTTTTGAATATTATAGTTATCTATCTATAATCTGTGCTGAAAATATACATTACATTTCTAAATGAACTATATAAACACAATATCTAAAAAAGGAGGTGACATATACATATTGCAATATTGATCTTAAATTTGTATCAATAAATAAAATCTATTCCAAATCAATATATATAATCCTATTTTTACCTTTAAAAATATATTAATTTTGATCATTAACCATTCATAACCAACCTTATTTAAATGAAAAAAATAGTTTTATAAACCTTTTATAAACAACATTTGGGAATTTGGCCATTGTTCATTTTAAATTGCTCCCTGCAGGTGGTGGTTGCTTTCATGCTCATGGGAATCCTAAGAAGACACAGAAATCTTGGCTGTAGTCTGTAAGCCTGCCTTTTCCCAACGGTTTTGAAAGTTGGATCATGTGGGATGCTGATTCAGAGACTCTGGCTTGATCAAACCACATTATTCTAGAAGGAATATACAGATTTGAATTTTCTGTGAAAACAAAAAATAGAAATCCTTTTCCCCAGTAACCTGTGCTTAGAATTCAATTTTGAAGTCAAAGCATTTTTAAAATATATAAATTAAATTAATCCATCAGCATTTGTTTAAAAAGTTGTTGCTATTTAATCAGCAGTCAAACAATTTAAAATAACAGAACAGCATGTAGTATCCAGACTATTTTGTGCTTTGCATATTTACGTGACTTTTTTATTACTCTATTTCTTCTGTTTCTATTTTTTTTTTCGAGACTGTGATTCTCCATGTAAGATTTATGTATCACGGAATTAACTTTGCATACCAAGTTTATTTTGAAAACCCAGAGATCTGCTTCTGTTGTCTCAGAAGTGCTTGAATTAAAGGCAGGTGCCAGCACATACAGCTACTTTCTGTTTTTTTATTATTCTTTTTAAAGCCATTTTATCCTGTTTCTTTTTCTCTCACATGCCTACATATATTTTAAAACACACTGTAAATATTTAGAGGTTTTTCTTAACCTGAATCTGTTTTTAATGTAAATCTTTATCTTGTTGTGGACATGAGTCTTTTATCTACTAAACAACAACATTATTAAAATGAATGCTATAGCGTTATTAGTTCTGGTCTATACAAGATGGTTGTGGGTACTCTTACCTCCAGAACTGAGTGCTGTGCTCACTCCCATGGTCTATGCTGCCATCCATCCGAAGGTTGCTGCCTTGGACATGTGGACACTTTCATTGGTAGCTTGAATACACACCATTCAGTTGTTAGCAAAACTCTTTAAAAAGCCTAGTGATTTTTTGCCACTTATGTTGAGTCAAGAAACTTTCCTTAATGGAGCCATGGAACTCTTTTTTTGTCTCTAGCAAAACAGAGTCCAATCGAGAAAAATGATGCTAGTAAGAAGTCTTGCTTGTCTCGGTTCCTTTATTTCTAAAACCCTATTTTGAGCTTTTGTTAAGTTTTCAGTGGAAGTTCTCAGGTCCATTTCTGGTGACATTAAATCTCAATACGTGGGATCACATTCCTTTAATCGCACAAATCCTGAGAGTTAAGGACACGAACCAGTTCTCCGTGCTAGCATTCATTCTTCAGCTGACAAAAATAGCCACAACTTTTTAAACAAATGCTGCCAGATTAATCCAATTTATATATTTTAAAAATGCTTTGACTTCAAATTTTATGACTAAGGACAGGTTACTGGGGAAAAGGAAGACTATTTTTGTTTCCCCAGAAAATAAAAAGCTGTGGTTTCCTTATAGAATAACACGGTTTGGTCAAGCCAGACTCCTTGAAACAGTGATTCCAAGTGATCCGACTTTCAAAATAGTTGGGAAAAAGCAGCCTTAGAGACTACAACCAAGATTTCTGTCTCTTCTTATGATTCCCATGAGAGCACCCCCCATGTGCAGGAAACAGTTTGGAAGGAACAATGGTCAAATTCCCAATGTTGCTTATATATTTATCTTTTCATTTAAATAGGGTTGGTTATGAATGGTTAATGATCACAATCAATCTCTTTTTAAAGGTAAAATGGGATTAGGGATATATATATATATATATATATATATATATATATATATATACTTTACTTTTGAATAGATTTTATTTATTAATACAAATATAAAATTAATTTTGTGATATGTGTATTTCTCCTATTTTTTAGGTATTGTGTTTATATAGCTCATTTAGAAATGTAATGTATAATTTCAGTACAGATTATTGATAACTATAATAGTCAAAACATATACTTAAGTTAGTTATGATTTTTAGATATACAGAAATATATTTGGGATGGACAGGTATTCTTCAAACCTTTCAAAGATCTAAGAATATGATATATAAAATCGTTTAAATTTTTTCTGGACAGTGAGACATAACTGCTCCTGGCAACACCAATTGTGTCAGAAAGGAAGATGGACATCATAGAAACTTGATATGGAGTTTGCTTTGAATATGGAAATACTATCCCTTGGGAAAGGTACTGCTCTTTCTAGACTGTTTAAATTTATTCTATATAAACTAGACATGCAGGAGCCACAGAAAAGTGACTGCTACTTCAAGATGGGCATCAATACTGCATTCTTGCTTCATGAAAGTGTCTTCCAGAAATTCTGCAGGACACACAAATAAATGACTAACAAACTGCCAGTACAGGCAGAATGTTTCCTGCTTTGCTGAGGAGTCTGTCAGATACACTATGGCCTATGGTCTGAAGAAAAGATTACAGAATTACTTCAGGTGACTAATCAGGTATTAAGATGTCTGTGTCATTTCTAGAGTTTTCAGTATATACTATCTTTCTGTGGTTTTGAGTGAATGGAGGACACATACTTATGGTTATAGTTTTCTTAGTCTGGATTAAATACAAGTTACATATAAGAATTTAGACTCATAAAGATAGGATACATGATAGAATATTTGCTTTAAGTCTTACTAAATGTTAATGAGTAAATATTATTAAAGTGATTCTTATTTGACTACTTTTATGTGATTTATTTTGCTATGCTATGGTTAAAACCCTTGTTTTTATTTAGACAGAAAAGAGGAGAAGGTGGGAGATGTCATCCTGTAAATATATTTCCCTTATTGGTTAATGAATAAAGCACTGTTGGCAAACAGGAAAGCAAGATAGGCCCTGCTGGGAGAGAAGGAATATTTGAGGTAGATGTAGGGAGGAGATACCACATGGAGAAGTGAGAGATAAGAATGACACCCCCTCTCTTCTGTAAGATAACTCCACGTGGAAGTACTTATAATAATACAAATGGGATATTATTCAATACAGATCTAGCCAAAAAGTAATTAGTAACTGGCCAACAGAAATTTATTTAATACAGCATCTCTGTATGTTAATTGGTGCTGTCTCAGTGGTGGGACCAGCCTAGCCAGGAAAAAAATTCTCATAACATAATGGTTTCCACAATGTGGCTAATAAGAACTTCCACTTAAAACTCAACCAAAGCTTGTTCTAAGACAAAATAACAGAGATAAGCAAGGATATTTGGGAGAAGCATTTTTCGTGCTTGCACTCTGTTTTGCTAAACACAAGCAGAAATTTTTGTGGCTCTTTGATGGGAGGTATCCTGACTCATCACAAGCAGCAAAATAAATAAATAAATAAATAAATAAATAAATAAATAAATAAATAAATAGAAAGAAAGAAAAATATAGGGCAGGGCTTTTGAAGGACTCCACTAATAACTGAATATTTATGAGAGCTGGCAATGGCAGTGAGCACATCTGAAAGGGGGCAGCATGCTGCTGGATGGCAGTAAAGTCCAAGGTAGTGAGCACAGCTCTTATTTCTGGTGGTATAATACCTGTTGCCATCTTGGATAGACGATGGTTAATACGGATGTGACTTTTATTTTAGCAATGCTGTTGTTTAGCAGAAGTAAGACTTGTGGCCAGAAAAAGATAAAGATTTCAAGTAAAGACAGATTCACAATAATAAAAGTCGCTATAAGTTTACACAGTGTTTTTAAATATATGTAGGCTTTGGAGAGAATAGAAAGTGGATACAAGAGTTTAAAAATTAGTTATAAAAAGACAGTAATTTGGTGTGGTGGCACATATCTTTAATTCCAGAACTTAGGAAAAATAGGCAAGCAGATCTCTGTGATTCATAAGTAAAGCTGCTTTACTGATTTAATTCCAGGACACATAAAAGTTACACTGAGAAACCTGTCTCAAAAAATTAATGAATAAGTAGAAGAAATAGAGTAATAAAAAAGCCACATAAAGATGGAAAGCACAGAGAAATCTTGATACTGTACAGTATTATATAGTCTTAGTGTCTTTGACTTCACATGAAATAACAACTGTTTAAAGAAATGCTGCTGGATTAATTCAATTTATATATTTTAAAAATGATTTGACTTCCAAATTTAAATCTAAGGACAGGTTACTTGGGAAAATGATTTTGTTTCTATAGAAATTGAAAATCTATGGATCCCATCTAGATTACCATGATTTGATCAAGTTAGACACCCTGAAACAGCTTCCAATGATCCAATTTTCAAAACAGTTGATACAAGGCAGTCTTGGAGACTACAGCCTGTATTTCTGAATCTTCTTAGTTTACCCATGACAGTGCTCCATACCAGAAGGAAGCAGTTTGGAAGAATGCTGTCCAAATTTTCAAATATTGTTTAAAATTTTTGTTTTAATTTAAGTGGGTTTGGGTATAAATGGTTAATGACCACAACCAATCTTTTTAAAGGTAAGTAGAGGATTATGGTATAGAAATAAATACATTATTTTGGAAAGCAATATAGGCAATACTAGAACAGAAGTAGGATTCGAGGATGTATTAGGGAGGAGTCAACATGTAGAGACCTGAGAGAGCAGAATGCCAGCCCCTCTATCCAATAAGATGAGACCATATGGGAATACTTAGATTAATAGAAATGGGTAATATTTAAGACAGCTATCCAATAAGAAATTCTAGTAACAGGCCAAGAAAACTATATCAAATGCAGGGTCTCTGTGTTTTATTTGTGGCTGGCATTACAGAGGACAAGACCCTTAGGAAAAACAACTCATAACAGAAGTCATCATCTCGAGTCTCAGCTGAGGGAGGCAGACTTGGGACAATGTCTGGGAGATAAGTTGTACCTGTTGAATCCCAGTGGGTCAGCTCCCTGAAACCTGTTGAAGATGTGAAGGTCTGAAGACTGGAAGCTCTCCGGGAGCTGAAGTCTGTAGCAAGACCCCAGATCACAATGTGAGGTTGCCCTCTCCAGACCTGAGAAAACTAGGTTCATCCTAATTATTATTTTTGTTGATGTTGCTGTTGTGGTTTAACAAGTGACTCTCTGCACTTTCCATGTGTTTATCAGTTTCCACTATAGTATACCTGAACCATCTCAGGAGTATGCAAATGTCTGTTAGTCTCAAGTCATTTGAACCAATCAACTCTGCTGAACTGACCTGCCCAGTACAAAGGGCAGGAGCATTTCCCAGCCTTATCACACATCTCAGCCTTATATTGGTGGAACGTTATTTTCCTCAGAGAGATAATAGATTGTATGGAAATGAGACAGTTTGAGGCCAATTCTAAGATCAAATGGGCATGCATGGTGAGTTCATGGGAAGATCATGGGTTTAAACTTTTAGTGAATGCTGCCCAGTGTAGATGGCTGCCATTGTCCTGGTGATTGGCATCTGTTTACTGGTATGAGAGAGTCTTGATCCACCCCTTAGTATACCTGTGATCATTCTGTGTTTCCTTTATGTTTAATCCTAACAGGCTACATAAATCTTGCTGAGCTCTTGATTTCTGAATAATTCTCACACTGTAGATTCTCTGGTGTGAGTCTTTTGAGACAGATATTTGGACAGTTGGGAACAGAAATGTACTTTATTCTACAAAATCCTAACACCCTGCCTTGTGTGAAGCCATTCATTACTCTGAGCCTTTTAGATGCTTATTGCCTCGAACTAGTCAAGTGCTCAAGATTCTTTGTTATACACTAACACACTAAGAGGTTCTATAGGCTGTCTGTTGCTGAAGCTAATTTTTTTAAAATTTTATCAGTGTATCATGTGGCAGGTCGGCTTGGTTTTATATGGTGTGTTTTTCTGTGGAGAAAACATATGTCTGTACTACAGTGTTTACTTAGCATGTGAGAGAGTGTTGCTTTGATTTCCCAGCATAAGAAAAAGCGAGAGTTTCATTTCATTTGGGAGATTTGCTCTTTCCCTGACTTTGTATATACTGCATCAAATGCAAAACACTTTGTGACTTTAATAACTATTTTGATATGTTTGTTGCAATGCACATGTAACAGACCTGCAGATTTTATTTTGTTCTATTTGAAGACTAGAAGTACCAAAGTATCGTTCGGAATCCAGGCTTTCTTTCACAGATTCAGCTTCCTTTCATATTCTTCCTGATAGCTATACTCAACATTTGTCTTTTATTTTTTTTTGGTTTGTTTGTTTTCTTGAGAACTGACTCAGAGTTCCAATACTCTTCACTCTTTTTCTCATCTTTCCTGAAAGCTCCAATCATCATATCCATCTCCATTGAACACCCAGCATAGGCAAGGGGAGGCAGATTCTGAGGTAAACATTTTGCTATACAGAGCAGTCTAGCAAAGATAGAGTTTAACACCAGCTCTGAATGCTGTAACTTCTACTTCTGAATTACAATGCAAATATCATACCAACCCATTGTCAAAGTGAAGGAATAATCTTCATTGGGGGGACCATAATATCAAGTGTAGGGGAGGAAGTCAGCTATGAAGAGAAAGAAAACAGAATCCCATGAACAGCATGAAGAATTTGTGACCTAATTATGTGAACAGCAATTCACCATTCAAAGACAAACACACACACACACACACACACACACACACACACACACACACACTCACTGAATGTGTTGGACCTTTCTAAAAGCAAATTACTTTGTAGTTTTGTGACATGGTTTATATCACATATATGTAAAGTAATACATGACATGTCTTCAATCATACCAGTATAAAATGAATGTCCAAAGTTTAAAAACAGAAAAAAATTAAGATGCGTTTTATTGTATGTGTTTATAATTGAGAAAAGCAGGTGTTAATTTGAAGATATTAATCAACTTCATATGGAAAATACAAAAGAACCAGGATAGCCAAAACATCAACGTACAATGAAAGAAATTCAGGAGGCATCACCATCCCTGACTTTAAGCTCTACTACAGAGCTATAGTTCTGAAACAGCTTGGAATTGACACAAAAAATAGACAGGTAGACCAATGGAATCAAATAAAAAATGCCAATATTAACCCAGGCACCTATGAACACCTGACTTTTGACAAAAAAGCAAAAAGATTACAACGGAGAGAAGAAATAATCTTAAACAAGTGGTGCTGGCACAACTGTATGATGATGTGTTGTACACTGCAGATAGACCCAAGACTACTTCAATGCACAAAACTCAAGTCCAAATGGATCAGAGACATCAACATAAATCTAGACACACTGAACCTCTTAGAAGACAAAGTTGGAGGTACCCTTGGACAAATTTGTATAAGAGACCACTTCCTGAATATAACTACAATAGCAGAATCACTGAGAGCAACAATTTATTAGTTTACCACAGCACCCAGTAATTTTGCTGTTAGGTATATACCCAAATGACCCACATCCTTTCAACAAAGACATGTGCTCAACTATGTTCATAGCAGCGTTATTTGTAAAAGCAAGACCTGGATGCAACCTAGATGCCCCTCAAGTGCAGAATGGATAAAGAAGATGTGGCACATCTACACAATGGGATACTACTCTGAAGAAAAAAAATAACAGAATCTTGAAATTCGCAGACAAGTGGATGGAAGTTGAAGAGACCATCCTGAATGAGGTTACCCAGTCACAAAAATAGGAACAGGGTAGGTACTCGCTCATATGTGGATTTTATCCCTAGAGCAAATGATCACCAGCCTATAATTCACCCCAACAGAAGAACAAGGATAGAAGGTGTATTCTAAGAGATTCATATATGGTCCCTCACAAAAGGGAGAAGAGCAAATGGGAAGTGGGAGGCAGTAAATGAAAAGAGAACTAGGAGAACACAAAGGGGAGGTGAGGAAAGTACGTATGACTAGGTACACAGTCAGGCTAGGAATAAAATACGAGATGGAGAGAGGGAGAGAGAGAGAGAGAGAGAGAGAGAGAGAGAGAGAGAGAGAGAGAGAGAGAGAGAGAGAACATAAAAATGGAGCCTTTATTGGTTTGAAGAGATAACTTAACATAAAGAAAGTTCTAGAGACTTAAAAGAGTGACTCCAACTAACAATTCAAGCAACCATGAAAATGCTACCAGAAATGTCCTTCCCTGATAGTGAAATCATGAGATAAATTATCCAACATCATGGAACCCTCATCTAGTGCCTGTTGGAAACAGAAGCAAGCACCCATAACTAAACACTGAATCGAACAGAATCCAGATGAAGAGAGAGGGGACAAGACCTGGTTACAGAAACACACAAAGACAGCTGACCTGAACAAGGAGGAGGTATTAGCCCCCCCCCAGACTGATATCTGGTACTGAATCCATCATGGTACTGACTCAGAGACCCTGAATATGGCTCTCAGCTAGAAGGAGTGAGTAGTCTGGGGAACCTCAGACAGTAGAAACAGGATGTGTTCTTGGTGAAAAAAAAGACCTTGTGGCCACATCCCCCATTGAGGAATACCCTCTTAACCTAGGGACATTACAGGAGAGAAGTCATAGTCCTTACTTCAAATGACTTGACAGATTTTCATGACCCAACATTGACAGCATAGCCCTACAAGTGGAATGGGGATGAGGGGAGATGAGGGGAGTGTGGCCAGCGTGCATGTCACAGGGGAAAGTGGGTAAGAGGGAGGGAGGGGGGAATGAAGGGAGAGAGAGGAAACTGGGATTGACATGTAAAATTTTTAATTATATTATTAATACAAAAAAAGAAAGGAAGAAAGAAAAAAAAGAAAGAATGGAAGGAAGAAAAGGGGAAAAAAGAACTTTTGACAATGAGTCCAAAAGGAGCATTCTCACTGGGATATTAGAATGGTACCTGGGAACTAATGGGAAAACCTCATTTGAGACATGGCTCATGAAACAGATACTTGATGTTCCCTGACTGCAGAAAAATCCATTACTAATTCAGTGTGAGAATAACCCCTCAGATTCCAATCATTATTTCAAAGAAATGTCTCATTTCTGTTTTAATTGACCATCATATGAAAAAGAAATATGAGGAAGGTGTCTCTCCAAACTCTTGCATCTGCCTTCAGATTCAATGTAACTTCTAAATGCTTGTGCACAGTACAAAAGAGAGCATTGAAGAAAAACAACCAGGTTGTAGGGATATCCTACATCTACTGGAACAAATCACGTTACAAAGGAAGGAAATGAGAAACAAATTTTGATCTCTCTGTAAACGATCATGATTTCTGCATCTCCTTTGGGGTGAGGACAACAAATAATGATATTTTTACCTCCGTTCCACTCTCTTAAGTGTGTTGGCAGCGGGGAATACAGGTGCTGTGTCTGTACCCACGGAATTGCATCACAATAAAGAAAGAATATAATAATAGCAGCAAAGGAAAAAGGACAGTTGACATATAAAGGCAGACCTACCAAAATTACACGTGACTTCTCCATGGAAACCCTCAAAGCCAGAAAGTCCTGGATAGATGTTCTACAAGTACAAAGAGTCCATGGATGCCGTCCCAGGCTACTATACCCAACAAAACTCTCAATCACTACAGATTGAGAAAAACGATGTTTAATGACAAAGCAAGATTGTCACAACACATATTTTCAAATACAGACCAACAGAAAGTTTTGGAAGGAAAACTCCATCCCAAGGAAGTTAAGTATGCTCACAAAGATGTACGTAACAGGTAATTTCACTTCACCAGAAAAAAAGTGTAAAACAGAACAAATATATTCACAATACCACTGCCAAAAACAAATCTAAAAAAAAAAAAAACAATCATTAACAATTATTGGTCATTTCTCTCCCTCAAAATTAATGGTCTTAACTCATCTATAAAAGGACACCGGCTATCAGAATGGATAAGAAGACAGAATTTATCCTTCTGCTGCATACAAGAAACACATCTAAGCTTCAAAGATAGGCATTACCTCTGGGTAAAGGGTTGGGATAAGATCTTTCAATAAAATGGACCCAAGAAGCAAGAAAGTGAGGCTATCTTAATAAGTTACAGAATGGTAGCAGGAGGCGCCTTACTAAAATCTTTTTAAGAGGCCACATTAGCTTGGTACCCAAGTCACAAAAAGACACAATTAAGAATGAAAACTATAGATCAATACCAATCATGGACACTGATGCAAAAATACTCAATATAATGAAGGCAAATATTATCCAAAAACACATCAGAGTAATACTCCACTGTGGCCAAGTAGGCTTCATCCTTGGGTTGCAAATATGGTCCAACATAGGAAAATCTACCAATGTGATCAGCCATAGAGAGAAATGTAAAAACAAAATCACATGTTCATCTCACTAGATGCGGAAAATGCTTTTGACAAAAGTCAACACCCTTTCTGGGTAAAGGTCTTGGAGAGATCAGGGATAACAGGAACATACCTAAAAATATTGAGAGCAATATACAGTAAAACAATAGCCAACATCAAACTAAATGGAGTGAAGATTAAGGCGAATTACTCTTAAATCAAGAAAAAGACAAAGTTGCACCCTCTCTCCATATGTCTTCAATATTGTACATCAAGTTCTAGCTAAGCCAATAAGACAACAAAAGGAGATCAAGGGGACACAAACTGAATAGGAAGAGTTTAAAGAGTCACTATTTGCTGATGATATGATAGTTTACATAAGTGACCCTAAAAAACAATACCAAGGACCTCCGAAAGGTGACTAACACCTTCAGCAAACTAGCAGGAAGCAATATAAACTAAAAAAAAAAAATCTGTAGCTCTACTATATATAGAAAAAAAGGTGCTTAGAAAGAAATTGGAGAAACATCACTTTTTACAATAGCCACAAACAACATAATATATTTTGAGGTAACACTCACCAAACAATTGAAAGACATATATATCAAGAACTTCGTGTCTTTAAAGAAGGAAATTAAAGAAGATACCATAAAATGGAAAGAACTCCCATGCACTTGAATTGGTGTGATAAACATAGTGAAAATAGAAATCTTTCCAAAAGAAAAATTACAGATTCAATACAATACCATTAAAATCCAAGCACAATTCAACACCGACGTTGAAAGGATAATACTCAAAATTTACATGGAAAAAGATAAGACCCAGTATTGATAAACAACCCTGTACAAAAATGAACTTCAGGAGACAACACTCTCCTGACTTTAAGCTCTACTATAGAGATATAGTCCCTAAAATAGCCTGATATTGGTACAAAAATTGACAGGTAGAGCAATGAAATCTTAACATAAAATCCTGACATTAACCAACACACATTGGAACGTGTGATTTTTTTACAAAACAGCTAAAAGTATACAATGGGAGGAGAAAATTATCTACAATAAATAGTGCTGGCACAGCTGGATTATGGTGTGTAGAAGACTGCAGGGACACCCATGTGGTCCACCATGCACAAAACTCAAATCAAAATAGATCAAAGACCTCAACATAAATCGAGCCACATTGAACTTCTTAGAAGAGAAAGTTGATGTACCCTTGTAAAACTGGGTACATAAGACTGCTGATGGGAAATGCCATTCTGTAAATATGTTTCTTGTATTGGTTAATGAAAAAAGCAATATTGGCCTATAGGAAAACTAGATAGGTGGGACTAGGAGACAAGGAGTAGAGAGGAAAGAGTAAGGAGGAGATCCAAGATGGAGCTCAGAGTGGGAAGAACGCCACCAATCTCTACGGTAAGATAAGAACATGTAGAAGTACTTAGGTTAATAATAATGGGTTAATAATTAAGACAGAGATAGCCAATAAGAAACTAGTGACTGGCAAACAGAATTATATCAAATAGAGAGTCTCTATGTGTTATTTGGTGCTGGCCTTGTGGTGGGACCAGACCGGAAGGCAGGAAAGCTCTTTCTCATAACAGACTGCTTCCTGAACATAGCTCCAGTAGCACAGATACTGATATCATCAATTAATAAATGGGACTTCTTTAAACTGATAAGTTGCTTTAAGGTAAAGGACACAGTTGTAAAGACCAAATGCAGCCACACACTGGGATATGGTCTCCACCAAATCAACATCTGAATGAGGGCCAATGTCCAAAACATACACAGAGCTCAAGAAACTACTCACCACAATACCCAATAACTCTATTAAAAAGTGAAATACATAATTTAATAGAGACCTCTCAATAGAGGAAATCAAAAGGTCTGAAAGACACTTAGGAAAGTGCCAAACATCCATAGCTATCAGGGAAATGCAAAAGAAAACAACCCTGATATGACATCTTACTCCAGCCAGAATTTCTCAAATTAGAAACAGCAACATCATATGCTGGAGAGGATTTGGAGAAGGCAGAACACTCCTCCACAATTGTTGGGAGTTCAAACTTGTACAGCAATTTTTGAAATCAATATGGTGGTTCTTCAAGAAAATGGGAATCAGTCAACCATAGGAACTGGCAATGCCACCCCTAGGCATAAACCCAAATGTTCACATCCAAGCAACAAAGATATGTGTTCAAATATGTTCATAGCAGATTATTTGTAATAGCAAGAACCTGGAAGCAAGCTATAGGCCCCTTAACTGAAGAATGGATAAAGAGAATGTGGCACTTTTACACAATGGAATAATATTCAGTGGAAATAAAACAATGAAATGATAAAATTCACAGGCAAATGGATGGAAATTGATGAAACCATCCTGAATGAGGTAACACAGTCACAAAAGTAAGAACCTGTTATGTACTTATTCATATATGGAATTTATACATAGAGCAATGCATCACCATCATATAATTCACAGTGCCAGAGAAACTAGGATTCAAGGAGGATTCTAAGAGATTCATACATGGTCCCTCAAAGAAGGGTAAAGGGAGAAGATCCCCTTAGCATATTGGAATTTGGGGAGGCAGCAACTTGAACAGGAACTACAAGAAAGTGACCTGAGTTATAGGAACGCATGTAGGACTATGAAGTTTAAGTTAGGGGAAGAATAGACAAGAAAAAAAAATAGACAGAGAAAGAGACACCATAAAATAGATAGCCATTATAAGTTTTAAAACAAACATGACTCTAGAGAAATTTCCAGAAACCTACAATACTTACTCCAACTAACAATTTGTGCAGCAGTGAAAAGAGTACCATAAATGACCTTCCCTGATAATGAGAATGATATTTATCTTATCCACCATCATAGAGCCCTTATCTCTTTGCAGATGAAAATGGAAGCAGACATCCACAGCTAATTGGAGCTCAAATGGAATCCAGATGCAGAGAGGGAGGACAAGACCAGGCTATGGAAACACATAGAGACAGCTGAACTGATCATAGAGCAGCTAATTGGCCCCCAGAATGATAGCTGGCAAACCAGCATTGAATTAACTCATACTCCCTGAATATTGGTCTCAGTTTGAAGGCATCTGTAGTCTAAGGGACATTTGATAGTGGAACCAGGATGTAACCCTGGTGCATAAAACATTTTGAGTGCATATTCCCTATGGAGGGTTACTCCCTTAACCTAGATGAAGGAGGGAGGACCTGGGTCAGACCAGAAATGACTTGACAGATTTTAATGAACACTCCTGGAAGTAATCCCCCTACATGTGCAGTTTGGGAAGAATGGGAGGGGAGGGAGCCTGGGGTTTTTGTGCGTGTGGGAGATGCCTCATGAGGAAAAGTGGTCCAGGTCCCACCGGGTGCTTGCTTGGCTGGCTGTTTGGAATGGGTGCTAGATGTGTTTTGTGTTATGTTAACAATAATGCGTTTTTGATTATGAATGTTTTGGCTTGCAGCTCCACTGTTAGTCCAGTGAAGCTGAGAGAGAATATTTAGATATAGTTTCAAAATTGAAAGCAATGCAGACCAGCTATCAGCGGATGAATGTCCTCTGTGCTCTCATCCATAATACCCACGGCAAACAGGTGTTAGCTCAAGGCCTGAGAAATTAATAGGGTTGAAGTTGTATGAACTTTCCCACAATGTGTTCCTGTTTGAAAATGCCCACCCACAGGCAAGCTGCTTTGGGATTTACTACAAAACTCTAACTTGTCTTTGGGGAACTTAGGGCCCCTACAACACTGCAAGAGTTCTTGTCAATGCTGTTGAAAGTTTGCTGTTCAGAGGCAATGATTATCCTCTAAACTGAGTAAAACAGTACAAGAGTTCTTGTCAAAGCTGTTGAAAGATTAATAGTAAAAAACAATGACAATTTTCTAAACTCAGTGAACCAAGTGTCTGGCAGGCTGAAAAAGGCAGGACAAAACAGAAGAATTTTTCGTAGCTATGTACTTGTGATTTCATAGTTGAAGGGAATTATTGATGTGCATTTATTTCTGTAGAATATCAGTAATGTTTTGAATTGGGGCCAAAGATCTGTTCTTTGAACATTCTGCAGAAAATCCTGATGATCTGAAGTAAAAATTGCAATAGTAGGGAAACCTCCTCAAGTGTGTTTGTGTCTGTCACACCAAAGTCACTCCTGCCCTGGCCATCAGAGTCTTGGTCTCCATGCAGAAGCATTACTCACTGAGCAGTCAGCAGCAGGGAGGGACAGAGGGAGGGACAAAGAGAGGGACGAAGGGAGGGATGAAGGTAGGGATGACGGGAGGGAGAGAGACCTGGCTTCGATATGTAAAATAAGAAAAATAAATAAAAAAGCTGACTCTGGCCTCTGCCCCTCCTCTATCACCCCAGAATCAATCCCTACCTAAAGACCTGCATCCTTACACTCTGCTATGAAACACATGCAAGTATGAAACTTCCTCCTCCCACTCAGGAAAGTTGACACCCCTAATCAATCACAATATGTGGACTCAATGCTATTTTCATGAAGAGTTTTTATACCAAGTGGAGTCAACAGTCATATGCCACACATTGGTAGAGGTCTGAAGAACACAAAGGCAGAATTGAGATAGCTTTTATAGGATTTACATCAAAGCCAAATGTCCAGTTTCAAAGCTAGCCTGTTATTTTTACTAGGCTCAAAAGCAAGATAAAGGGAGAGTTCAAAACTAGGATGGTTAACAAGGTTTCCTAGATTACAGAAATTTCATAGAGTACGCAGGACAGTTTTTAGCAGGCAGGATTGTTTAGTGCACCTGCAGGGATAGAGGGTTTTTTATCTAGGACCAGCAGGCTCAGTGGCTTTGTCATTAAAAAATTAGGGTAGGGACAATGTACTCTACGGTCAGGGAGTTATGTATATCTATGGGAAGAAGCACTTGTTCTTTTTAGTTTTACTTTTTGGCCATGAGTCCCATCTGTTTTAGTTAATGATTTTCTTCGTGGACAGGATTACCCATAACACTTTCCAGACTGCTGTTGTGGATAACAACATTCCTCAGAGACTAGGTGGTTATGAATAATAATTAATAATAATAATTTTCAAAAAACTGTCATTGTGACCAAGCTATTTTGTAAGTTTTTCTTTTTCCTGAGCTCTGCATGGAGATAGGGTGATTTTTAAATACATGCAAATGAATTTTTTTTTTTGTTTCTAACTTTTAGTGGTTATTAGAGAGTTAGGCTGAATTTTCATCCTTTTTAGTGTCCTATGAAACAACCCTCTTGGTTTTAATTTGTCTTCATGATGAAATCACTACTCACTGATCTCAGACCATTCATAATACAAATACGTGAAAACTATGAATAATAATAGAGAATAGCTGATTCAGCTTCTGACAAATTTAAGTATTAAGACTACCTCCACTATAAATCAATTTTCACTTCCTCAAATCTGCCTAAGTGCAAAAGTAATCAGCCACTTCTAGCCTTTCTGCTTTTACTCAGAAATGGTCATCAGGCCCTAGGACAGACCTTTGAGGATGTAGTGGAAGAGAACACAGGAGGTTGTAGAAGACTCCCAATGAGCTTGCTCCTTCTGGACTCCACAACTCACCCTGCCCAACCACTGAGCAGCACTCTCCATCTCTAATGTGGTTTATTCCCCTGAACCATAAATGCCTAGGAAAACTTAAAATGTCAGTCACTAACTATGGACCCACTTTTCCATTTAAGTTGACTGTACTGGAAAGCCTGGCTTACACCTAATGAATGGCATCACTTGGCTAGAGCAGCTCGCAGCAGAGGGGAATTCATTAAACAAAAATCAGAATTCACTGAATTTGCTAAAGAGATGACTAGAAAAAAATGCAGCTAATCCTGAACCTCAGAGTGGTACAGCTGATAATCTCCTGGGAGAAGTGTGCTATGACACACTAGAAACCCAATCCTCATACTCTGCTTGCCTACTTGCCCAGATTAGTCAGGGAGGTCTTGGAGAATGGAAAAGCTTCCCCCTAATAATACAGTTTCCAGGTATCTCACAAAGATTATGCAGGGTACTGAGGAGCCATATAGCTTCTTTGTTAGCCACCTGACTAAGACAGCCAAGGGCATGTTTGGCACTCTAGAGCCAGAAAATTCCTTCATTAAACAACTTGCTTTTGAAAGTGCTAAACCCACCTGCCAAGAATCTCTCTGACACCACAGAAAGGAGACACTGCCTACTTATGTGAGCCTTTTTTCATATGATGGCACTAGCCAGGCAATTGGCTTTGCTATATGCGCGGCTCTCCAAAGAGTAGATCTGACTGCCCAAGAAAAAACATGCTTCAAGTGCAAACAGTTTGAACATTTCTCAGGGAACACCTGTACTTCAAGAACACATCTGGTCCACAGCCATGGGAACTATCCCCTAATCATGCTACTGGTCTGTAACCCGTCCCACAGTCTTTTCACCAGCCAACTACTCTCTGTGGGCTGTGAATGTTTGGGACAAACTGGAAAAAAATGCTGTTTCAAAACAGATATCAACGGCTACATGCTCCTGCCTGGGGGAGGGGGGATTGCAGAGAGGGTCAGACACGAAGCCACCCTGAACTTGACGCTGGGGGCAAATGAATCCATGCCAGACGTCCCAAGCAGCAAACATACCACGATTATCCAGGGTATCAACATTCCATACAGTTACAGAGAAAGGAGAAAAGGGACAATCAATGACTGTCGCACCACAAACTAATATTAACCCCTGAAGATGGAATTCTTCCCCTCGCCACAAGATTGTTTGTCCCCCTTACCCCAAACACTTTTGGGGCTGATCCTAGGATGAGCTTTTACAACCTTAAAGGGGCTATAGGTGACACCAATTGGAAACACTCTTCCAGATGGTACTAAACCACAGTCAATTCTAGATACCCTTATTCCACCTATTCATACATTAATGAATATTATGAATCAATTTACACTATACTGGACACTGAGGAATGCCATACATCATTTCCCAAAAGAGGCTGGTGTAATAGTATTAAAATTACTTTTACCACTCCTGAATATCATGCCCCTGATTGGTATTGAGGAAAAAACTGGGGCCTTCACCATTATAAAGAGTGATATGATGAGGTAACCATCTTCTCTCAATTTAGCTCCTCATGGAATCCTAAATTTATATCCCCAAAGTTGGTATTGGTTCCAGTGTCCTATGGGGGGAGCAGCTGCCACCATCACAGGTACTTCCTTTCTTAACAGGCTCATATCAAAAACCGGATAGCACCAGACATCCTGAGCTTACTGCCTTAGGACTACCACCCAGGTACCCACATGGAAAAATACCAGGATGTCATTTGGTCCCTAATCAACCAGACCTTCCATGAACTAAATTCAACTAACCCCAAACTAGTTGAAGACTGTTTGCTTTGCTATCATTCCTCCCCACACTTCTATGAAGGAATTGCCATTTCTGCACTCTTTTGTATCACCAATCACTCTAATTACTGTCACTAGAAACCTGCTTTAGCAGCCAGTCTCAATCTACAGCAAATCTTTGGCTCAGGACCCTGTCTTCACTCAGGCTCATCTCTGTTTTCTATCTCTGGCCTGATGCCTCTGAGGATTCATTAAGAGAAATATCTGCAACTTTGAAATTTAACTGCAACAGTTCACTTAGAGAGAACAATGGAAAGAAACTGTCACACAATTATTGTACATCTAGTGTTTCTTCCAGCCGCTTTTGATGCAATCCTGTTTTAATAGATTTAATAGATTTTCAGTGACACTGAGTGAAGAACAATTTTTTCCTGTTTTCCTTAACATTAAAATTAAATCTGTGCTATTTTAGAAATTTTGACATGCAAGGCTGATCAATGTCAAAATATATGTCATCTTGAGGAAACTATATTTACCATCAGCCAAGGAATGCCTTCTCTAGGTTTAGAATAATATTTCTGCCCTGGAATTTCATTTGTAGCAATTGGATTAAGGCTTCATTTGTGAACAACATAAACACTATGCATGTCCTATTGGCAGAGGTTAACTGTAAGTTTAGTTCCATCAGAAGGAAGTGCCTGAGATGACAGAGTCCACTTTTGTCGAGAAAGTTCACTTATCTTTGAAAACCCTAAAATAATAAAAAGTCCATAAAACGATATTAGTTATGGATGTCCACCAGAATCAAATATGGCGACTATAAAACAAAGAACATATGCTGGCATATATCTACCTGTGCTGTGACTGGTAGTGCACACTCTGCTAATGACCATGGACCATGCCTTTCACATATCTGGCCTGCATATGGCTACGGCCTGTACCAGTGTTCTTTCTCTACTCTACAATGGGTGGATTTACACTCACAAATTTATCTTAATTATACATCATGATTTGTATCCAAATGTAGTGCATACACAAAACACACACACACACACACACACACACAGAGAGAGAGAGAGAGAGAGAGAGAGAGAGAGAGAGAGAGAGAGAGAGAGAGAGATTGGTGGTATAAAGTTCAATTCCAACACCTAAGTGGTAGAAGCAGCTAGATCTCTGAGTTTGAGGCCAGCCTTGTCTATATATTTAAGTTCTAGGATAAAGAGTCATTGCCTCAAGAAAAAAATATGTATATGAAATCCTTCTCAGGTAGTTTTAGGAAATAAGGAGAATCAGAAGTGGTAGTTTTCTCTGGTGAACTGACTGCCAATTTGTCTCCCAGAGAAGAGGATGGCCATGAATTGACAACTAAAACAAATCAAATGACTGTGGATAGATTTTTGAAAGCATGGGTTGAGGTTTCAGTAAAACATTCCTTCATAGGACCTCTAGGACTAGTTCCATTTATTTCTAATTATTTTTTGTTTGTTTGTTTGTGTGTGTGTGTGTTTTATGTTTTTGTTTGTTTGTTTGTTTTGTTTTGTGTTGTGGCCAGAAGAGTTTGCTCATTGTCTCAGCTTTGCTAACCCTACACAGCCTGGAGTCAATGAACTGAGAGGAAAGGTTAGATTAGAGTGGCCTAGGGGTAATTATATTGCCTACTAATGCAGAAAGCCCCATCCATTATGTGGCATCATCCCTATACAGGTGGTCCAGACCTTAAAGAAAGCTAGGTAAGCTGAAGCCCTCAATTGTTCCAGCCATGAGTCCCTCATTGTGGTTTTGTGAAGATGATATGTAGCCATGTTAACCGTTTCGTTCCTAAGTTGTTTTATGTTACTGTTTTATCACAGAACACAATTAAATGGAATTAATTCATACACTCACCTGATGCTCCACTAACTTGTTATCTGGAATTTCAGATCCTCCAACCCAAACTGTGGTTCTGTAAAAGACCGGCTTCCATTTAAGATGGGGTAAGGAATCATAGACCTCCCCATAATTACCACAACTCCTAGGTTCCCTTCAAGTGACCTCCTTACTGAGGTGTCTCATTTAAATGTTCTGTTTACTATAGGCCCACCCCATTTTTCATTCTGTTATCTTAGGGGGTAGTTTTTAATGGAAAACATTAAAAGCATGGAGGAGCACAACAGGTTTCATGCTAAGGCTCCAGAGTAGTAAATACACTTTGAATAGTATTACAACCACATTGAGGCAAATGTTATACTCTGTTCCTCTAGAAATATATCAACAGAGCGTGAAAATTAGTTTTGGATGTTTTTTGGACATTTCACAGTTTTGCAATATGTCTTAATTCATATTGTCTGTCAACTTGATGGCCTGCAGTGAATTCATACTTTGTGCTGGAGCTCCCTCTGTGGGAGATTCTTTTGATCGACATTAGAATACCCTAGTTGCCTGTGATCAAGTGAGAGAGGCAGAACTGAAGTGGAAGCTGCATTCCTCATCAGTTTCTACCTACTGTCCTGCTTGAAACACTGCACTATTTTTCTTTCGGTAGAGTGACCTGGAGTGTTAGCTAAGTAAAGTCTTTCCAGCCTTCATTGATTTTGGTCAACGTTTTATCACATCCACAGAACAACACCAGAATAGTAAGATCTGATTTCCTCCTATTGAGTTGTGGTGAAGAAAATGGAGGGTTTATAATATATTTTCATTTTACTTGTTCTTTTACCATGTTTGGTTCTTAGATATAGTGTGCTACCTGGCATTGAAGTTGTGACTACTGCCTCAGGCTTCTGAAGGCTGAATAAGGCATGCACCGTCCCATCAGTCTGTACTTTCACAAATTAAATATGATACAGTTATATTTAATATCCTTTTTCTAATTTTATTTATTTTGTGCTAGCTTCTTACTAGTAGCTAAAGCTAGCTTGAAGCTCTAGCAGTTATCTATCTTGACTTGCAAGTGCTACAAATATAGACTTGATCTACTCATAGTCAGCTAAATGTATGGGGGTGTGTGTACAAGTAAATAATGATAAATATTTAGGCTTAAATTTTTTGAAGGTCAAAATAATTTTGTTTTTATCAACGAATTAGTTTTTACCATTTATTTGTATGTAGTGAAGTTTTTCATAAAACATCTTTAAAATTTGAGACAGCTACCTACCAAAATTCTAAAGTTCTTTCAGACCAATGATTAATGCTAGGTAACACAAGTCACTAGACATCATTGGACAACTTAGGCTAATTTCTTTTGTCTAGTTCAATGGGACAATGTTCCCTAAATACACAGCCTAAATGTTAACTTCATAAACTATATCTGAAGTTATTATAGAAGTTAAGTCAATATCCTGCATCCCACAAGCAATTGGTATATTTCTTAATGAGCTAATAATAATGTGATTGTTTGTGGTTGTAGGATACTGAGAAGAAGCCTGTCATGGTGGTGGAGACTAGTAGTTGGAGAACTCCAGGAGGAGAAGGGCAGTGGCAGGCAGATATCAGGAAGCAGAAAATCCTGGTCTACATAAATATCTCTAGGTTAAATACACACAAAGGAATCCTGTTCCAAAACACAATTTTAAGGACCTGGTAACAAGAATAACATGTCACTGCAAATATTATACTGCACATCCCTTCTGCATGCAAAGACTAAGTCCAAACTTTATCATTGCAAGAGTACATTCATGAAAAAAATCAGGATCCCGAAGAACACAGCAAATAGGATGAGAAATGACATAAAATATTAACATATAAAATGTAAGAACTTAAAGAGATGGCTCAGTGTTACCATCACTGGCTGCATTTCTACAGGACCTGGGTTCAATTTCCGCCACCTACATGGGAGTTCTGTGACTTCTGTCCAAGGGATTATTACACATTCATACTATCACATATAAAATGAAATTAAATAAATTTTCTTAGTTTTTTTAATATACACACGTGATGGTAGCAAATGCTTTTTAACTTCCACAGGCAGATTTCTAACTTCTAGCCAAACCTATTGTACAGAGAACAGCCAATGATACACAAATATACCCTGTGTCAAAAAAGCTGAAGTGGCTGGTGGTATGCTAAATATATGTTATACACATTGTATATTGGAAACCAAAGTGGTTGATATTTTACTATTATGTAAAAAAAATTGCTGTGCTCTGATAGCACATGCCTTATGCCTTTAATCCCAGCTCTGAAGAAGGCAAAGGCATGTTAACTTCTCTGAGATTGAGGCTGGTCTGGTCTACTAAGTAAGTCCCATGACAGTAAAAGCTACACAGCGAAGCTATGACTAGAAAACCAAAAATTAGTAAATAAACATTCCCCAGCAAACACGTGGTAGATAACAGTCATTTAAAATAAGATCCGGTGCAATCTTCTGATATTTAGGGACAAAAGCAGAGAAAAAACTGTATACATAACAATAAAATCATACCTTGTTACTTAAAGTGATATAGCAGTTCTATAAACTTATAAGAGCAATTTTGGCAATCCAAATGAAACCATGCATAGATACATGCATATATCACTTCCATTCAAACCTTGAAAAAATATATGCAAAAAGAACAAGCTGGTCATTAATGTGCTGTTCTCTGAGTATCCGTGTGTAAAGAGTTCTCTTTTCATCACAGTAAGCAACTTTGCCTCCTATTTCCAATCAAAAATTATTTCCATGTAAATGATGTCATTTCTATGGTATCTGGTTGCAGATAATTCTGATTGGTCACATGCTCTTTCATGAAGGCTTTGATCTACATGGACTTGAGTTTTCTGTAGGGAGAAATGTATGTATCTATTTGAATTCTTGTACATGTCAACATCTAGGTAAGCTAGGAAGATTTGCTGAATATACTTTCTTTTTCTGAATTGTATAATTTTGTTTTTGGCAAAAATCAGGTGTTCATATGTGTGGATTAATGTCAGGGTCTTTGATTGCATTTCTTTTATCAAATTTTCTGTTCATATTGCCATTACATAGTTGTTTTTATGATGATAGCTCTATAGTAGATCTTGAAGTCAGGGACAGTGATGATTCCAGAACTTCCTGTGTTGTGCAATGTTGTTTTATCCATCCCGGGTTTATTGTTTATCCATATGGAAATGACTAATGTTCATTGTAGGTCTGTGAAGAATTGTGTTGGGATGTTGATGGGGATTGCATTGAATCTGTAAATTCCTTTGGAAAGATTTCCATTGTTACTTGGGTGATGAAAATTGACCATGAACAAGGCAGTTATTTGTACTTTCTTATATATTCTACAATATTTCTTTAAGGACTTTATGTTCTTGTCACCTAGTTCTTTTAATGGTGTGGTTAGACTAACCCAAGATGCTTGATAATGTTTATGACTGTTGCAAATATTGCTGATTCTCTGATTTTTTATCAGTACATTTATCATTTGTATAATTAAGTGATACTGATTTCTTTCTCTTTCAGTAGTTATTGAATGACTACATATTGAGAGAGTATTAACTGCACCAGTTTGACAATTAATTAATGTTTATTCAGCACAAATCTGGAGCAAAAAATTAAGTATTTTAAATACTAGGAATATCTATTTCCCTCATTTCCATGGAAGTTATAATTGTTTTGTATTGCATATTTTATTCATGATTATTTATGATTGCTTCAATTGTTGTTGTGGATGTTTTCCTTGTTTAGATATTAACTGATATAAATTGTCTACTTTTATGTACTTATTTATTACAGTGGTATTGTGTTTGTTGATTTTCTTTTTACTTATACTGTACTGTAGGTATGAGGCCATGTCATTTGGAGACTAAGTTTCTTTTTTCTATTTGTTTTTTGTTTGTTTGTTTGTTTGTTTTAGTTTTTGACCAAGAGGTTCTATTCGTATCATATGTTTGCTCATTTAGAGTTATATTTGTTTTGAAAACCTTGTTTGTCTTGTGTAAGGTGCAGATGTTTCAAATGTGTCTTATCCTCTTAAAGAGAACTTTGGCTTCTTTATGTGTCTCAAAATCCCCAATGCATGAAAAAGTCCTTTTCCCGTAGATAAGCAATCTCCAATTTTCCTGGGAAAATTTAGGAGCAGAAGTTCTGCTAAGAGGTATTAATGATTCACAAGAAACTTTCTATTAATCCAATAGGCTAAAATTGTGCAAATATTAAAAGTATTTTTAAGTATGTATGCAATAAATAGAAATGAAAACCAAAGGCTTTGGTGCAGCGGACATGTGGCTCTGCTTTCCTGAATTTTGAAAAGCGGATATGTTGGCTTTGGGAATTTTGCCATTTCTTTCAGAAATATCTGTGCTATTACTTTGCTCCCACTTCCTCTCAATGGCTCCCTTCCCTCCATCCAGCATGTACTCATGGTGGCTGTGAGAATTACCATTCCCAAAAGAGTGTTGTCATTCAAGAAGACAAATATTCTTGAATGGTATGTTTCCAAGTGTCATTATCTCAGATGGTTAGGTAGGATCTCTGAGGCCTCGGAAAGAAATATTTTGAACCTATATCATATATATATGAGTCAATAGCTGTTGTTATTCATCAACATCATTATCATACTTGGGGCTCTTCCAGTCTTGTTTGCAAATTAATGGCTCCCCTCTTGTTAGGATAAATCATATAAAAGCCTCTTTTGGACATTATTTATTTTTAAACAGATTTGTTTCCTCTTTGCTGACCATGGAGATGACTGAGAGCTGCTGCTTTAATTGTAATGTCTACCAAGTATTGTTTATGGCTTTCTATAAGCACTGCCTAAAATCAATACCTATATATATTGAATAATCCTAACCTAGGTCAAAACTGCACTCTATCTAACATATAATTGTTGTATATAAATAAAAGGTAGACTTACAAGCAGAGAGTTCTGCTAGTTTGTCTTCATTTTATTTATTTTATTTGTTTTTCTTTTGTTGTTGTTGTTTGTTTGTTTGTTTATTTGTTTGGAGACAGAAGTTCTCTGTATCTTTGGAGACTGCCCTGACACTTGCTCTGGAGACCAGTCTGGCCTCAAACACAAATAGATTATCCTGTTTCTTCCTCCCATGTTCATGTGTCTCCATCTCTAGCTTATTTTTCATTTAAGTTTTTGGAGAAAGGGGTATGGTGGGAATACTTTATTCCTTCTTACTTTCTTTATTTACTTCCTTCTTTAAAATAATAATACAATATATTTTGACTATAGTTTCTTTTCGCACAAGTTCTTCAACATTCTATCCTTCCACCCAGACAAATCCACCTGGGGCCTGCCCTTATGTGTGGTTTGTACTCTTAGTAAGACTCTACTGGAGAAAATGTATCCCCTTCATGATTCATTATCAACTAGACATAACTTCTGGCTTTGATATTGTATTCTTATACAATTTTCTCTCTCAGCACTGGGACCTCATCTGTCTTAGTTCTGTACATGGCCTAGTTATTTTATAATTATTATTATTTGATTGTTTGTCAAAAACCAGCATATAGTTGAATGCAAAAAAGGGGCTTCTCTTTCAAGTTAACACTGTGTAACACTGTGTAAATTTTCCTTCATAAAGTAAACTTGAATACAAACTACTCAAAAGGGACAATGTATTGGATTAAGATTGCATGATTTTTGTTTGTTTGTTTGTTTGTGTTGCATTGTTAGATTTCTTACCTTGGACTTTGTTCCAATCCTGCAAGATCTGCATAATTACATATGTAAGACAATGTTTAAAATAGGGTAATTTAAGGGTATTTATTTCTCATTTTTAGAACAGCTCATATTCAAGTGTGGTATTATAATTGAGAATCTCTCTTTTCCCTCTTACCTCCCCCTCCTTTTTTCCTTTTCCTGGGATCGATCTAAAAATTGGATCCTTCTGGCTGTCACCTTAAGTAATTCCTAGTTTAAGCAGAAGCGAGTGAGTAGGAAGGACCCACCAATCAAAAACAATTAAAATGTGTATCAGTTGCTCTACCATTAGGTTTCCATTTTCACTTGTTTATGTGCCTACAGATTCACATTAAATATATATAATTCCACATGTTTCATTATAAAACAATTACTTGTGGTTTTTCTTTTATATAAGTGAACTGTAGGACTGAGTTCCTGTCATCTAAAGGCCAGTAAGCACAGAGAAATAAAAGACAATAAAAAGAATTCAGATAGTTTTGGATCCTGTTGCCTAAGAAAGCAAACAAAAGAGAACATTAACAAAAATAAAGTGAGCTGAACAATAGAGGTACAAGGAAGCCTTTAATCCTGTCAGTACTCAGAATGCAGAGCAAGTTGCATCTCTGTGGGTTCGGGGCCAACCTGGTCTTCATAGTGACTTCCAGAATTCAAAAAGGTTCCAACGATACAGAGATACTGTGTCTTGAAAAAACCAGAGAAAGAGATAGAGAAACAGAGAGAGAGAGAAAGAGAGAGAGAGAGAGTAACATTTTCAAGTGAAACATAGTGATAATACACAAGTGATGCTGTTAGTGGAAACAACTTATGGGCTCTCTTGTCAAAATCAAAAGTGACCTGAATACTAAAAACCACAATTACCTTGTCTTATATAATGTAGACAGAGACTCTCTGCATTGCCCTGGATTTCAAAAAAATGATAAGTAATCCCATAAAATACCCCTTTTCTCCTTCCTCATTTATGTCCCCCATATCTGTGTGTATGTGTGTTCATGGACCAGTGCCTACACTAAACATTCCTGTGGTTAAAACAATAGAAGGTAGCCTCAAACAGTGCTTCAAAACTTTATTCCCAGCACTGGAGAAGCAGGCTCTGATTCTCTGAGTTCACATTAGTTGTGGCACACAGAAACACTTCTATCACAGTAATTTCTACACATCAAAAAACACTTTTGTAAATATAAAGAATATAAAAAATAAGAGACCTAAATAGCATGGTGCAGCCTGAAACCCTGGGCTTACCCATTCCCTCAGATCTGGTGTCAATTGATTGATTTGAAGTGAATTGTGTATGTGTTAAAGATTACTTCTTTACTTTTTGCCAAGATATTATCTATTTGTGTCATCCTGGCTCTGCTGGAACTATCTCTTCAGAACAAACTTAACTCCAACTCAGAGAAAAATCATCCTCTACTCCTGAGTCCTACCACCACATCCTGGCCAAATGCGCCTTTCTCATTTATCTTCTATCTATCTATCTATCTATCTATCTATCTATCTATCTATCTATCTATCTATCTTTCTATCCACCATTCTAAATGTCTAATTATCTATCATCAATTTACATATTTTATTTATTTATATCAGTCGTATTTGGCCAGGAATTGTGTTATTCTTCTAGAGTGTACTTAGCACTGGCTTTTGCACTCATCCGTGCATAAACTGTGGTTTTTCCACAGCACAGACTCATAATAACGACATTTATGGGTTTTTCTTGGAAACTTTATGACAGCACAACATCCAAGACTTTTTAGATGTCAGAAAACCACAAATATCATTATCATTCTCAATTCATTGAATCTCAATTAATAGATTTTATATCAAATGTCCAAAAAAGCAAAAATTCTATATAAATATCAAAAATCAACTTACCTACTCATCAATATTCTTTTACTATCAGCTCAAATTCTTGATTCTTTACAGTTGTGAATACTGTCTGAAAGACAAGCTTAGCAACATCCTAAGATTAGCAATGAAAAGTTATGAGTTCCATCGTGTCTTTATCTTGAGTCTGTTGAGAAGCACTCTGTGAGACATTTCAAGTCTTTGGTTTACTTTAATACTTTTTGGATATTATATACATATATATATATCATTAATAATTCAGAAAAATACCCATTAAGATACCATCTGACTGTTCAATGACTAATAGTATATCTTGACTTTAGCACACACTTATCCATTTCCCCTTTCAACATGGTATCTTCGATATCCACTTATTTCTCAGTACATGACTGCAGGACATTATGACCCAAATTCCTCATTCTTCTTTTTCTCATGATCTATCTCTACATTTAAAGTTATCGTGCCCTAATACAGATATTTTTCCCTCAAAATCTCTTCTGAGCCTTGAATTGAGACTTAAGCACACTTTTAGATGACTCATTTTTTCAACTGTGAGAACAGTGCTTTGAGTTGTGTATGGTCCTCCCTCTTTCCTTTGTTTTGTTAGTTCATGTGAAACAATGATACATGTTGATACTGCTTGTTTTTATACTAAATATCCCTATCTGTGTAACATAAAAACTGTCTTAGATTTATATTTTGCCATTTCATTAAATATTTATATGAAATACACCAATGCTTATTATTGATGTCTAATTTTCCATACACATAATTACCACATATTATTCACAGTTCGCTTGGTGATGAATAAGTTGGCTATCTGCTGTTAGGGGTTATTCAATCACACTGTGAGCCCCATGTTTGCATTCATATTAATAAACTAAAATTACCCTTGAGTCAGGATGCTGAGTTAGCAAACGTTGACAGAATATTATCATAGTGTAACAGTTTGGAAGAGTTAGACAGATGTATAGGGGGTATTCTGGAGGGATTTGGAGTGGCACAGTTCTATTTGGAGTATGTCAGCAAGAAGAGAAGGTTAACAAGTAGTTACTTCTCCAATTGAAACTTGCAGGTTTTTGCCCTAAATTTTGAATCACCAGTCGTCTTTAAAAATTAAACAGTAGAGATAGAGTTAAAGCTAATCTTTAGTGAGTGGCAGTGACAGGGCCAGAGCCTGCAGTAAAGACTTCCCCTCTGGATGAGGCTGTCACTAGAGAAGCAGGCTGGTAACAACAGATACAGAATTTCTGGCTAAAATATTAGGAGATTGAGTTGAGGATTGGACAAGACATCCTGGGAGAAATGTGAGTACTCTCAGGAACACTATTCAAATAAACTGAAGTTCTTATTTAGCATTAGCTCAGCTGAGTGAACAGGAAAGCTTTTCTGTGCTGAGGTGGACATTCTGTCATTAGTTTAGGCACCCAGTGCTTTCTGTAGAGGCCTTTGTTGTAGCAACAATCATACTTGAGGAGGGAGGTAAGGGGAAGTATTAACCTATGGATACCTATCATCAGTGGATAACCTATCATCAGCATAAAGAATGCCTGCTCTCAGGTAACCTGACTTCTCAGGAGCAGCTTTGTTGTTGGGTGTAGTCTTTGTCCAGATCTCCTGGCTGCTGAAAACATATGAGTGCTGTGTAGTCTTCATAAGTTTATTGTCCTCGAGTCTGAGGTTCCCAGTTGCATAACTTCTAGACATTGATGAAGTCCAAATTAACTCCTGCAAAACTGCACAGTGGATTCTCCTTGTAGCTTCTCATTTTATTTTAAAATGATTATAGAGCTTGCAATTGTAACATTTAGGGTGTATCAGATTAAATGGTTACCACCCTGCTTACTTTTAAAGATGTTGCCCCCGCAAAGTTAAAACCCCATTTAGGCTTGCATGGTATTCTTATGAGTAATATTTCTGACTGCCAATCTGGGCCTATAGCCACTCCAGCCCCATAATAATACACAGAGACACTGTATTAGATATAATTCGTTGGCCAGTTACTAGTTTCTTAACTGGTTTTAAATATTAACCCATTTTTTAAATATAAGTACTCTCACGTGGTCTTATTTTACCAGAGAGAGTGGCTGGCAATCTTCTCTATCAATCCACCATCTTGGAATCCCTCCCTACACTTCCTTTTTCCTCCTCGTCTCCTATTCCTGTCTACTTTGCTTGCTATTGGCCAACAGTACTTTATTCACTAACCAATAAGAGAAACATATTTACAGAATGAGATCTCTCATCATCGTATTTCTGTTGACACCTAGTCAGCATCCCTGTGTTATCTTTAATGCGTTTAGTGAGAGTGTTTTTTACACTTCTTATAGCTAAAACAAGGTGTTTAGAATCTCAGTTTGAGGAAGTGTGTCTATAGTGAAAGTGGTCTTAGAACTCAGGTAGCTCATCCACAGAACTTCCAGTTAATTTAATGCCCTATGTATGTTGCAATTTTGAAAGTTTGAACTGAAAATTGAATAGAACATAAGGCTTTTCAGCTTCACTTTGATTTTTACACCATTCAACCACACCCTTGTTTCACCTACCATTCTGTCTCTCTCAAATCTATCTCAGTCAGGCATTGAGCCAAAATGTAGATCAGAACTTGGGTCACTGATTTGCATTAATTGTATTCCACTGGGAAGTTTTCAAGTTCTCACCTCATTTGAATTAGCACCCTTTTCCAGTTCCCATGTCATGAAGGAATTTCAGTTTTTGGCTTACAGAACATTATATGCTCTTGGTTTCTTGTTTATTTCACAGACCATACTTAAGAGTACCTTGTGGTCTTCCTTCAAATTAGCATTGGATATTGAGTGTTGTGAGATATTTTGCTTATCTTCTAGTGATAAGAAATCTTGTAGAGCTGTAGTGGTGAACACCTTTAATTCCAGTACTCCAGAGATAGAGGCACAGAAATCTCTGAGTTCTAGGACAGCCAGAGCTACACAAATAGAAACCTAGTCTCAAGTCTTTTCCACCTTCAAAACTGAGGAAATAAACTAAGAAAGAAACTGACTTATCCTTCACTATTTTTGTAGTCTTGGTCCATCTCCATACCTACTTTGCTATTTTTAATTAGAAGCATTGTCTTCAAAATCAGCAACAAAATCTAACATTCTTTGGTTTTATATACAGTATTACTGACAAAATAGTTTGTTTTCTTGCTCTGTTATTGCTATATTTAGTTCCAAGTTTAGCTCAAGTAGTTGCATTTTCTCTTTCCAGTAGACTGGAAACAGAAACCATGGAGGCAGATATCACAGATCATTAAAGAAAGATGAAAGAGTATGAAAGGAGCAATTGAAATTTGTACAGTATTACTTACAGCTATTAGAGAGGCAAACTGATGCAGAATCAATTGGATAAATATCCTGCTCAAATGATGAGCATGACTGAGGTAGTATTCTGAATGCCTGCCTACAATTATGTGATTAGGGCAGGAGAATGGTCTAAACGCGTTTCTAGTGTTCTTTCCAACAGTATGCTCTGTGTTTTACTAGTCAGATAATGCTTGCTCCCTCTGTTACCTATACTCACAGGTTTTGTTCACTCTATGCTCTACTTAGGTGATCTCACTTCTTTTATATTTCTACATATGATCCATGGCATCTCACCAAGTCTTTAGTTCTTCCTGAAGGCTAAATTATTGTATTCAAGTCCCAGCCATAGACATCTCAACCTTTACACAAAAAGAGCTGTCCATTCTCTGTCTGCTACATGAAAGGTTTCTTGCTTCAGTATATGTGTTGTTAATCATCGAGTTGTTAGTTTCTGAAGTAAGAAAGTCACATATTTTATCCACCAACAACTTTACGGTATAGATTACATCTAAAATTTCTTTTGCTCTGATGAGTGGCCATGAAAAAAAACAGCTTAAGGAGGAAAGAATTGATTGCACTTCAATTACCAGAGCTAGCACTGACTTTGTAATGTAAAATTGTTCATATTTGCTCTTGATTATCTGGGATGTGGCTTTTCTCAAGTTGCAAATTGCATGAGTGCAAATTTTGTCTACTCATATTCATTGATGGACCCCTGTTGCATGGCACACAAATGTTTTTGCAATGACTAAATCAAAATAATACTAAATGCTTGGTATTCTAAATTTGAATCTTAGAAGTTTAAATATAACAGTAAAAATGTCTAATGACAGTTCTCATTTTTACAAGTACTGCACTCTTTTATGCTAGGCACTCAGTGTCAAATAGTAAAACAAAAATTATAACCTTCAGATTGGAAATATAGTCATGTTACAAAGTTGTTTTGAAAATACCTTACCAAATTAAGTTTCCTTTAAAATAGATGAGCTTTTGTGGTGAGGGTTGATATAAATAATTCCAGTCATTATTCTTAATTTTACTTAATCGCCTTTATCCTGTTTTTTTTTTATTTTAATTATTTCACATATTCTTTAAATTTTTATACAATATATTTCAATCATGTTTTTTCTTTCTTTAAAAAACCCTGCAGTCCAGTATGTTTTGACTGACTAATCCTGGTTATATGTCTTATCCTAGTGTGTTGTTGATATACTAAGTGTCAATTCACTGATAAAAACTGATTATCCCATTCCCAGCAGCTGCCAGTTGCATATAGCTTCTTCATTAGGGGTGGGACTCCTTGCCCTTTTTCCTTCCTCTGTAGTGAAAGTTTGTCTGCTGGGAGTTTATGAAGATCATGTACAAACTTTCAAAGTCTCTGTGAGTTCATATGTTCATCTGATCTGCTTTACCTCTAAAAGCTTTCCATGGAATAACCTAGTACCTCTGGCTCTTTATGTCTTGTTCTCCCAATTGCATCTCTGAACACTTAGGAGAGGGATATGATGTAAGACATCTCATTTAGGACTGAACATTCCAAAGTCTCTTACCCACTGCCCATTGCAAATTTCTGTGTTTATTACCATTTACTGTAAGAAACGTTTCTGATGAGATTTGAATGATATACTGAAATATGTTTATAGCAGTATGTTATTAGTAGCAGTTTTATTGTTGTATTCATTTAGTAGAATAATAATAGTAGGTTTTCCCTAGGACTCATGATCTATGTTGCCTCAATAACAATTTCAGGTATGGGTTTCATCTTGTAAAAGGAGACAGGGGGTTCAAATTCAGCTAAATTGTGGGTGATTATTCCCATAACATTTAAGCCACTGTTGAACCAGCAGTCTTAACTTGCAGAAAAGGGCTTAAATTGGCTTGTTGTGTTTGTAGCTGTGTAAGATTGAATATTACGGTTTTTTTTTTCTCCAATGTTGTATGTAGCACGTTTCAACATTATAAACACTATCCAGTAGGTGCTTTTAGTAATAGGGCCTAAGGGCAAGTTATGGAGGGCAGTCAGTAGCACTGGTAATACCCTGTAATGCTGAGGGGTGAAGCATATATGGAACCCAATTTCCAAATATCTTAAAAAATAAGTGACCCATTCCTGGTGCTGGGTTTACTTGGTAGAATGTGATATCTGATATGGGCATTGCACCTGCCCCCAATTAAATGATAACACTATTTAAACTCCTTTTATAGATGACTGGATTTCAGAATTCTTTCACGATAATTACTTTTCAAATTCATTCAGAATTATCTCTCTCCATAATCCTTTCTCTATTCTTCCTTTTCTTATTTAAAAATAATTAGAAGCAATTACAATATCCTTTTCAAATTAGCATGTTCTTTATTTTGTACTTATTTTATACATCGTTTTTAATAACTGCATTGTGAAAATAAATGGTAATTCAATTTCTCATTTTTATCTATTCCATTTTTTTTCAGTTTATATAAGTTTTATATAAGGAAGAACATTTCATTATCAATCAGGAATGCTTACTAGGAGTCATGGAGTCTCTGTGTTAGACTTAAGAATGTGATGTATGCATATAAAGTAGCGAGGTAGGCTCTAAATCACCTCATAACTTGTTGAGAGTGTTTGAATAATGTTAAGTCTTTGTCTTCCATATAGTGTTTGGAAAATCCAGTATAATCTTAGCTGTCCCTTGTCCTCAGAACTTCAGTACCTAACACTGTAACTGACAATTTTTAAGTGTGTGTCCATTCTGAACTTGACTTGTGATACATTACAAGTTTTCTCCATCACTGGGCTTGTTACCTAGATCATTTCCTAGATGATTAAGTTTACATGGAGTAGAATGGACAGTTGCTGGGAGGACAGCTGCCTGTTCATGAAGTGGTTAGTGTTTCAGATCTTGCTACCAAAGGTCCCTTTATGTTTTCTTTATGTCTCTCAAGTATATTTTAATTTTTGACAATTCTGTTATTGTATTTTATTACATAAATGTAACTTTCCTAATCAGTCATAATCCTAGTTTTTGATGAGTTTGAGATGGCCTTGCTTGTGACCATGATGATTGTTGTTTAAAAAATGGCAAAAACATTTCAGGAAAGCCATGTCACTAATCAGTCTGAGGGTTCTTTGAAAGTGGGGTCCCAGGAGACCTTTCTCCATTGCCATTCCCAGTGATGACTTTCAGGGTACAGGAGAACACAAGTTGGAAAGGAAAATCCATTAATTCCCAGGGCCAGCCTCTTTCCTATTTTCAGTCTGAGAGTCTTGAGGCCACTGTAGTCTCCAAATACATTTGAGCTTCATTACAACTGGTTAGCAGGGTCGGGCTCATATCATAGTTCATTTTGTGAAATGTTTATCTGAATATAGTTCCTAGAGCCCATATATAAAAAGCTGACATGATGGTGCTTGCTTAGCAATCCCAGCAAGGAGCATATCCCTAGGGCAATCATACATATTCTACTTGTCAGGAATGTGCTAGGTCAGTGAGAGACTGTCGTGAAAATGATATGATCATTACCTGTGGAACAACAACTGAGGTTGTTGTCTAGCCTACACTAACAAACATATACATGTGTGATTCCCCACATGAACATGTATGTAACCTTGCCCATACCCCCAGAAACTAAGTGACTGATTAACTATATTAGTTCCTCTTTGATAGGTAGTAGTCATTTGGTTAGCAACAAATGAAATGTGTATGAACCAGTTTAATATGATAAATATTATGTAATAATTTAAATTGTTATACAATTAAATATGTTTTCAGAATTTTAACCAAGATAAGTATGTATGCCCTATGAAGAGAAGTTGAGCTCAAGAGTTTTGTGTTAGAATGTTTAAGCTGTGAATGTGAGTTAGAGAAATAATAACTGAAATTATGGATGGAGCAGTTAGAATTGCAGCTAAACAGAAGCCACAGGAGGAAAGTAAATGACCTGAAAATTAAGATTTGTATTTGTATATCAGAGTAAAATATCCTGTGTTTGTATAGGTATCTTTAAGTTCTGGTTGTTATTGCATGGTTGGGGCAGGGGCTGCTTACATACTAGCTATGCAAAATAGCCAAAGATGAATTTTCGCTATCTTTATGTTTTGGGTGCAAACACTGAGAGATGGGCTATTAAAAGGATTTGTATAGTACTACACACCCGATAACACAAAATTATTTATTATTTATATTTGGTAACTGAAAATATATGTTTATACCAGAGATGACCAGTATGGAATCATTATAACACATGGCGTGGTTCACCTTGTAAGATAACTAACTAGTTCTGTATCAGTTCCTACAGTTAGCAATGTGTTGCTACTCTCCAAACAAACCATTACTGTCTTTTGATTTACTGTGCTTTAGAGTTGAAACTTTATAATGTATTCATGGAAGAAAGAATATGGAAGATCCAGTTCTCAAAAAAAATGTGAACTCTGTAATTGTATCTCCATTATGACAGACAAAGATGCTAAGGGCTGGGCAAAATATCGAGCTTGAACAAAATAAGAACTAGAAATGGAGTCATTCTGACAGTAAATCCCAGTGCTGAGTATGTACCCATGGTCTAGTAATTCCTTATATACCAGTGCCATTTCAAAAACAGAACAGTTCATTGAATACACTTTTACTTTCCGAACCCCCAACTGTCCTGTGCATTCAGTTTGCATCTAAGAAATCAATGGTCTGTTTAAGGTTCTCTTTAAATGGAGTTTGTAACCTGGTTTTCTTTTAATCCTAATCTATGAAGATTTGTAAAATCTGTTTTTCAATTTTTAGTATTTTTTATATTGTCTTAATAATTTTCTGTAGAGAGCCATGTAGTGCCACGCCTTAAAGTGGTGCTGGCTTCTACCTTACACCTTCCTGCTGTTGTAGATTCTCTGGGTAAACAAGCCCTTAATTGGTTAAGTCTGTTCAGCCTGTCTGCTTCTGCATTAGAGTAGCCTATCTGCAGGATCCACGTGGCTCACTGGCATTTGTTAGCTCAAAGGTATTTAAGCCTGTGCAGGGGTCTCCTCGCTCTCTCTCTCTCTCTCTCTCCCTGCAGGTCAGAAGCAACATGTTTAAAGGATCCTGATTAAAACTGCATGAAGAAGATCTACCCGAAGTCACGTCTTCCTTGCTGGCGAGGGCAGGCGCATACCGATGATGGCCCGTATGGGGAATTTTTCAGATCAGAACTTCTTGCAGTCAGGGCAGCGCTGGAAGGTTCCCAAGGTAAGTTGGGACAAAATTAAGGCTCTTGGTAAAGAGGGGATTTAAGGTCCTCGATAAGGAGCGATAAAGTTCTGGGTTTGGACAAAATTAAGGCCCTGGGTAATGAGGCAATGAGGTCTCCAGTTAGGAGCTATAAAGTCCCAGGTAAGTTGGGACCGAGTTAAAGACCGCTGAAAATTGGCAATAAAGTCTCAGCCATTGAGCAAGTGGTTTTAACAAACCAAAAGTAAAATATTTAAGATGGGGACTTCCTAGTCCAAATTTTCTGGCTCTTCAGGTGCTACTTTTGTCAAAGAAACTTAAAATAAAGAAAAGCACACTAGAAAGATTCCTGAGCAAATGCGATGCCATTGGGCCTTGGTTCTCAGTTTCGGGAGACATCAAGGTAGCCTGCTGGGCTGAGGAAGAATTGCAAGCCCTCATAAAAGGAGTTCAGAAACAATTCCCTAAGGGGCAGAGGGGGAAGGGAGATGAGAAATAGCAATGTGGGGAGGGGAGTGACCCTCCTGGAACAATGCCTTTGGGGCCTTCTCCTGATCACAGTGACAAGGGCAGGGCCGAGGTACAGGGCATTCCTTTTGCCCTGAGGTCTGGAAAGCCTTACAAAATGACTTAAGTCTTGAACAAGTAAATCAGATTGCCATAAAAGCATGGAAGTCATTACCCAATAAGGGAGAGGTGAATGGTAACCTCACTAAGATACTACAAGGCCCCATAAAACCATTTTTAGATTCTGTGGCCTGTTTGGTAGAGGCTACAGAGAGAGATTTTGGCATTACTGCAGCCATAGTTGCAACTATCTCTTTTGCAGTTGTGGGTTCAGTCACAGCTGCTGTGGGTATGAGTACATCGGTGCAGACAGCCTGTAAGCTAAATGAGATGTCCAAGAATGTGGCTACTACTTTGGATACTCGATCCAATTGGTGCTCAAATAAAAGGAGGTTTAATGATTGTAAATCTAAGAATTGATCTGGTGTAGGAGCAAATAGATAACTTGTGGCAGCTGGCCCAATTGGGATATGAAATGAAATATCCAGGCTTGTGTGTTACCAGCATTCAGTATAAGAACTTTACACATGCTGCTAATTTGTCACAACAGTTGTTTAGCTATCTTTTAGGAAATTGGTCTGCTGACATTGATGACTTGATGGCACAACTGCGAGTGGCCATCGTTACAGTGAATTTGACACGTGTGGATGCGGGACTGGCTACCAGATTGTCATCGTGGTTCCCGTTGCCATGGATCATCTGAAAGATTGGGCGGGAATGGGAGCCATAGATGTACTCTTATTGCTTATCTCCTTCGTGGGCCTATTGTGCCTTTGCAAGATGAGGTTTGCTCAGAAGCAGTATGCAGCTATGGTTGTCCAGGCATTTATAGCCATTGAGGCAGGACAGTATCCCCAAGCATGGCTCACAGTCATGAACACGTATTGATCCTTCATGCTCAGGTTGTATGGCTTAGCACTGCACTCCAAGTTAGCTTTGGAAGTGAGCAACTCTGAGAAGGGCAAATCTGGTTGCAAGTGGGTTGGTGGCACAGGCCCCACCTCCAGGAAAAAAGATGCCAGACAGGTGTGGAACTGACTTGGCTGACTACCAGGATTCAGGGTCATAACAATGTCCACTGCTTTACTGGAGACCAGACCACTACCCTTGCCTGTTGCGTTATTAAAACAAAAAGTGGGAACTGTAGAGAGCCATGTAGTGCCACGTCTTAAACTGGTGCTGGCTTCTACCTTACACCTTCCCGCTGGTGTAGACTCTCTGGGTAAACAAGCCCTTAATTGGTTAAGTCTGTTCAGCCTGACTGCTTTCGCATTAGAGTAGCCTATCTGCAGGTTCCACGTGGCTCACTGGGTTTTGTTAGCTCAAGGGTATTTAAGCCTGTGCAGGGGTCTCCTATCTCTCTCTCTCTCTCTATCTTTCTCTCTCTCTCTCTCTCTCTCTCTCTCTCTCTCTCTCTCTCTCTCTCTCTCTCTCTCTCTCTCTCTCTCTCTCTCTCACTGTGGGCCAGAAGCAACATGTTTAAAGGATCCTGATTAAAACTGCTACAACAGCCCCAGTGGAGACAGTGTAGCAATGCTAAGTGAAATCTCAACAGCTATCTCTCCAGAGGTTCGCACCACACCTGGTTATGCCTCCTGGGGAAAAGTGGTTCAGGTCCCTGCAGGTGCTTGTGTGGCTGGCTGTTTGGAAAGGGTGCTAGATGTGTTTTGTGCTATGATAACAATATTGCCTTTTATTCATGGATATTTTAGCCTGTAGCTCCACTAGTAATTCATAAATGCCAAGAGAACACTTAGACATAGTTTTAGGAACTGAAAGAGATACAGATCAGCAGTCAGTAGTTGGGTATTGCCCTCTGTGCCTTCAGATACAGATCCTAAGGCGCCAGTTGTGACTTCAGATGTCAGCCAGGGCCTGATAAATCAATTACGGCTAAGGCTGTAAGAATTTTCCTGCAATGTGACCCTGCCTGTAATTAGCCCACCAGCAGCAAAGTTATTATGGGATTCACCACAATACTCTAATTTTGGATCTTATTGCCCTTAAATCAATACTATTAGAAATTTACTATCCAGAGACAAAGATTATTCTGTAAATTCAACAAATCTAATCTCTGATACGCTGACCACAAACAGGCCAAAATAAACAGAGGTTCCTGGCTACACACTTGCTTAGATGTATTAAAGACCTCATGTTTCAAAGTAATTGTTGACGCCTTTATAGTATGTCTGTAAATCTTTAAACTGTGGCTAAAGATCTGTTCCTTAAACTTTCTGTATAAAAACCCGATACTTTGAAGTAAACTTTGCAGCAGTTCACAAACCTCCTCAAGTGTGTTTGTGTCTGTCTGTCAAGCCAAAGCCACTCTTGACCTGGCCATCTGAGTCTTGGTCTCCACACAGACCTGCTACCCACTGAGCAGTCTGTGGCATAAAACTGCATGAAGAAGATCTACCCAGAGTCGCGTCTTCCTTGCTGGCGAGGGCAAGCGCATACAATTTTCCATGTCTGTTTACACCTATAATTTTTCATTAAACTGCAATGTATTTTCCATTTTGAATAATGGTATCAGTGAAGTATATCAAAGTAAATAATGTTTTTGTGTAATACAGAATCATCTTATCTTTGGTTCTTATTGGTAGTGTCGTGTTTTCAGCTACCTATTCTGATAGAAAACATGGATAACTGGAAATGATGGATTTTTTCTTCCTTCCTGCATGGATTTAGCAGTAGCCCTAATTACATAAGTATATATGATAAAGGAAATATTTTTGACTAGGTAAATCAAAGGTTATTATAAAGATGGCCTTTCTATAGAAGAATATAAATTTTAAAATATGGTGTTGCTGTTTGTTTTTAAATTCTAAAGGTTTACTCATAATTTTCTTATTTCTCACACTTAATCTGTCCTTAAATTACAAGGGGTCTCATTGTAGCTGTTATCACATTAGTCCAGACAAACACCACACTACTCTGCATCATTGTTACCCCATACCTCTTCTTTTTAAATGCTGGGGATGCGGATTACCTTCTGTTCTTTACAGATGCCTCAAGGTTAGTTATAAATTCCATTGCTTCTCAGAATGCCAGATGTACTTGGATGATTAATGTGGGTTTTTCCTGCATTTCTACATCAATATAGATCACTGTTTAAAAGATGCTTAGTCGGTGGGGATGTAACTTGGTGAGAGATACTTAACCTATAAACCCAAGACCCTGTGTTCATTTCCAAGCACATCATATAGTGGGTGTTGGGTGGGGGCAATTACTTTGCCTGTGTCATTCATATCCTGTGAGTTTCTTTATATTCTCTACATCCAGCTATTTCGAAGGAAACTCAAGGAACCTTGACTTCAAATGTTGTGGAACTTGCATCCTATGTGGGAACATAATATTCAGGACTTATTCCCATGCAGGTAAAGGATTTCCAGAACTTCTACACATGTGAGTACCTCATTTCCAAGAGTGCTTCCAGGTGCTTATGGTAAATGATTGCCATGGCTTCTAATCATATGTAAACAAACTATGAATGGTGCCTACCCATGAGGGACAAAAATAAAGAACTTCATCTAGTGTGGTTATCACACAGAGAAGACTTTTGTTTTCAGGCTGTTTCTCAAGTGAGTGCAGAGTAACTATGTCTGCTTCCCATGTTGATACACCAAACTTTGGTCTTATTTTATTTAGGGACATTATAATTTAGACTGTTTCCCAGTGAATACATAACATCTAAGATTGTTTAATGTATCCTGGATTGCTTTTCATAAATGCAGATGATATGCAGGATTTCATCCCCTGAAGGTACTTGATATGTAGGTCTTTTTCCTATGAAGGCACATAATACACCTGACAACTTCCAATGCAGAAACTTAATATCCAGGAAACAATGCCCAGTGGGAACATCAAATGCAGTATTGTCTCTCATGACTACATGGAGCCAAGGATACATAAATTGCTGTCTTTGGAGGTTGTGGTAGAATAGCACTTTAACAAAACTTGACAAAGATCATCAGAAACATCAGAGATGTATATTACAATTTGTAACTGTAGCACTATTACAGTTATGAATAGCAATGAAAATAATTTTATGGCTAAGGATCACCACAATGTGAAGAACAGTTATAATATTAGAAAGAGTTATAGCATTATGTGTTATAGCATTAGTAAGGTTGAGAACCATTGTTATAAATGTTATATAATATAATTTCGCATGTGATTATGTGATATCTAAAATTGTTTTCTATATTGTTACTTTATGTCTAGAATATCTAACACTGAGTGTAGATGGTCCCAAGGAGTGTTTCTGTATGGAAATCTATCCTGGATAGTATGCTCATAGGAAGAAATTTTGGATATCATGTAACTGCCTAGAAAATATGCTGGATATCATGTATTTGCATGGCAAAAAGTCTTCTGTCCTGTATATTTTTATCTACCTGGAACAACGTTTGGAATATTCTACATCTACATGTGAAAAAGTTTGAATAACTTGTATTTTTAGGGGAGGAAGACTTGGAGCTTGTTTACCCACTTGAGATGAAGTTATAGATACCATATGCCTGAATAAGTAGTAGTTCTGGACAGCTTTTAATCACATGTGAACAATCTGTGTATATGTTTTTCCTGCATAAGTAATAGTCCACAGTATCATGAATGTGCATGGAAAGAAGCCCTAGTTACCTTTCATTATATGTGAAGAAATTCTGATGTTTTATAAATGCTTGGGAAGCAGTTGTGAACATCATACCTTCATGGAAAGCATTCCATTATGCTGTATATCATGTACCCTCTTGGAAAACAGTCCTAGCTATCATAATTTATTGGAAGAAATCTTGAATATTATGTACTACTATGAAAAACCTATATGAAAATAGTCCTTGAGATTACTATGTACATGTAAGGAAGTCCTGCATTTGTTTTGCTGCATGGGAAGAGGCAGGGTTTCATGTACCTAAATGGGGAAATGTCTTGCGTATTATATACTAACACTGGATGAAGTCATGATATCAGGCATACTTATGGGAAACATTCCTGGATATCATGTGCCTGCTAATGAAATTTTCAGGACATCAGGTTCTCACAAGGGAAAATACCCTGAGTATATATGAAAGCATGAGTAGAAATTTTGGAAATAATGTACCCATATGAGAAGCAGTCCTGCCTATTATAATCTTATAGGACAAAGTACTGGATTTTTGATCTAACATGGTAAATATAGAGATACTAATTCATACATGGAAAATGTCCTGAATACCTTTATCCATATGGGAAGCAGTCTTTAATATGAATCCACCTGAATATCTTCTGGATATCCTGTACATACATGGAAAGAAGTCATATATTATATATCCACATAGGAAATAGAAATTCCACATAGAAACAGTCATCTGATGTGCCTACGTAAAATGAGTGTCATGCTCTGATTATCATGCATCTGCACAAGATGGAAAACTTTATTTTATGTACCTCAATTAGAAGCAGTCCTATATTTCCTGCAATCTCAGGGAAAGTGTTCTAGGATATCATGTATTCACATGAGAAACAGTCCTAGAAAATTTGTATCTACATTGGAAGAAGAGCAGGATGACATGTATTCATACTAAAAAAATTCCATTCTATCAAATATTTGTGTAGAAAATACTCCATTATATCAGTACTTTTGGTAGTATGAATGTAATTGTTCCCTAAAAGCTCACTGCAAGTGGCACTATTAGGTAGTATGGCTTTGTTTCAGTAGGTGTGTCCTTGTTAGAGGAAGTATGTCACTGTGGGCAGGCTTCAAGTTCTCATATATACTCAAGCCAAATGCAATGTTTGAGACCATTTTCTGTTGCCTACACAAGATGTCAAATGCTCAGCTGTCTCTATAGCACCATATCTGCCTTTATACTGTCATCTCTCACCATGATGATAATGGCTGGAATCTGAGCTAAAAGCCATGTTATCAAATGTCTTCATTTTGTAAGAGTTGCTGTGGTCATGGTGTCTCTTCATAGCAATAGAAACCTAACTAAGACAGTGATCTCATGGGTGGAAGCACTGGATATTATGCTCCTGCATGGGAAGATGTTCTGTATATCCTGTACCCAATGAAAACTAGTCCTGTACATCATATTCACACATGAGAAGCAGTCATACTGAGACCAAGCCCCACAGGTCATTTCTGCCCCTGGCTCCACCAGTCAATGAGTGTGGTCAGTGCCACAGAAGCAGACAGTGAATATGCCACTACAATTCCCCTTTTAGTCTAAAGAAAAGATTTAAGCTTGATACAAAACTACACGCAAAAAAGTGAATAACAAGTGTGCTCTAAGAAAAGGAAAATCGAGAACAAAACCACAAACATACCTAGTCCTAGTGTGAAGGCATAAGGGAGTTTACAGTACAGTTTTCCTAAGCTGAAAAGCTTAAGTCTAGTACCTAATATATGTAACTAGGAAGAGAGAATAATACTTAGGATAATTTAATCTCCAACCTCATCAAGACCTGAGAAGGAAAATAACGATACCAGGGTAGACAGGAAGTGCGGAAGGGCAACTTCCAAAAGGTGCAGCGAGGACAGAAACAGCAAGCTACCTGGACAGTCACCCAAGGTCTCACAGCAATGTTGGTATATCCAGTTTTGGCTAAGGCCAGGAGTATTTGACAGACCACAACAAAAGCAGGGAGGTAGAAAGGCTGTCTTACCCTGACTTGGCAAGGTTCAGCAGTCTTCTATGTTTGTCTCCTGCAAGCACATAGGACCACATATCCAAGTCAGTGGTCAAAGTTGAGGCAGATCTTTGCTCACGAGGGCATTAGACGAAGTGAGGATGAACTCCAGAAGGAGCAACAACAGTGTCCAACATATTTTCAGGAAAGTGCATGGTGCTGTCAGGAGCAACAGTGATTCATGTCAACACAGTACTAATATAAAAACATTTAAATGCCATGTTCTGCAATTCTATGAAGTGATTGAAGACTGAGCATCTATGTCTGACTAATCTCATAGGCAAATTAAACATGGGTGAGGAAAATCTGTAATACTCAGGAACATGGCTAACAACCCGAATAAAACTTACTTTAGTAAAGCTAGGATAAATACCTAAACAATATAACTATATATATATATATATATATATATATATATATATATATATATAAATCCTAAAGTAGAGGTAGAGTAAATATGTCTAAACAAGAGGTAGAGCTCTAAAGGGCAACAAGACAAATATCCCAAATTGTATCAAAATACAAAATGTCTAGAACACAAGCAAAAATATACATAAATAGAATATGGCAAGTATAATGTGCATAAAACATCATAAAAGGAAAGATTTCACACAATATAACAAATATAAGATACAATTCTTCCAGGAAGGAAATAAACTTAATTTAATATAGGTTACCACAAATAAGAATATATAACAATGTAAGCTGTAATACTAATGTCTCACTCTTACTAAATAATTCACAATAGGCTAGCCTATCTATATCCATTCTGAACCATATTTTTCCCAACCATACCCTATTCCTGTCTAAAAGTGATAACCATGTCTAAGTATCACCTTCCAAACCCATCCCCAAGTAACTAAGACCAACCCTATGAAGATGAATATTATCTAAGAGTGGGAAAAGGGGGCGTGGTTATCTTAAGATTACTTCCTGCTGAAAAGGGATGATGATTTCTCCATGGGATCCTGTTGGAAGTAAATTTTAAGCAACCAAATTTCTCAACATAACTGGCTCTAACATATGTAGGTAGTCATTCTGTGGCAGAAAATGCTTAACTGGAATTTTACTTGAAACTCTGGCCAGCTTGTAATACGAAGGTGCACAAATATAGCTAGCTAGTCATGAGTTGTCTCGAGAAAAGCAGTCTCAAAATGGTTTTGGGTGAAGTTTGTGGTCCAGATGCATCAGGCTGAGTCATGTGAAATGTCCAATTGGGGTCCCATCTCCTTTCCAGAGTGTTTAAATATTGCTGTTGAGAACCTTTATATTCATTGTGCAAAATTTAAATGTCAATATCAAGGTAAATTTTATAATTTTTAGGGTATGCATTAGGGAAAGGCAGCAATAAGCTTTAATATATAAATGAGAATATTAGCATACAACGCTATGTATGTAATCAATGTGGTAGAGCTTTTTCACCTGTCAGTACTCTCCAATCTCATCATAGAACACATACTGGAGAGAGACACTATGGATTGCAATAAATGTGTTAAAAGTTTTTCACAGCACAGCCATCTTGTATGTCATAAAAGAACACATACTCGAGATAGACCCTAAGAATGTAACCAGTGTAGTAAAGCTTTCATAACACATGATGTGCTTAAAATCATATAATAATACATGCTGCAGAGAATCTTTATGAATGTCATCAATGTAGTAAAGCCTTTGCACATCCTAGCCCTCTATTAAGTCATAAAAGAAACCATACTTGAAAGACACTGTATTTATCCCATGTGGTGAAGTCTCTCTATGTATCATTAGTCTTTATAATCACAAAAAAATCATAGTGCATAGAAACCCTATACATGTAAGCATTGTGGTAAACTTGTGCACTTTACTTATCACAATAACCTTTGTGGACCTAAGAAAACTTATGGAAATGGTCTTCAGCCAACACATATTGTATTATATAGGATTCTGGAAAGAAAAATATCTGACAAGTGTGAACAATCAATTCAGTCATTACAATGTCTCTGTTTTGTTCTCACATGCAAACTCATATGGACAAAATTCCTAGGAATTCATTGATAAAGGATCCCTGTTTCATCGTAACACTTGTCTTTATTTACATAAAAACCTCATTCAGATGAATTGTTATCTCTAACCCTAATCCTTCATGCTTCCTTTCTATTACATGAAGCAATTCATGTTGCAGGAAATCTTTGAAGACTTTAAAACCCTCAACACATGCATTACAAGATTAAGTGCTCAGAAGAAAAAATATTCACATATGGAAATCTGTTTAGAGATTTGATTTCATTATGTGATGTCAGTGTATGCGTTTGTGAGTGTTCATGGTTTTTCACGAGAAGGTTTCACCATGTAGAATTTCTGTAGGAGGAACCAGAGTATTTTCTGAGAATACTGGCATAGGTCAGGGCAGTGAACCATTCATAATTATGTACTTCCATATCTCTAACCCTGTGCATATTTTAAATCTTTTTTTCATAGTAATACATGTAATAGGAAAGAGATCATGGAATAAAAAACACACATCATGTAAACAATTTTGTGAATATTTTAGACATCATAATTGATTTTAGTCTTAAAAAGTTATCTAAGAACACATTCTGGAGAGGAAGCATTGCATATCCCAGTACTCTCTTAAGTCATAAAATAAGACATACTTGAATGATGCTGAATGTTTTCCATGTGGTAAAGACCCTCAATTTATTATTAGTCCTTATAATCACAAAATAATAATAGTGCATAGAAACCCTATACATGTAAGCATTGTAAAGTTGTGCACTTTGCTTATCATAATAATCGTTGTGGGCCTAAAAAAACTCTTATGGAAAGGACTCTCACTAGAAAGGATATGGTATGAACTTCAGCCAACACACATTGAGTGACATAGGATTCTGGAGAGAAAAATGGCTGACAAGTTTGAACAATCAGTTCAAGAATTACAATGTCTCTTTATTCTTCTCACATCAAAATTCATGTGGAAAAAAATCCTTGGTATTCACTGATAAGGGAAACCTGTTTCATTGTAACATTTGTCTTTATTTACATCAAAACATCATTCAGATGAATTGTTTTCTTTAAGCCCAAACCTTCATGCTTGCTTTCTTTTACATGAAGCAATTCATGTTGTAGGGAAACTTTGAAGACTTTAAGACCCTCAACATGGGTTGTGGGAATGAGTGCTCATATGAGAAAATATTCACATATGGAAATCTGTTTAGAGATTTGATTTAATTTTAATTATGTGATGTCAGTGGTGAGTTGGTGACTGTTCATGATTTTTCACAATAAGTTTAAAGGCTTGAGAATTCCTGTAGGAGGAACTACAGTATGTACTCAGAAAACTGACATAGGTCATGGCAATGAACTTTTTATAATATAATTCATCTGTATCTATAAACCTGTATAGATTTTAAATCATTTTTATTATCTTGATATCAGTTCATAGGGAAGAAATTATGGAAGGGAAAACCCACATCATATAAACAATTTTGTGAATATGTTAGACATGATACTTGTTTTTAGTCTTAATAAATAAAATTGTTTCATATGGAGATGGGGTGTTAACAAGTTCACTAGACACAAGACAAATGATAAATGAGTATATTATTCGGGAAAACTTACACAGATAATAATACAGAACTGCGGAAGGGGTTCCAGCTCAGGAAGATGAAGCCTTTGCACTTCTGATTTGATCTGCAACATGAGAGAGATAAATGAGAGACAGTGAGATGGAAAGTGAATGAGAGATAGAGGGAGGGGAAGTGAGAGAGTGACAGGGAGAATGGGAACAAGGGAGGGTCCACCCCATGGTTCTCCACCTTCTGCTCATGTGCACAGAACCAAAGGCACTGCAAAAGAAATAACTTCTGACTTCTTCATGAGATAATCTCAGCTGAAAGCCTGGATTCACAAGAACCTTGACTCTAAATGTCAGGTCCACTAGAGGCTCTGATTGGTTCTTATAGCCTAAGTGAAAAGAACTGATGATCAGAAAATAGAGAGTCACTTGACAGTGAAATTTGGAACAGGGCAATGGAATAATCTATGTGTATACACATTGAAGCCAGCAGGGCTTCCATCGAAACAACCCTGAGACCCTGAGTGTGGGGGCACAGGTCTGAGTCTGGCTTCTTCTTGCTGGCAAGGGACAATGTGTGGTATGGGAGTCAGGTGTTGGTTGATTCAGCAGGAGGTGTGGGTGCAAAAATTTTCTCCTACCTGCCAGTCTGGAGACCTCAGGCATCTGTTCCTCAAGTACGTGGAGAAGAAGGTCTGAGTGAAGCTTCAGCCATAACAGCAATCGCAGGTAGCACCATTCCATCCCTCAAACACAGGGTACCTAAACAAGACCTCCTCTGAATTCACCTCAGATCAGAATCTACTCTTAAAAAGCTCCCTTGAGAGGCTTGATCTGGAGGTGGTCCAGATGCAAAAGCACCTGCTCTTAGATCTGCTATCTGATCCCTTATATCCTATTCTCAGCGACCACTCACTACTGTGTGCTCAGATTAAACATGGATTCATTATTTCAGTATTATTGAAGCATTGCATTGAAAAACTCGTGTTTCCATTTATCTTTCCACTCACCAGGACTTTTAAGTGAACAGGGAGGCTTTGCTCTTGTGCTCCAGCAAACACCCCAGATCCAGTACAGAATTTCTGTTCCTCCCTGGATTCTTTGACCTCGAATTTCAACCCAATCAAGTAGCCCCGCCATCCCGATCTGAGAGAGGTTTTCATTTATGTTGTGGTTTTGGGTTGATTTTCTCACTTCTTTCAACTAGACACTCAGTCTCTCCTGCTCTAAAAAAGCATACACCATTGGAGGTGTCTAAATACCTCCAATTCTTTGCACCAGTACTCTCTGGAACACACTCCTGGACAGTGCTCTGAAGAACTTTATCCAAGTCCTACATAATGTAGCAGCAAGCTGCCAAGTCAGATAAGTGGTTTAAGCTTGCATCTCTATCACTGTTAGAAAAAGGAAACCAAGCTGACTGCTGTCAGTTTAGGAATTAAGTTCATACCTATTTTTCAGGACTTTGGTGTCTGACTTTGGATCATTACACCTCAGAAAAAGCAATGGCTAATTTTCTTTCCTAGATGCAACAGGTTGTTAACCTCTAATAAACCTGTAAGACTTGGGCATTCATTGTTATTCATTTGCTAAACTCTGGTGTCTAAGTATATTTATCAAAGTTAATGATTTTTTTTTTATTTATTCTGTTTTGGTTTACAGTTTTTATGCCTGTCTGTGTATTCTTTCCCACTGTACATACGATTTCATGTAATGAACACTCATCTTAACCTCTCTGTTAACAAAACAGAATTGCAAGCCTTATTCTCCTGTTGCTATCTCTGTCATAAGTCCTCGGTTGAAAGTGTGTGTCACTGTGCCTCTCATAATGTCTTGTTTTTTGTTTTTGTTTTTGTTTTTGTTTTTGTTTTTGAGATAGTGACTTTCTATGATGCTTAGACTGGCCTCAAACTCTGGTTGTCTCCCCATAGTAGCATTGTGATTTCTAGTGTTTCAGAAAGTTCAAGCTGGATATACCAGACCCCACAGATGGCTATTTTTTTTAAAACTAGGCATCACAGAGGAAGTGTGGCAGTGTAGAAAAAAGTGCTTAACAAATGCACTCTGGAACTTTACTGAAGCAACTTAATTGGGAAATTCTATTTTAATCATCAGAAAAGCAAATGAATTAAAAAATAGTTTAGCTTCCCTGCATTGCTGGCACTCACCTTGAATCTGAACACTAGGGAGGTAGAGGCAGTTGGATCTATATCAGTTTGAGAACATCCTAATTTACACACAGAATTCCTAGACAGGTTGCAAAGACACAGAGAAACCCTGTGTCAAAAACTAAAAAAAAAAAAAAAAAAAAACAAAAACCAAAAAATACACAAAAGAAAACAAAAACAAAGAAACACTAACAAAAAATAATGTAGACAAGCAGTGATGTTTCAAGCCTTTTAACTCTGCAATGTGGATACAGAGGCTAGGGCATCACTGAGTCTAAGAACATCAAGGACTACCACAAGAAACCCTCCATGTGCATGTGTTATCCTGAATCATGTATACATATGTGCATACATATCCAAGTGACTGTGAAGATCAGGAGAAACTGTCATCTCTAGGAGCTGTATTTACAGGTGGTTTTCAGACACCAGGTGTGGGGGCTAGAAATAGAACTCCAATCCTCTGGAATAGGAAGAAGTGCTCTTAACCTGAAGTATTTTGTTAGCCCAAGAGATTCACTACTTACATTTAGTTCTTCTGCAGAATATTATTATTTATTGTTCTTTAAATTATTTTGCTGGAGCATTGAGTGATGAAACTGGATCCAACAAACTCAACAAACCAACAGGAGTTTATTGGGAATGGGGGTGAAGGAAGTGGTAGGTGTTAACCAATTGGGGGCAGAAATAGAAAGAGAGAGAATCTGGCAGGGGTTGCTTGCTTGTAAAGAGGAAGGGAGCAGCTTGGAAATAGGTTCTGCAGTGGAGGCCATTGAATTTGGAGTCATGGAGGTTCCTTTGGCCCAGATCCTTGTGGCCTCTGCATGCACAGCCTTTATGGAGTCACATAATGAATGCATGCCTTAGACATCTAAACTTTGACAATCATTGAAATGTCAGTGTAGCATGATCATCTGTGAAATACAAATCCAGGAGGGAAGGGAAGGTCACCTGTGGAAAGCAGAGTAGATCAACTCCAGGTCATGGAAGGTGCCTGAGAATTTGAGAGGCCTGTGACCTGGAACGATTACTTAAGAAGAAGACACAGGGCAATGGGGGTGATGACATCTACCTAGGTGCTTTCCTAAATGCTGCTCTCACTACTGTCCTTAGTGCCCTTGATACCTCGAAGCCTGACGTTGCCCCTAAGTGAAGCAGCGACATCGGCCTTATAGTAGGATTTCTGCTCAGTGGCCTGGGATGTATCAGCCCCAGGCCCTCCCCTCTGCTTCCGACTGGAGCTGAGCACTCCATAACCTGAAACCCTTGACACGTTTCCTGGCCAAAGGGGGATCAAAAGCAGGTCCACTGGACCAGTCTTGGATTCACAAGGACATGCTCAGGGAAAACACTATGCCAGGCAGGCCACCTCAATGTGAACCCAGAGGTGGCTCTCCTGCCCATGTCCTCTTATCTTCTGAACCCCAGGCTCTGAGGTGGGCTTCAGACACCCACTCTTTCTTCTTATTCTGGTGCTGGAGCAGCCAAAGCAGAGCAAAGGAGGGAAACAAGACAGGAGACAAGTCGATCAAGCCTGGCAGATAGGGCCGTTGTGAGGCAAGGGTGTCCTGAGTGCATAGGACTGCTCTAGACAGAGCCTGTCCTTCCTTAGTCAGCCTGGCTGTGCTGACACCCCCTGCAATCTGACCATGAGTGTTGTGTCTGCTAGTTCCCTAGCAGTGGAGGGCAGAGCACCTAGCCTGGAGGGAGACAGACTGATAAGATCCTCCAGGAAGAGGCACCCACTTCAGAAGTAGAATACTGCATTGCAGGTTGAGGGAGGAGGTCTGGAAAGTGGTCCACTTGCAGCACCTCAATAGTCCAGAGCCAGGTCTTGGCTCCAGGCCAAATAGAGCAGTTATTCCCCAAATGTGTCCACATGGGGGATGCGTAGCAAGTGTCCTTGGAACGGTAGTTTGGAAGGCTAAAGTCCCAGCTTATTAATAGTGTAAACCCCACCCCTTTTTCCTAGAGGGTCCTGGAGTGTGAGTGTGGATTTGACTTGTCTTGAGAGACCACAACCAAGTGCAGCCCACTAGTTTCAGGAGACCTGGTTTTTGAATGGGGATGGGGATAAAGGGGTGGCTGAGTGAGGCGTCAGTCTGATATAAGATAGACCTACAACCCATGCCCAGAACCAGACCTGCTGTAGCCCCTCCTACGCCTCACCCGAGGCTCTCGTTCCTTGACAGAGTGGTGTGTGTGTGTGTGTTGTGTGTGTGTGTGTGTGTGTGTGTGTTGTGCGCATTTATGCTTGCGCACTCTTTCAAACCGTCATGGTAAACTCTAGGGACAGAAAAATGGAGGGCACGGAGCAAGGAGGGAAGCCTACCTGGACCTTCAGCTGACAAGGGCCAGGGGCAGGGCCTCATAAAGCTGAGAGAACACTGGACTGAGTTCGCTGTGTCTGAGGAACATGGCCCCTGGGCCGCCAGTCACACAGGGGCTCTTGGTGCTGCTGCCTCTCCTGCCTCTGTAGCAGGTGGGTTGGACCGTGCTTCTGATGGGTTTATGGCGAGCAGGGAGCCCCTGAGTTCGACCCCTCCCCACTCAGGCTCACACTTATCCCCACAGGTGACGCTGGGTTCCAAGTAGGGCAACTGTGACCCCTCATACTAGTAAGTAGCTGGGACCAGGAGAGCGGAGGTAGTAGGGTGGGGGAGGGCGGGGAGAAGCAAATCCTGGCCTCCCCGTATGCAAGGAAAGGTTGGAGGGGTGGAGTTGAGCTACCCCCAACAGGCTCCAGGTGCCACTGTTCCAGCAGGTGCCCACCCCAGGCCCGCTGGATCACCCTATGGCATGTGGGGTAAGTGGAAGACAAGGAGCCAAGCCTCCAGTCCGACAGTTCTTCTGAAGGTAGACCTAGGCTTAGGTGGGCCAAACTACTTCCATTTATTGCCCACAACTCCCTGGACCCTGAAGAGCTCTTAAGCCCCAGCCACCCTGGAAGCAAGACATGATTATAGTTGACAGAAGGCACAGGGATTGTGCAGTTAGTTGGCTGAGGACAGAGTGTCCTGGGAATAAACCCAAGGAAATCTCTGGCCAGCTCTAAATAGCCAGCTAGGGCAGGCTGCTCCTTGGGCCTCGATATAGCCAAAGAAATTTCTGGCATGGAGAAACTTCTCTTGCTCTGTTTGCACCTGCCTGCTTGCTATACTCCTGATGCTTCTGTCTGGGGTCACATCCAGTTGTGTACGGTTCTGCTGCGTCAGGAAGCAGCAGCACTCCCAGACACACATGCCACCAGGATGGAAGCCATGTGACCTGAGAGTCATCCGTGTGGACAGTGACAGCCCTGCACACAGCACTGTGACCTGTGACTTTCTTGGGACCCACTAGCCAACGTGGGGGCAGTGGGCACTGGGGTGGATGCTAATCCATGGACACAAAACCACTCTTGTTCCCTGCAGCCTACAGTTCTGTGCAGTACCCACTAGGCATGCAGTTGCCTCTGTTCTTCGGGGAGCAAGACCCTGAATCCATGGTCCCTCCCATCTACAACCTGTATGCTGCCACCCTCCTATGATGAGGCTGTGAAGATGACAAAAGCCAAAGAGCAAGCAATGGCTCCCTCTGAGAAACCCAACTCTCTGCCTGAGGTCTTGGGGCTAAAGACTAATCCAGGGCCCCAAGAGCCAGGCCTCAGTGCCCAACAGCCCTACCTGTGCCCCTTTGAAAAGGGTAGGAGTTCCTTCTTCTGGAGCTACTAAACCACAGCCTGGATTCTGGCACTTAGAACCAAGGACCTCCACCTGTGCCATCCTTCCCCCGGGAAAGCCAGCCATCCAGCACATTGCTGCAGACTCAGCCTCATTGCTATGCAATGCTGGGCCAGCCAGCCTGCCCACTATTGGCCCCTCCTCCTTACCCCTGCCATTCACCTGGGGTCCAGCAGTCCTGCAGCCCAGAGAGGCCAGAAACTTGAGAGCCTAAGCCCCACTGGCATGTCTGTCCTTTGAGAAGAGAATAAAGTTTATGGGAACATGGCTTCTGCCTTTATGGAAAGAGCTCTAGTGTCCCCAGGGTGTCCATGAATACGTAGGTAGCTGCCCCAGATTAGGTGGACAGGGCTCGTGGGGTGGTACATTTACACTTCCTGCTGGTGTTCAGAGCCCAGATATGGACAGTGAGAAAGGCCAAGGTCAGAGAGAAATGGTCTGAATTGTGTCTTCAGGACTGTCCCACATATCCTTAACACTCCTCCCTTACAGGTTGGGACAGTGGAAAGCAGTAGAGTTTGGCTGGAACACTTATTTGATGCAGAGCTATGATCAGGGAGGGTGACAATGGGCAGCAGATTCCCTAGGCTGGCATCCCACAGTCACAGTTGCTATATTGCTGCACTAAGTTGAAGGATTCTCCTGTCATCTGGCTACAAGCTGACAGGTTAGCAGCCTCCACTGGCCCCAAGGCTCAGTCCCCAGGCCCATCCATTGCTCATTTTCACCATTAGTGGTTACATCCCCATCCTTGTCAGTCTCCTTGGGTCAGCCTCCATCGTACTGAGCATCTCACACTGTCATGAGTACATACATATCTGCCAAGGTCTCACACTCAACCACCATCTGCTGTCTGCTTTATGAACTCCCCATTTGCTCAGGAACCACCAACACCTAGGCCCAAGACCCTCCTTGAGTATGGCACAGTCTATGAAATCCTTGCTGTCCTTGTCAAAGCTGCCATTAGCCTGCCCTCCTGGTTGTGGGTTTTTTCCAAAGCAAATCCCCATTGTCATTAAAGAACCCCTTGCTGCAAATAAAGTTACTGGTCCAGGATTCGAGTTAGAGCTAGGCCCACTTCTACCCTTTTCCATCTAGTTGTTGCTCTCCCCACTCACATGCACAGATGACCACGGCCCAAGATGGTAGCCACACCCCACACACCGTGGCAGCCATGACTTACAGTCTTTACTTGTCCATGCCCAAGCAGGCTCATGAGCTGTTCCCACTCTCAATCTTCTCCTTTCCATTGCCCTACTCATCAAACATCTCCAAGGACACCCCTATATTACTCTATCTGCTCAGCTGTCAAGCACTCAGTTTGTGGGGACACCTACATGTTCACTAGGAACTCCCCACTACCTTCCTGTCCAGGAGAGGGCAGGAAGCAACCCACCATCTATGTGGCTACCCTTCAGGGAAAACATAATTTAAATGGAGGAAATAATATGTTGAAGAATCAGGAGATATGTGATGAGCTTCTTGGTGAGAGAAATTCTGACAGGAGCAAAACTACAAAAAATGCAAGCAGGAGGTGGTGGCAGTCATGAGGGCCAGATGAAGGTGATCATGTAGGCACACAAGAGCCATGGCACAGGCCAGCCTTGTGAGGTGGCATCAGGGACAAAGAAATCTATGTAAAAGACCCTGGGGCCAAAGTAGGAGACAGCAGATGACAATACAACAGGAAGCCAGCATGGGAAGATGTCCCAGTGAGGCCATGGAGAAGGTTCCCAGATAAAGTCTTCCCTGCCAGCAGGTCATGGGACCGGGAAGACGTCCTGGCAGGAGCATTCCAAGGCAAAATTCAGCATTAAACCCTAATCTTTGCACATCCTTTTAGCAGCTTCAAAAAAGTGGTACTCCACCTTGGGCCTGGAGAAGGAAAGTGTTGATGGCTAAAGACTCCTTCCAGGCTTCCAAAGCTTCCCGTTAGGCTCCCAAGAGGCCCTCACACCTTGGATGAATTCTCTGCCTGCAGCACCTGCCTAAATATCCACACCAACCCACCCAGCTGGTCCACCAGAGACCCCTCTAGGCACTGAAGCCACCTTACTATGTGTGTGTGGCTGATCAAGACATTGCAGTGACTCCATGCTGCCTCAGGTAGAACATGCAGAACAATGGTCCAGCCAGGTTTTAGCAATGCTTGACTACCTGGGATATCCAGGATGCAGATTACAAAAGCCTATTATGGATAGGAAATCCTGGCAGCCTTATTTCAGGATAGGGTCAGTCCTTCCATACAGGGCCCTTTCCTAAACCTTCTCAGGTCGGGCATCCCCTACACCTGAAGATGAATGCTGAGAGGCAGAGACAGGCTGCAAGGCTGTTCCCTTCTCATGATCACACTACACACACACACACACACACACACACACACACACACACACACACGTAGTAATTCTTTAAGTTTTAAATTCAGAGCTGAGGAGGTGTCTCTGCAGATTAAGAGCTTTAGAGACCCAACTGGAGGGGGTCATCACTTATTTGTGAAAATTCTTGCAGAAGGCTCAGACTAACAAGCTAGTTCCCTATTTGCCTTAGCCTGTCTGGTCTCCCCTATTTGTGTACTCGGTTCCATTCCAACCGCCAATAGTTGGTAGACATGCCGTAAAGGCAGAATGATTGAGCAAGGAGGCTAGGCATCCCAGACACCCTGCCTGCACAGATGGGGCTGAGGGTCCCCAGCTTAGAGAAGAAACATGGGCACAACTTGTGGCCAGGCAACTGAACCTGGGGCAGGCCGCCTCCAAGAGGCTGGCAGGATTCCTCCAGGCAATTGGAGTCTATTTTGGGGTTTCTTGGGAAACCTGACTCACTTTCCACTCAGAACACCAATGCCAACTCCCTAAGGAGTAGCAAGGTGACACAGAAACACTCAAATAACCTGTGTCCACTCACACATTTGGTTGTTTTTTGTTTTTCAACCAGTCCCTCTTGTCTAAGTATAGCAAACCAGCAGGCAGTGGTGCTGCCCCCTACAGCATGGTTGGGGTCTTATCTGTCCCTATCCAGGTGATTTGCAGCAGATGCACTGGAGAGAGACCAGAACACTCAGTAGTTTACACCTGCTTGTCTCAGATTTATGGGCGGAGGAGCTCCTCTCTTGCCCCTAGCTGGCTGGATAGCTGCCAAGATTATTCATGACCTTGTCCCACCTGTCCCATGCTTGCCTTGTGGCTCCAAGCACGTGGAGCACTCAGTGTCTTCCCAACAACCCAGCCCTCTGCCTGCCATAATGCACATAGCTGCAGGATGCTACCCATTCAGAGCTGCTGAGGTCAAAACGTTTGTTCTAACACGAATTGGAAGGCTCCAGTGTGCAGCAGGCCTGTCTCCCAGTTAAGGTCAGAACTGCGACTGTGGAAGAGGCCAGCTCTGGGTTTGATGTGGTTGGAGGATCATCCTATACCTTCGTCCTGACTATGATCTGGCCTTTGTTTCACCCAGGATTGGGATCTATCTGTGTACTGAGTACCTTCCTCCAAGAGTACAGAGTAAGGGAAACCACAGCATCGAGACACTGACCACCCTACCTAGATTCTGAGATTAGAGTCATAGAGGGGAGGCGGCAGGTTACAGAAAGAAAGATGTCTTCATGGTCCTGGACAGCCATGCCTCACATCTCTCACCTGACTGTTGTAACAAGTCTTTCTCTGTCCTGCTAGCCAGCTCACAAATAACACAGAGACTTATTATGACAACTCAGTCCTTAGCTTAGGCTTGTACCACTAGCTCTTATGACTTAATTTAACGCATTTATACTGATCTACATTTTGCCTCATGGCTTTTTACCTTCCTTTCATTCTGTTTGTACAGCTCCCTCCAGGTTTCATTGGCATCTCCCTGCACCTTGGTTATCTCCTCCTACTGCCAGTCTCTGTGACTGGAAGTCCCACCCACCCATATCTCCCGCCTAGTTATTGGCCATTTTCCTCTTTATTACACCAATCACATGGTGAACAAACATCCCACAACAGACTGTGGCTCACAACTGTGAATGCAGTTTTCTGCGTCCCAGATTTCAACTACAACTCTGAAGTGCTGAAATCCTGGGGACTCTATGGTTTACACTCAAATATTCCATCCCTGGAGCCCAAGTCATAGTCAAGACAGCAGTTCCCCTCCCAATCCCCTTCCAATCCCCTTCCCCTCCCCCTTCCCCTCCACCCTCCTGTGCCCCCTCAGCACAGCTCTTCTCCTGGATGTGGCTCCATGCTCATCCTAGCCCCTAAGACATTGCCAGATCTAATCGTCTTTCTCCTTTTCATGCTGATTACCTCTGTGTGCCTTGTGCATCTGGGTACAGAGAACAATAAACCTCCATTCTCCATCACTGTATCCTCTAGTCACTAAAGAAGAAAGAAAAACTTAGAATAGCATCTTAGCCATCTTCTTGGCATGTGTGGCCACATGCATGCCAGTGCACTTATGTAGAGATCAGAGGACAACTTTCAGCAGCCACTTCTCTCCCTCCACTGTGTAGGCACCAGGGACCAAACTCAAGGTATCAGGATTGGTGTAGATTGGCTGGGCAACCCTGCTGACCCATCTGGCATAATGTCCTCAAGACAGAGTCTCTTTCTGTATAATGTTGATTTCACTTTCATGTGTGGAATATTATAGCCATGTAATTGTTTGGTAGGCTAATTGAAAATAAGTATGACTTTAAAAAAGCCTTGTATTTTAAGAGAATATCGGTGAGGATATAATGTGAACCCACGAGTCAGTGGGTTTTTTAAGTGTGTGGAAATGTCACCAGAATGCAACAGAATGTTAGATCATAGCTGTTACCTGGCATAGAGCAGCTAAGAAGTTGTCTTATCATTGAATATTATAGTCTCCCAAGCTTAGTGTCACATAAAACTTTAATGACAGTATATGTGGCCAAATCTGTGGAAGTTGGCCTACTGCTGTCATTATTACCCAATTCAAGATACCTAATATCAGGGAATATAGTCTGTGGAAAAATAGTTCAAAGGCTTTTGTTGAAGAATATCATCTTCACTGAGAAGCATATCTGTGGATTAAGAAAATAAAAAGTCTCACAGTTATCCAACAAAAGTTGAGTTTTTCATCGTTGGCTTCCTTCAGGAAGGTTTACATCCATTTTTTAGGCCAGAATGAGGAATAATTGGACAGGAGTTCATCTCTAATAAGGCCACTGTCCAACATTAATTTTCTGATATCCTATAAAACTTTTGATATACAATGTTATTTTAACCATTTATTGATTTTATTATTAAATCTATGATTACATAATCAGTGATCACTAGACTTTGGCCCAAACTTTTGAGAATCTAGAAAGAGACACATCATGACAGACTATCTCATCCTCTGATTATAAAATTATTAAAACAGGTTATTATATAATCAATAATCAAGGTAGTTTTGTTCAGCCTTTGGGGTTTCAAGTATGCAGGAACATCTCATTATTTAATTATGTGTTTCAATTATTTAAATAGACTATGACATTATCGATTAAGTGTTGGCTTGGTATCACCTTGGTTCGAGTGCATGCTGTGACATCATCTCATTATAAGATTATTGAGTTATTTAAACGGTGATAACTATTAATTCATCCATGTACCAGAAGTTTGTCACCTCCTGGTGGGAGTTAAAATGCAAGATCATCTAAATATTTATTTAGTTGTTTATTTATTTGATTACATAAAGAAACCATTATCTATTCAAGGATAGTCCAGTATGTCTTCAACATGGGAGAGAAAAGTGTGTGACTTAATTATTTAATTATTTAATTTAATCATTGATATTAATGATGTCCACCTTCATGACTAGATTCTGACCAGTACTCCCTAGGAGTCAATTATGGGATGCTGGGAGTCAATTATATGATAATCACCTAATTAACTGTCTAAGGATTTAGTTGATAAATAAGCCCTTACTTAATCAATTTTCACTTCAGTTTGCTGTCAACTTGAGGGGTTTGACTAGGAAAGACCATCCAAATATTGACTTATTTAATATTTCAATACAATGACACCATCTATTTGGGATAGAGCTGGGAGGTTAGTGTTTGGCTATTGCAGACTTTACAACAGATGTCCAGGAATATGTAGCAGTGCTCATAGCTCCATAGTCACTGGAATATAGAGTCCAGAAGATGAAAACTTACAAGTAAAAGAGATGATGGCACATGGCATGTTCTGTAAATATATTATGTTTGATGGCAGTAGGCCACCCAGGATGGCAACTTATTCAGGACATTCTTGTACACTCCCTCAGCCCTTTCCAACAAACAACAAACAAATAAAAACAATCAAATTTACAAAATACTTTTATGTCATACTCCAAAATAGCCAACAAACAACAAAGGCAGTTCCAAAAGAGAACACTTGTATGGAAGCAAGGGCTGAATTCCAAGGGGTGTGGAGGAGAGATTGGGGGTCACTGTCTCACACTTTTATGTCATACTCCAAAATAGCCAACAAACAACAAAGGCAGTCCTAAAAGAGAACACTTGTATGGAAGCAAGGGCTGAATTCCAAGGGGTGTGGAGGAGAGATTGGGGGTCACTGACTCATGGGGACATTTTCTGAACTACCCTGAAACAATTTGTTTTTGGACCCTGCCATCCCTCAGAAGACCCGAAGAGAGAACACAGGTAGGCTTACTGGTTAGCCTACATACCACCCTTAGGGAAGCCTATAGAAACATCATGCCAGTCTGTGGCATAAGGGAGGTGCTTAACAACAAATCACATGGACGTGAGTATTTGGCCTATATCTTCCCTTGTCCTTTACCCGGACCTATAACAAAGTCCCAGGTGTCCCAACAGGATGCCCTCTAGAGGTCTTTATCTCCAAGACACCAGACACCTATAAAAGAAACAAGTGCCCATAGACAGAATGGAACAACACATCAGCCTGTGGGTAAAACACCATCCCAAACCAAAACACCTGAGCCTGCACACACAATACCATCTTGCTTTGTGTCTGTCCACCTTTATAGCTACCTCCTCCAATATCTGTAGCTCCCTCCCTGGCTCCAATATACATTCCCACCCATGGTTTCCAGGACAGCAATACCCAGATGATATACCTTATTTTCTAGGGAATTGGTTATTAATACAAAAAAGAGAGCCAATCTCATGTAAACACTGACAGACTACAGAGGTCCTCCTTCACACTGTTGCTATCTTCTAAGTTGACCGATAGGTGAAACTCACTGCCCTGACCTCCTGGTGACTACCTTATCTACTGTCTTTCCATTCTCCCACTCTACACAGCTTCCTGACACATCAACTGTAAGATTACAAAGGGCCCTTTTCAGGTATAAATTGTGGAGATATGTGGGGAGCTATGAGCTCGTAGACATGGAAGGCATGACAAGGATACACAAATAGTCTCTCTCCCTCTCTCTCTTTCTCTCTCTCTCTCTTTCTCTTTCTGTCTCTCTTTCACTCAGGAGGGCATATTCCTCAAATCAGAAGTCAAGTAGAGAAATGGCCAGAGTTTTACCTAGAGGAAGCATTATGCTATGACCAAGACAATTGAGTGTGGCAATCTCAAGGGGCACCTCCAGCTCTTGATGCACATCCCAGCCCTCACGGCCCTCTACTATGAGAAAGACAAGCAGCACCCCCAGAGGCACAGGCAGTATCATAGTGGTTACCAAGACAGCATTGCTGGGGATGACATCATAGATTGTGATGACCTGCTCTCTCTTGGCTCTGCAAGTGAATGCGCCTCCATCACTGTTGCTACAGCTCCTGCTGCTGTGGACCCGGCCACCACATTAGCCTCATCATGACTTCAGTGTCCTGGTGGAATGTCATGACATGTGCCTGACAGAGTTTATTAGACAAGATCTTCTGATGTTCTGATTATTAAGTTATTGAATTTTCTAAATTAGTAGAGGCTTCATGACTCTGTTCTGCTGCATTCTCTTGGGAATTAATAATGCTGCAAAACCAACCAATTTTTTAAATTCCTTAATCATTTAAATAATAAAATCTAGTATTATGTAATCAGTGATCACTGGAACTCACCGTGTCCCTCAAGCTCTGGGTGGCATTCTTGGCTCAAATCATCTGCTGAGTCCATCACACAGCAGCCAAACACCTAACTGATGACCCCATCATCATATAAGAAATCAAATAAGTAAATAATTTGATGGTCCTACATATTTAAGGCCCATAAGATGGAACCAAACTAAATGATTGTCAAAGAATTAATGCATAGATAATTAAATAATGACACACAATTACCTTCCAAGAAAGACTGGCAAGACTCCAGTCATGAAGGATGGCATCATCAACATCTTTCATAATTAAAATATAATCATAAACTAATTGAATAATGAGATGATGTTGCATACTTAAATCCCAGTCTGAACCCTTCCTGGAATAATGATTTATTTAAACAATAAAGTAAAAAAAATAATTAGATAACTTTGTCCATTAATTTCTACAAGGTGGCACCAAACTCGTAGTCTCATGCCTGATGTAATGATCTACTTAAATGACTAAATAACCAAGTAATGATATGATGTCAAATCATCAACTCCCACAGTCTGACTGCAAACCTGACTAAAGGTCCATAATGTCATCATCATCTCGAATAATTTTGTTACATAATTACATGATCTGTCATAATTGATCAAACAAGTCAGAACCAAACTCCAGTGATCTTTGATAATTTAATGACCATTTTTTTATGTAAATCAGTATTTTTTATGTACATCAGATGATGTGATGGTCTGGCACATTTGACCCCACAAGGAGGGTCAAACTCCATTGATCATTAAATAAATGATGATAGATTTTAATAAATTAATGTTTAAATATTAAATTATTTGATAATTTACACTTGACTTCTACAAGATTTAATGAAATTCAAGAGATGATTGATTATTAATTATAGATTTGAACAATAAAATGAATGAGTAATGAGATAATACCTCATGATTCACCCATGGGTAGAAAGAAAATGATGCCATCATTGATTTAAATATTTAAATAATGAAATATCTTGCCACAATTATCTCCACCAAGGGGTAACAATCCACATATCATATATCATCTAATGCCCTATTTTAATAATTAAATAATTACATAATTAGAGGATGATATATTCTCCCATACTGAACAACCACAAGTTGTCTTTACTTGACTCCCATAAACTTGTGCCAAACTCCATGGACTAGCGATTATTTAATCACAGATTTCAGTAGTAAAATATGTAAATGATTACATGTCATTGTGGATGCAGGGATTAAAAGGATATCAGATAGTTGATGTTGGGCAGCTTCCTCATTAAAGTTGAACTGCTATCCCTCAGTCTCGCAGGCAGCTTCATAGTGGTTGCCAAGGTATTGTCACTGGGCATGATGTCACAAAGAGCAAGGAGCTGCTCTCTCTTGTCTCTGCAGGTGAAGCTAACCCCATCCCCAATCACTGATGCCACAGCCTCTGCTGATTTGCTCCCGTGCACCAATGCAGCCACATCATGAATGTAGGGACTCGGTTCAATATAATGAGATCAGCCCAACATTGTTAATTAGAGAAGATCCTGTGATCATCTGATGATTAAATTATTGAATTTATAAAATCGGTAATGACTATTTCATTAATGTGTCAGGTCTAGCACATACTTCCAGGAAGTAATGATGTGAAACTATCCAGTTTTAGAGTAATTAACCATTTATTTCTTAAAAATCTATTATCATGTAATCTGTGATTACTGAGTCTACCATGGTCTCTCATGCTCTGGGAGCTGCTTCTCGCACCAGGTGTCTACTCTGTTCACCACACTGCAGCCAAACCCCTAACTGATGACCTCACCATCATTTAAGTGATCAAATACGTAAATTATTAGATAGCTCTGCATCCTTAACTTTGATAAGATGGCACCAGTGATTGACAATGAATTAATACTTGTATAATTAAATAATGTCACAAAATTAAATATGAGAGGGTATGGGACTGACTATACCTATATACTATGGTCATGAAGGATGACATCATCATTGATTTAAATATTTAATATATAATTATAAACTAATTGAATAATGAGATTATATTGCATACTTAAATGTCCCATGGTAGAGTAGACTGAACACTTCCTAGAATAATGGTTTATTTAAACAATTAAATAAATAATTAGATGGACTTGCATATTAACTCCCACACGATGACTCCAAACTCAAGGTATCATGGCTAACATTATGACCAATTTAAATCAACAAATAATCATAACACATCATAAGTTACCACAAATTGACTCCAATCCTGACTTATGATCCATAAAGTTATGGTAGATTTTAATAATTTAATTACATAATTAGATGATCTGGCATACTTGATCCCATGAGGTGGATATAAATTCTAAGCACCTTTGGTTAATAAAAGGCCCAATTAAATACTTAAATAATTATAATATCAAATGATGAGATGTTTTGGCACCTTTGAATCCCATAAGTTTGCTTAAATATGCAGTGACCACTGATTAAATATTGATAGATTTTAATAATTAAATGTTTAAATAATTAAATAATTGGATGGCACTTTATACTTGACTCCCACAAAATTGATTCAAACTGAAGAGATCATTGAATCTTTAAACATAGATTTGAACAATAAAATGAATGAGTTAATAGTGATATAATGTAACATAATTTTCTCCGAAGAGGTACCAAAATTGTGTCATCATTTATTTAAATAACTACATAACAAAATGGCAGCAAGGTGGAATCAGACTCCATGCTTCCTTTAACAGATAATGATCCAGGATTTTAGAGGACACCAAAGAGTTAATATTGGGTGGATGCCTCCATAGAGATGAACTCCTGTCCAACTACCCCTCAGTCTAGTCTAACAATTAATACATTCTGGAAAACAGGTCACAGTGGAAAACTCACCTTTTGCTGGATGACTCAGTCTAGTTTTTCCTGATCCATAGTTTTACTTCTTAGGGAAGACAACATTCATCAACAGAAGTCTTTGAACTGATTCTCCACAGACTATACTCACTGATGTTAGGTAATCTTGAATTGGGTAATATTAAGTGCTGCAGTTCTAATTTCAGGGATTTGACAATGACCTGCTTAGGAAAATCAATTTCTGCATATGCTGTCATGAAAGCTTGTATGGGCCACTTATCTTATGAGAGTTAAATATCCAATGATAACACTACATCTAAGCATGTCACTGCTTCTTGGGCCCATGGTTTGGGAATAGAGAATTCTAGCAGGGTTGCCAGGCAACAGTTATGATCCAACATACTGACACATTCTAGCATGCCTCCTACATGCTAAAACAACCCCACTCACTCACAGACTCACATTATACCCTCACTGATTTTTTTCCTAAAATGCAAGCCTCTTTTCTGAGTTATATTTATTTTTAAATCTCCTACCATCCACATAGCTGTAGTGAAATACGCATGAAAATGAAAACATCATTATTCCATTCAACTTGATTGATCATGTGTATCTAAACATATTTCCTATGCTTAAACTTTCATTTTTTCCAGAATAGAGAGAACAACATTCTTGTGTCTCTACTTTAATCATTTCAATTTACTGAAATCAAAATAAGGTTATATTTATACACTTGTCTGACCACATAATATAGTTGCAATTATGAGTAAAAAGTGAGTGACTGAATAATTGTAGCAATGCACAAAGAAACTCACAGGGAAATGAATGCATTCACATACACACAACAGCAAGAACAAACATATAAGACACAAAAATACCATTCATACTAAGATTCAGGAATTCTCACAGAGCTAACATACAACAAGCACATGTTACTTACTTGAGATTTCTGTGCCCATGAATCCCTGCCCCATTCTTTTAAAGGAACATCACTCAACAGATGCTAGGCCATGATTTACTTACCATCCCTCTAGTTTCCTTCATTTCAATTCACAGTTATAATTATGTGCATGGATATGCTCTCCTCTCACCTGCTCTTCTCAATTTTCTTTCTTCTAAAACTCTCTTCCCACATCCCATGCGGCGAAATTGCTTAGGAGATCTTTTCCCGTTCCCCTCCTGTGGTGTACAATGTATGTCTCCTTAGAGTCCTCCTTCTTTCCTAGCTTTTCTGTCAGTGTGAACAGAGAAGGGAAATGTAGGAAACTTTAGGAATTGAAAATTTAATCATTACTTAGCATCTGCTGAGTGTTAATCCTTTAAAAGAATTGTATAGTGGTTTGTGGGCATATTGTTGGCACAGATGTGTAATCTCATTGCTGTGAAATGTAATTTTCAAGAAGGAACAAGGATGTCAAAAACAGAGAAACCTTGCCTCAAAACATGAGTCTAGTGCTGTGATGGACAACAATATTTTGACATTACAATGTGAGTAAAACTCACCTTAGAGGAAACAAATATAGCACAACTGAGTGTTGCTCCTTGACTCCCTTTACAGAGGGTCCCTTATTTTGGAGAAAGGAATAAAAAAAGTGAGATGATGCAGAGGCCTATGGAAAATTTCTGTAATTTCCACAACTGTGATGTTGTTGTTCCCCAAATGAAGAAGAGTGAGTTACAGAATTTACTATATAGAGAGAAGTATTCGCAAAATAAAGGACTAATACTGAAGACTGCAAAGTGTCATGGTGAGAATCTGAGTTTTAAAGGGAGGGATACAGTGCCCACACAGATGGGTAGACATCTAAAGAGACTATCAAGTTCATGTTTATTTAATGTGTTATTTGTGGGCAATACATACAAACAGAATTTGTCTCTAGTTTCAGGAATTTCTGGATATAAATTTGATTACACTGAAGGCCTCTAACATGCAGATATGCCCATTTTCCATGGCAAATTTGGATTAAAACAAAAAAATCAATATGGATCAAGAAAAATTATTTTTTGGAGACAGATTTCCATTTTCAAAAAGTGCTGACAGTTTGTGAACTCACTCTGAAGTCAAGTCTGACCTCAAACTCAGAGATTTCCCTCACTCTGCCTCCAGAGGGATGGGATTAGAAGTATGCATCTCACTGCCGGGAATGAAAAAGTCTTATTTGAAATTCAAAAGTAAACCAACATTGTTAGAAAATCAAAAGAAAAAGAAGTAGTGTGATGGCTCAGTCCAAAAACCTCTAAACTAGAAGCTTGAAATTTGGTATGAATATTTTGAGTTTGAGTCAAATCATATGATTCATGTTAAGAAACATTAATAAGGTTCTGAAGAGGTTGCTTAATGATTATGAGCAAGATCTAATATTAATTGAAGTTGCAATATTAGTTTCCTGTCTACTCATGATGATTCACAAAGCACTCTATCTCCATTTACAATGTACTGGATGCTCTTTTATTCCTTTCTGGGCACTGGCAAGTCATGTGGTGCACATATCTGGCAAAATACATCCACAGAATTAAATATAAATAATTTTTAAAAAAGAACTGGGTATAGGGACACTCTATGTTAATCTCAGCATGCTGTGGTTGAGGAAGGTAATTATGTTATATATTTCAGCAATGACAGTGCTATTCACAAAATTAATGTAATATAATGAAAACACCTTTAATAAAATAATATTATAATGATAGTGATAAAAATTATATAAATAAGTCATTTTGATTTTGTGAGCCTTGTATGAACTGTGGATTTTATTCCCATGTATGGGAAATGCCTAAAGCAAATGAGCCTAAGGAGTAAGTAGTTGATAAAATACTGGATTATATATGAGATCGTACTTCAAGTAAATAGAAATAAACTGAAAGAGTTAACTAATTTTGCAGCAGAAAACTACAAGAATGTCAACTAAGGAGTCATTGGTGGAGATCAATTGTACACAGAATGGCTGTCACTTACTATGTAAGATTACGGGTACATTTCAAGTTTTGAGAGTCTATCACTTTCCTGATAATTCTCAATTTTATGAGATTACACATTTTTACTAAAGGTAATACTCCATAATAACTGCACATAATTTTCTGTTTTACCTATATTGTAAGTCCTTCTGCTGTTTAGGACTGCCAAGACCATAATATCCGCCCACTGACTCCTACAGGGGACAGTAAATTGAGTATGCAGCCTTTTGCTACAAAGCTCAATATCACCTCACAGATACCCATCCCTTTCTCCCTTCAGCCCCTCTACCCTCCCTTCCTCTTTCTTTCTCTGTTCCATTCTATCTTCATGCTACTTTTTCACATCCACATTCTTTTCCTTATCCTCTCCTCCATTTTTATTGCCCAAGGCAAAGTCAATTTACATTATAGGCTTGGATGCAATGACCATGCTGTTAAGAAGAACACAAGTCTCATTTCTGATTAAACTACTAGATCCCTGCTTTTTAATGACTAAGTTTCTTACAAAAGTACCAATAACAACGTGTTGTCCACTTAGTCATCCCACCACAGAGCTCAGATCAAGCTCCTCCTCATGTCACAGTTGCCACAAAGTCCCTATAACAAATGACAGGGTGCAAGTTATCTCTTATTGGTATCCTTTGATCTCCACCAATGACTCCTTAGCAAGACAAAGTTTCACATCAGTGTAGCTTGGCTTAGTCATATGTAGGGCACCACCCTGCCACCATCTTGTAGTTTACTAGTTTGCTGCCGCCATTTGAAGATAACATTTTCACTTTGCTCAGCTCTGTTTCACATGCCTTGCTCAGCACTGTTTCACGTGCCCTCCCGAGTGGCGAGAGAGTGGTGAGACCCAGCCTTGGACTATCATGTTTCTACCCGTTTGCTCAGGAGAGGCCTGGATCAATCAGACACGGATACGTCATGGCTTTTCTCTGCACTGTATATAAGCAGTGCATGCCTGGAGTTTGGGTCCTTCTGCTTTAACTCTTCAAAGACGTGTGCTCCAATAAAGGGTGTGCTGAGAAGAATCCTGTTGTGGTCATCTTTTCTGCTGGCAGAAAGGGCATGCCACAGTCATATAATTCTCACATCCTGCTAACTTCACACTTCTATATAAGGACTACAAAATAAATATACACATTACAGAACTATGCTCTCTTAGTTGTTTTGTTTGTCATTAGTTGGTTCTGAGGAATGGCTGTTGGGGAGTGTAATGTTTTCATTTTTCTCTTGATTTTTCATAATCAAGGTTTCTCTGAATAGCTTAGGGATGTTTCATGGAATGTTCCATTTAGTCTCAATAGCCATATATTGTTTAAATGCTCTACCAACACAGAGCAGTCAAAATACTTATATTTGGGAGAAATCTTTAAATATTTCGTTTTACATATATTTTATTTAAATTAGTAATAACCTGGTTTTACATTTCAATCACAGTTTCCTCACCTGGCCTGCATATGTGTCCCCTCCCAACACCTATCCCATCCCGTATTTGCTCCCCACGCTCAGAGAACTCTTCCATGGGGTATCTTTAAGTCTGTCATGTTATTTGGAATACACCAATGTGTCTAGGCTGACAGAGTATCTCTTTATGGATAGTAGGTTAACAAAGTCAATTTCTATAATACAGATGAATCCCGATCAACTATCAGAGGCCTCATATACTGCCCAATACTGCAAAATAATATCCACTTTCAGGGTGTCTTGGTTGGCCCTATGCTGGTTTCTCAGATATCAGATGGGTTCCATGAACTCTCCCCTTTTTAGGGCAGCTGTTTCTGTGGGTTTCTCCAGCCTGGTCTTTACCACTTTGCTCATTGCTTTTCCCTTTCTGCAACTGGAATAATGGAGGTGGACCCGGTGTTTAGATGTAGGGTCTGCTTCTGCTACCATCAGCTACTGAATGAAGGCTCATGGATGACCTATAAGGTGTTCATCAATCTCATTATCAGGTAAAGGTATTTAAGGTTGCCTCTTCACTATTGCTCACATTGTTAGTTAGGGATCATACTTGTAGATGTGTAGGTACTTACTCCTACATGGATTTTAAAAGTAGACTAAAGAATTACCAGCTAAAATGCACACCAACATAAAAGCTAAAAAACAAGGAGGATGCCAAGAGAGAAATATATAGTACCTCAGAGAAGGGGAAATGATAAAGTTCTCCCCAGCAAATTGGCAGCATTGGGAGCAAAGAGGGTTTTAGGGCAAAGAGAACGGGAGAAGAGGAGGGGAAATGATGGAATATGGAACCAGAATAATTGAGTCATGGAAAGAATAGAGGAGAGAAAACAGATACAAAAGAATTGCAATAGTCCCCTGCATCTTATTAGACCACAATGCTTAAAAATTGGAATGCAACAACAACACAAATCTCAGAAACCTACAAACTCATGGAAACTGAATAATGTGCAATTGCACAACACCTGGGTCAAAGAAGAAATAAAGAAATAAATTAAGGACTTCATAAAATTCAACAAGAATGAGGACACAACATATGCGAAATTATGGGACACATTGAAAGCAGTGTTACAAAGGAACACCACTGCACTGAGTTCCCATATAAAGAAAACTGAGGATAGTCACATTAGAGAACTAATAGCAAAACTGAAAGCCTCAGAACAAAAAGAAGCAAACTCACATTGGATGAGTAGATACCAGGAAATAATCAATTTGAAGGGTGAAATGAACAAAATAGAAAACAGAAAAACAATACAAAAAAAAATCAATGCAACAAAGTGTTGTTTTTTTTTGAGAATATAAACAAGATAGACAAACCTTACCCAAACTACCAAAAAAGCAGAGAGAGATCATGCAAATTAAAAAAAATCAGAAACGAAAAGGGGAACATAACAATAGACACAGAAGAAATCCAGACAAATTTTAGATCATCCTTTGAAATCCTGTACTCAATAAAATTTGAAAATTCAAAGGAAATCGACAAATTTCTGGATAACTATTACTTAACAAAATTAAATGAAAAACAAACAAACAACATAAATAAACCTATAACCCCCAACGAATTAGAAGCAGTCATGGAAAGCCTTACAACCAAAACAAAAAAAATGTTCTGGGACAGATGATTGCAGTGCAGAATTCTACCAGAAATTAAAGGAAGAGCTAATACAAATACTCCTCAAATTGTTTCACACATAGAAACAGAAAATTAAATACCAAACTCTCTTTATAAGGCCATAATCTCATATGTACAAAAGCCAAACAAAGACACAAATAAGAAAGAAAACTAAAGACCAATATCCCTGATGAACACCGATACAAAAATCCTTTACAACACTCAATAATCGAAACAAATTCAATAATACATCAGAGATATCATCCACCATGACTAAGTAGTTTTCAGCCTTAGGTTGCAGGGATGGTTTAGCATATGAAAATCTATCAACTTGATTCACTCCATAAACAAACTGTAAAAGAAAAACCATATGATCATTCCCTAGATGTTGAAAAAGGCTTCAAAAAAATTCAACACACCTACGAACACCTGACTTTTTACAAAAGAGCTAAAAGTATACAATGGAAGAAGGAAAGCATCTTCAAAAAATGGTGCTGGTTCAATTGGATAATCGTGTGTAGAAGACTGCAGAGAGACCCATATCTATCACAATGCACAAAACTCAGGTCCAAATGGAACAAAGACCTTAACATAAATCCAGCCACACTGAACCTCTTAGAAGAGAAAGTAAGAGGTACCCTTGAACAAATTGGTATAGGAGACCACTACCTGAACAATACTCCAGTAGCACAGACACTGAGTTTTAATAATAAATAATAATAAATAATTAAATAATAAATAAAAAATAATAAATGGGACCTCCTCAAACTTAGAAGCTTCTGTAAGGCATATGACACAGGGGACAACACAGAGTGGCAGCCCACAGACTAGGAAAAGGTTTCCAACAAATCCTACATCTGACAAAGGGCTGACCTCCACAATATACAAAGAACTCAAAAAACTAGTCAACAAAACTCCAAATAGCTTTATTTAAAAATGGGGTACAGAATTGAAGAAAGAATTCTCAATAGAGGAAATAAAAAAGGCTGAAAGACACTTAAGAAAGTGCTCAAAATCCTTAGCTATCAAGGAAATGCAAATCAAAACAACTTTGAGATACCATCTTAGTCCTGCCAGAATGGCTAAAATTAGAAACACCCATGATAATTTATGCTGAAGAGGATGTGGAGAAAGGGGAATACTCCTTTACTGCTGATGGGAGTGGAAGGTCGTACAGCCATTTTGGAGATCAGTATGGTGGTTCCTCAGGAAAATGGGAATTAGTTGACCACAGGACCCAGAAATTCCCCTCTTAAGTATATACCCAAATGACAAACATCCATGGAATAAAGACATATGGTCAACTATGTTCATAGCAGCATTTTTTTGTGATAGAACTGAAGGTTGGTTAAAGAAGTTGGGGCACATTTACTCAGTTGAATACTACTCTACACAAAAAAACAAAAAAGAAAAAAACAAAGATGGAATCTTGAAATTTGCGTGAAAATGGATGGAACCTGAAGAAACCATCCTGAATGGTGTAACCCGGTCACAAAAAGAAGGAACATGGTATGTACTCACTCATATATGAATTGTAGACTTAGAGCAAAGGATTACAGAATATATTTTAAACCACCAAAGACACTAGGATACAAGGAGGATCCTAAGAGTTTCATACAAGTTCTCTTACAGAAGCAGAAATGGACATGATATATTGAGGATAATGGGAGTAGGGGCAATGAGTAGAGACAGCCCTAGTAGAAAGACAAGGGTGAGAGAGTAAAGCACATTGGACCAAGAAGATTGAGTCAGTGGAGGAATAAATGAGAGAGAGGGATAGAGAGAGACAGAGAGACAGACACACACACAGAGAGAGAGAGACCATTAAAGAGGGAGCCATTATAGGTTTGACAAGAAAACTAACTCGAGAGAATTGTCCAGAGATCTACATGACTGATCCCAACTAACAATTTGAGCAACATTGGAAAGGCTATCAGAAATTTCCTTCCCTGATAACGAGTTTAATGACTAACTTATCCACAAGTATAGGGCACTCATATGGAAGCTGATGGAAGCAGAAACAGGTATCCATAGCTAAACACTCAGCCAAACTGGAATCCAGATGCAGAGAGGGAGGACATGACCAGGCTACAGAAACACACAAAGACATCTGACCTGAACAAGGAGAAGACAATTGCCCCCCCCCAGACTGAGAGCTGGGTAGTCAGCATTGGGCCCCCACAGACCCAGTGAATATATGTACCAGTTAGAAGGCTTGGCCAGTTTAAAGAACCTCTGAAAGTGGAAGCAGAATGTATTCCTGGTGCATGGGAGGGTGGGAGAGATGGAGACCTAGAGGGAACTGTGATTTATACATAAAATAAGAAAAAAAAAGACTGGAAATTGGTAAGTGGCAGATATACAACTTAGGATTATTTTTTGTGCTCAGACCATTTCTCTGATAAAAAGATGATGTTTATTAAATCTTTGAGTAATGGGAATGATAAAGGTGAATAACCCTATTTGAGATAAAAATAAAATTTACTTTAAAGGAAAAAAAATAATCAAAAAATGTGATGATATTGCATACTTAACTCACCAAGATAAAACTTTTCTGGACTGTTAATGAAATAGGAATGGCTAATTTAAATAATTATACATATATTTAGACGAGTTTGCATACTAGCCCTATCATCAATGTGAATAATTTAATTATAAATTTAGCTAATCTGGCATACTTGATCCCACAAGGTGGCAAAAAACTTCTGATATTGTGGATGACAAAATCATTGATTTGTTAAGCTACATAATAAAACAACCAGTTGGTATCACATCATCCACTTCCCCTTGGTAGTGCCATACCAGACGCATGGATAATGTTATCATTGATTTAAATAATTTAATTACATAATTAAATATTTAGATGGTCTAGCATAATTGACTCCCACAATATGGTGCAATAATCTACTGATCATTCATTATTGAATATCCTTTTTTTCATAACTAAATAATTACATAATCAGTGGATGAGACGGTCTGCCACACTACACACCCACAAGTTATCTCTTACTGTGCTCCCACAAGATTGTGCCAAACTAAAGGTGTGATTGATTAATCACAGATATGAGCAGTATGATTTGAAAATGTTTAAATGTCATTGTGTATCTAAGGTTTAAGTGGACACCAGATAATTGATGTTGGGCAGCTGCCTCATTAGAGATGATCTGCTATCCAATTATCTCTCTGTCTCACCTAACAAATGAATTCAAACATTACTAAGGAAGTTAACAATGGAAAATTCACCTTTTGTTAAAAAATTGTGAGATTTATTACCTTCTTAATCCATAGTATTACTTCATAGAGAAGAAGATATTCATCAACAAATGTCTTTGAACTGTTTCTCCACAGATTTTAATCTCTGATAATAGGTAATCTTTAATAGATAATATTACTACCTGTAGCCCAACTTCGAGGGTTTGGCTATGACTTGGATAGAGGAATCAATTTCCACAAATGCGGTTATTAAATGTCTTATGAGATACTTATCTTTGAACACTAAATTATCCAATCAAAGTTGCTATCTGGTTCTTGGCTCATGATAACAGAATAGAGAATTCCAGAAGTGTTGCCAGGCATTTATGATCCAACATTCTCTTACATTCCAGTACACCTCCCATTTGCTAAAAAGCATGCCCACTAATGTACTAACCTTATAGCCTCATTGATTAAAATGCAAGGGTTTTTTTCTGAGTTATACCTATTTTCAAGTCTATCAAACTACTGCATGCCTATAGCAATATACACATGAAAATGAAATCATCTTTATGCCATTCAACTGCATTGATGAGTATTTAATCATATTTCCTTTGCTCTAATTTTATTATTTCTAGGATGAAGACAATATCATTATTGGTCTCTACCTTAATACATTTCTACTTACTAAAATGAAAGTAAGCACCACTTCATTTTCTTAACTTTGGAACATCCTGACCAATTGGTGTAGGTGCATATATGGTGAGAAAGTAGGTGAGTGAATAATTGTACCAGTGCACAAAGGCAACAAAGTGAAGTAAATACACACATGCGAACATATTGGACACATAAATGACAGTCATGTTTAGAAACAGCCATGTTCCCAGGTCTTCCATGCAACTAGAACAAATAGATTACTCAGGACTTCTGGACAATTACTCTAAAAAAATGAGGACGATTTCCCAAAGATGACTTTGCCCACACACAACAGGAGGAATTCTAGAAACAAAATCATTTGTATTCCTAAGAGGTTGGATGGGTACATTTTGGTTATTTGATGCACTAAGGATTCTTGTCATCATTGATGGGGAATATACGATAAAAATTACATAAACCTCAAATATGTTACATTCATGTGGGCATTGGTATATTGATACAAATGTTAAGATTTTTTTGCTGTACTATGTATGTTTCTACTCTTACAAATGAATGTATAATTAAGAAATAGAAGTTACTATTTAGTCATCTATAATAGTCAAACATGCAGTCATTTTAGATATGTTTTCAAGCCAAAACAGATATATTTTGATAGATCATCTTCAAACACTTTGAAGACTTACAGAATATGGCATATAAGGTATTTAATAACGTAAGTCTTTTCATGACAGAGAAACATGTCTGATGCAGGCAGCACCAATTTATTTCATAAAAGGATGATGGGCATAGAAGCACCTCCATATGGAGTTCATTTTCACTGTGTAAATACTAGTTATTTGGGCAACAAAAATGTTGCCTTGGCTGGTGATAGTATACTGTACAAACCAAACAAAGTATTCAAGTTAAAAAGATCTCTGGAATTTGCCAAGACAAGTTGGGACAGTCCTTACAAATTCCTGCTTCACAGGAATTCTGGCAGACATTCTAGGCCTGCAGGACAAAAATGTCCCAACATTGCAGAGGAACTTTGGTTGACTGTTCAGGTAGCCAGCTGTCTCTGTTGTTTCTAAAGATTTGGAGGTGGCTTACATGTAACTTCCTATTTTTTCAGGAAATATTGTATCCTTATGGAATCTTGAATGCAGCTGAAGACCAGATAGTTATAGATAAATTTTCCTTAGTTATAATACCATACCTCAAGTTTGGTGCCACCTTTTGTAATTTAATATGCAAGGCCTCTAAATATGTATTCAATAATTATTTAAATAAATCATTAATTTAACAAGAGTTCAGTCTGACTCCACCATGTGGTATTTATGTATGCAACACTATTTCATTATTCAATTACTTTATAATTATATATTAATTACTGTAATAGATGATAATGTTGTCCTATATGAATTAGTCTGGCCAGTCCTCCCTGGGAGTTAATTGTGTGGCATTATTTAATTATCTAAGTATTACTTCATTAACAATCTCTGTAGTTTGGGTCCATTTTGTGGAAATTAAGTATGCAGTACTATCTAAATATTTATTTATTTGTTTACTTAAATGGATAGGATTATCGATTAAGGGATTGGCTGCTGTGCAATGGACACAGCAGATAATTGGTGCCAGAAGCACTGCACAGAGCATGAGGAACACTAGGAGATCCAGTCATTAATGATTCTACAATAATAGAATTTAATATTTGAATTATTACGTAATTTAAAAAACTGGACAGTTTCATCATATTATTTCCCGGGACAATACATCATAACCAACACATGAAGGACATAGTCATCACCAATTTTAAAAATTCAATACTTTAATGTTCAGATGAGCAGAGGATCTTGTGTAATGAACTATGTTGGCATGATATCATGACCCTCCCTCAAGTCAGTGCAGTCATGGTAAGACTGCGGTTGTGGCTGGGACCACAGCAGCAGAGTTTGTGGTAGAGGTGAATCAGTTGCCTTCATCTGCAGAGCCAATAAAGAACAGCTCATCACACCCTGTGATGTCATCCCAATAAATACTGCCTTGGTAAACACTGTGATGCTGCCTCTGTCTCTGGAGCTGTTGTTTGTCCTTCTCATAGTAGAGGGCAGTGAATGTCAGGGTCTGGAGAAAGAGCTAAAGGGCGACCCTTGTGACTAATTCAAACTTGGTTTGTTCAGATCATGGCGCTTCCTCTAGGTGGGACCCTGGCCTTTTCCCAAGTCAGTCTCTCATTTGGGTAATATGCTCTTCCATGAGAAAGAGAGTGAGGAAAAGAGAGTATGAGAGAGGAAGGGGGAGAGAGAGAGAGAGAGAGAGAGAGAGAGAGAGAGAGAGAGAGAGAGAGAGAGAGAGAGAGAGAGAGAGAATAATTGTGTCTGTGTCATGCCTGGTGTGTCTAGGACCTCATATCTCCCCATACATCTCCACACAATAGACCCACGGAGGGTATTTTGTAATGTTACTGCAGATGTTCTCAGGTAGCTTTGTAGAGACTGTGAATTGGAAGATATTAGAGAAGGAGGTCTTCAGGAGGCAAGGTCAGTGTTTTTCTTCTAACAGTCATCTTAAAAGATATCAGCTGTGTCATGTTGGGCCTCTGTATTCTGTTTGTGTTCATAGGAGACCAGCTCTCTGTTGTGTACTGAGAAGCATTTCCATACTGAATATAGAATATCATTGGGGTCCAGTCAGACCTAGATGCTCTGGATGCTATGGATGGAAATGTATATAAAAGTCAGGGAGGGAGACACAGATAGTGGAGAAAGTATGTATGAAGGTGGAGAGATTTAAGGCAAGCACCCTGTTGTAGCAACTGATAATATTTATTTTACCTATGTGTCTAATTTGCCTTTCCTCAGACCCCTTGAATATCTTTGTATATGTCTGAATGTACCTTTGCAAGGCCAGAGGTTGGTGGCATTCTACAGAATATATAGGAAATAACATGTTGGAGGGGGACTTGAGGACTTTGGAGTAAGGAAAGAGAATTTTCCTGAGTAGTGCTGCCTGAGGGCTGGGGAATGGAAGGCTGTGGCTAGGGGATAGATTGTAACAGATGTGCAAGTATCTAAGAATGGTTGCCTGGTGACCCCTAGGAGATGGTTAGTTTGGGAACCCTGAGTAATGTCCTATTAAGAAAGGAGAAAGGTGACATGAAATGGCAATGCTTCCCTGTGTCCTCATATAGCAAACTTGGCAGCTTGCCAAGGGACAAGTTCATGGAAGTTCCCAGGCCCTTGTTGGTACCTACTGCAGTTGATGTTGGGCAGAATTGCACCTGCACACTGATGGTGGTTTATCACGACCATGAAAGCCAAGGCATTCCGTGTCCAATCTCTTTTCTAATATGAACATCATGAAAGTGGATTACTCATGAATGAACTGCTTTTATTTCCTTAGTTGTAATTAATTTGCTTATTTGTTCTTGGTTTAATTTTGCTAAATTAAAAATTTTGATATTTCAGTTGAATTTTAGAATTTTGTGGAGTGCATATTCTCAATGTATGACCTGAAGATTCTTTGTATTTTCTCATTGTTCATTGGTATGTTCCTCTTTTCATTTCTGATTTTTTTTTTGATTTTCATGTTCTTTCTCTTTTTTCTGGTTAGTTTTGGGAAAGGTTTTTCTATCTTGTTGATTTTTTCAAAAATGTAAATCTGATATATTGACTTTTTATATTATTTTCCTTGTTGCTACTTTAATGATTTCAGCCCTCAAATTCAACATTTCCTTGTGTCTACTCCTCTGGAGTGAGCTTACTTCTTTTCTTCTAATGCTTTCAGTTTTGCTGTTAATTTTCAAATGTGACTATCCTCACTTTTCTTCATATGGGCACTCACTGCAATCAACATTCCTAGTAGCACTGCATTCAAAATGTCACATAAGTTTGGGAATGTTGTGTCTTCCTTCTTGTTGAATTCTGGAAAATCTTTCATTTCTTTCTTTATTTCTTCTGTGGCTCAGGTATGGTGTAATTGCGCATTGTTCAGTTTCCATTTGTTTGTAAGGTTTGTACAATTTGTGCTCTGTTGAATTCCAAATTTAATTCACGGTGGTCTGATAAAATGCAGGGGGTTATTCCATCATATTTTTGTTTGTATTTGTTGATGTTTGCTATGCTATCTAGTATGTGGTCAATTTTGGAGTAGGTTCATTTTGGATCTGAGAAAGTGTATATTCTTCTGTGTTTGTATTTAATATTCTACAGAAGTCTGTTAAATTCAAGTGATACAAGACTTCTGTTATTTCCTTTGTTTCAGTGTTAAGTTTCTGCCTGATAGCCCTGTCTACTGGAGAGAGGGGTATATGGAGGTTGCCCAGTATATGTGAGGTTTTTTTTTATGCACTGAACTTTGATTATTATTTATCTTTCCTTATTTTACATATTGATCCCAATTCCCTCTGATTTCCTCCATCCCTCCATACATCCCTGCCCCTCTCCCTCTCACTCCTGCTCCCGATCTCCCTCCCATCCCACACCCTACTCCACAAGGAGCATAATACCTTCCAGGGAAGATCAACTAAATCTGTCTTCTCATATATTGTAGGGACTAGGCCCTCTCCCTCCTTTCTTTTGGTTAAGGGAGTATTCTTCAATGGCAAATGTGCTCCCACAGTCTTTCTGTGCAGCAGGGATACATCATGGTCCCACTGTAAGGTCACTTATGGAGTACAGGCCTTCTAACAGAGACCCATGTCTGAGTCAGTCCAATGATGGTTTCCTAGCACATTAGCTCCTCCTTTTTTAAGTTGGCTGTCTCTGTAGTTTTATTTAGCAGGGTATTTTCCTCCCTTCCTGCATGTGGATTCCAGTTCGGCTCAGTGTTTAGCTGTGGGCATCTATTTCTTTTTCATCAACTACTAGATGAGGTCTCTATGGTGGCAGATATGTTAGCCATCAATCTCATTTGCAGGTCAGGGCCTTTCCACTGTTGCTTTAATTGTTAGAGAGCATTAGTCTTGTAGGACTATGTACCTTTCTGTAAAGTCAGTTTTCTCTTCAAACCTATAATGTCTCCCTTTTTATGGTATCTATCTCTCTCTGTCTTTCTCCCTCTGTCTATTTCTTTCCCTCTCTGTTTATCTTGTCTCTCGTGTATTCCTCCTCTGACTCCCTCTTCCTAGTCCCATGTGCTTTCCTCTCCTCCTGTTCACTTTTTCCTACCTCCCTCTCCATTCACTACCCACACACACCCAATATGCTCAGGAGATCTTGTTTCTTTCCTATTCTGTGAAGACCTTGTATGAATCTTTTAGAGTCCTCCTTTTATCCTAATTTCTCTGGGAGTGTGAATTATAGGATTGTGATTACTTGATATATGTCTAATATCCATATATGAGTGAGTACAGACCCTGTTCCTGTTTTTATGACTGGGTTACTGCATTCATTCAGGATGGTTTCTTCAAGTTCCATCCATTTGCCTGACAATTGCAAGATTTCATTGTTTCCCGCCCCCTTTGGGTTTTTTTGTCCATTTTTTTTTCTGCAGAGTATTATTCCATTGTGTAATTGTGCACATCACATCTTTTTTATCTATTCTTCATTTGAGAGACATTTAGGTTTCTTCCAGGTTTTTCTATTACAAATAATGGTGCTAGAAATGTAGTTAAACAAATGTCTTTGTTGCACGCATGTGTATCATTTGGGTATATGTCTAAGATTGGGTAGCCACTTACTGCGGTAGATTGGTTTCCATTTCCTGAGGAACCACCATGTTGATCTCCACAATGGATGTACAAATTTGCACTCCCACCAGCAGTTGAGGAGTCTTCACCTTTCTCCACATCTTCCTGAGCATAAGTTGTCATTGGTGTTTCTAATTTCAGCTATTCTGAGAAGAGTAAGATGGTATCTCTGAGTTGTTTTATTTGCATTTCTCTGATAGCTAAGGATGTTGAGCACCTTCTTAAGTGGTTTTTGTCATTATTGATTTCCTCTTCTGAGAATTCTCTCTTCAGTTCTGTACCTCATTATAATTCTCAACCTGTCTAAGGAAATACCCAAGTGAACCAGTAATAATGATGTGAGTGTGCTTCATGTACTAAGCTCCACTTTCCTTTGTAACTCCCTGATTACTACATAGTTTAAGCTACTTTGAAAGTTTATAGAGAGCTAACACTCAATTGAGCATGAGGTTAACATGACAGGATGACCAATTCCGCACCAGAGCTAGGGTAGGCATTTTTAGCCATAGTTTGTGTTCTGCGTTTTCTGTTTATTTTGTTTAATGCTAATAAGACAGTCCTTATGTTATTCTGTTTTATCTCAATTTATTATGTAATTAACTGAATACATATAGGTAAGAGTATACATGAATATGTAATATATATATATATATGTACATATTTATGCATGTTTTATGGTCAAATAGGAATATGTTTCATAAGGTTTTTGAAGTAGTTTATGTTTTACAATTATATTATATTATATTTTTTATATTTACTCTTTTAATTAGATACAAATTCAAATTATATCTAAGTGGTTTGTTTAAAACATTCACCTCTTCAGTTGTCATTGCCCATAATTCATCCTTTAATAATTGTTACGTATTATCACCATAGAGAAAAATAGTCACAAGAAATTGACTTGATTGCTTGTAAATTTTCCTAGGAGATTCATTATGAAAATAATCTCCTTTCATAAGTATATGGTTCTTCCTCTGATTCCAACACAATGAAACTTTATTGCTGAAGCCACCTAGTTACTCACTCCTGAGGAGAGATCTGTTCTTCCTGTGGAGATTAGATGTCATTAGTAGCCCATTAATTTTTGGGAGGAGAGTTTTTCATACACATAGTGAGACTATTACGCTGTGAGATTTATAAAAAAACTTATTTGTTTCAGATAAGCAGAAATTCAAGATTGGAAGTAGATCGTCTTAGAAAGTGCAAAACATGGTTCTGTGGATGGAGATCTTTAGCTTCCTTTTCAAGAATCCTGTGTATTTTTCAACACTACTTCAAGATAACATGTTTTCTATCCTTATTTTCTAACTATTAACTTGTCACCAAAACAAGGTTCTATAGTTTTTCATAACTCATTGTCAATATTCTTTACAAATATTGTCCAATTTTCCCTCATGTATTTTATTCAACATCTAAAAATTGAGCTACAAAGAAACCCTTGGTTTGTTAGGAAAATCTTGAACTTTGGAAATTATATTTTCAGCAAATATAAATATTTGCACACTGCTATTGAAGCAAAGGGTGGATTCCAGGAATCATCCCTGAGATGTTCAGAGAAATCTTGAATACAGAAAAACAAGAACAAAGTTAAAATATCAGCTCCAACAGCCATTACTAAAAAAAAAACTAATTTGACAAACATACAAACAGATCATAGTTCTCTATAGTGTATATTTGTGTTGGGATCCTTATATTGTGTATAGTTAACAGGATGTGAGAAATATAAGATTAAAGCCAAATATGAGGATGCAATAAGAACAGAAAGTAAACCTGGCACAATGTCAGTTAAGCATAAAGCCTTCATTGTGAATTGGAAAGAGGAATATATAGGGATGGCAAGTTTAATCATGGAGTAGTGTCTGTTGAATAATGGTACTTTAAGATAATGGAATAGTGGATAGTGCTTACATTTTTGGCATAGTTGTGAAATATTTTTTCAGTGACATAGAAGTTAGAAGAGGGAACAAGAATCTGAAGACATGAAAAAACCGTGCATCAAAGGGGAAAAATATCTTCAAGCCTACTGCAGAGATGGACAACAATATTTTGAGACAATAACATGAGTAGAACACAGTTTAATGAACATAAATATGACAAAACTGAACAAGGATCTCAGACTACCAAGAGAGAAACTGTCTCATGTATTAGAAAAGAAGTAAGATGAGGAAGTGAAATAATACAGAGGCCTGTGGAGTCTTTCTGTAATTTCCACTTCTGTGATGTAGTGGTCTGCCCAGTAAAGAATAGTTAATTTTCAGATTTTCTTGTGCTATATAGAAAGAACAATTCTCAAAATAAAGAATTCAAACAAAAGCCGTCATTGGGATATGGTTGGCATTTGTGAGATGGAGGGAGGTATACAATGCCCACACAGAGAGGTAGACATCTTAAGAGAATGTCAGCTTCATGACATATATGATGTTTTATGTGGGCAATAAAACCAAACCAATTTTTTTCTACAAACCAACTAAATTTTGCAAAACTTGGCACAGTTGGGAGACTTGCATTTGTTCATTCCTTGTCATGTTTTTGTAATCACAATATTGAAAATAGGAGATAGAGCTTATGAAGTTCCTCATCCTCTCTAATAGATCAGCAAAGGGGCAGGAACAGGGATACAGACAAGTGTGGTAGGGAGAGGGTTTCAGGGGAGGGAAGAATGTATTTATGAGTGTGAGTGGGAAAGAGACAGGAAACAAAGAAGACTTGGAGAGGGAAGAGTGAGAAAACCAGGAATGTTTTTGGAATTAATGGGACACTATTTTGTCATACAAGCTTTTTAAATCTGGTATGAGAGAGGTGGAGGAAAAAGTAAGAAGGAAGTGGAATGACTCAGAAGGAGGAGAAGGGAGAGTCAATATAGATGTGTTTAGGATTATAATGAATTTAATACCACCCACAGATGTAAGGATAGAAATTGACCTCATGTCTTCCTCAAAATTTTAAGACCACATTGAATGTCATGGACATGTGCCAAGTATTGCAAGAGTGGTAGATGAAAATCTATGCAAGGTAAGGTAGAAAAGGTAAATGAGAATAAGTCAATTTTGACTATTTCCTGGATAGATAAAATGACCTCACCTTAATTCTACTTTTTAATGAACTAGTCATGGTTAGATCATGGGCAGTATGATGAACCAGTGGTGAATACCTGAGTACATACATAATATTACATTGAGCATCCAACCAGAGGTACATATTAAGGGATTATTTTGTTTTTTGGTCACTTGTTTTTGTTGTTGTAGTTGTTTGATTTTGGACATGATTTATCTGTGTAATTCTGGATTTCAATTTTATTACAGGGAAGGGCTGTAACATGGAGATCTTTTGTCTTTGCATGGCAAATGTTGAGAATAAAACCAGCAAAAAAACCTGGATTAAGATTGTCTTATTTTAGGCAGATTTTCTTTTTGAGTGTACTTGATATCACTCTGTAGACGAGGATGACATCAAACTCACAGAAATATGCCTCACTCTGCCTCCAGAGTACTGGGATTAGTAGCATGCATCTAACTTCCTGGCCAAAAAAAGATTTATTGAAATTCGAAAGTAAACCAAAATTGTTAGAAATTCAAAAGATAAGCAGAAAGTGTGTTGGCCCAGTCTAACAAACTCTAAACTAGGAATTTGATATTTGACATGGCAATATTGGGTTTGACTGAAATAATATGATTCCTGTTAAATCATTAATAAGGTTCTGGAAAGATAAGAGCAAGCAAGGTCTGATTATGCTGGAGGATGCAAGTTTAGTTCCCTCCCTACATATGATGGTTCACAACGGTCTAAACCTCCATTTCTCAGGTGTCTGATGCATTCTTCTGCTTTTCTGGGTAGTGGGTACTTTTGTGGGACACATATGTACATTCTTGTAAGAATACATACACAGAAAATAAATATAAGTAAGTAAAAATAAAACTATGCAAAGGGAAAACTTTGTTAATCTCAGTATGTTAGAGGTGTATGAAGGGAAATTAATGTAACTTTGAGGTCTATCTCACCTTACTAAAATAATATAATGCAAATAATTTTAATAAAATAGTATGATAATTATAATAACAATGCAAACAAGTCATAAGGGTTTTGATTATCACTGTGTAAGCAGTGGATTCTAATCCCAGCTATAGGAAATGGGGAAAGTAAAAGAGCCTGAGCAGGGAGTGTTTGATACATACCTGGGTAATATATGAGATTACACATCAAAAAAAAATACTAATACACTGTGTGTGATAATTAAGTTTGCAGCATAAATCCAGGGGAATATCAGCCATGGATTCAAGGATGGAGAAAAAAGGATAAAAATTAGGGCAAAAATTAGGGCATCTCCCATCAGTTTTGTGTGTCTATTTCTCTTTGTGTGTCTTTGTTCATTGCTACAATTATTCACTCACCTTCTTTCTCCCCATATTTGCATCTATACCATATGGTTAGGTTGCCTTAAAGATAAAAGAATGAAGAGAATCTTGTTTTAATTTAAATAAATAGAAATGGATTAACCCAGAGGCACAAGAATGTTATTGTCTTCATTCTGGAAATATGAAAATTGGAGCATTGGAAATATGTTTAACTACTCATCAATCTCATTGAATGACATAACAGGATTTCACTTTCATATGTAGATCACTATAGAATAATAGTTGCTTGGTAGGAGAATTGAAAATAAGTATGACTCAATAAAGAGGCTTTCATTATTGGGAAAAAATCAGTGAGAATATAATGTGAGTCCATGAGTGGGTGGGGTTATATTAGCATGTGGAATGTGTAGGAGAATGAGACAGAATGTTGTGTCATAACTGTTGATGGATATTTTACTATCCCAAGCTAAGTATCTCATACAAGCTTTGATGGCAGCATATATTACATTTGATTCTTCTAACCAGGACATGAACAAATCCCTAGAAGTTGGCCTGCAGCTATTAATATTACCCAATTAAAAATTAACTAATATCAGTCTGCGGAGAAACAGTTCAAGACTTTTGTTGATGAATGTCATCTTCCCTAAAAAGTAAAACTGGATTAAGAATATAAAAAGACCCACATTTATCCAACAAAAGGTGAATATTACATTGTATGCTTCCTTCATGAAGGTGTTAACCTTTTTTTTAGGCTGGGGTAATAATTGGACAGAGGTCGTTCATCTCTAATAAGAAATCCAATGAACATAAACTATAAGATGTCCTTTAATACCCTGGATACACAATAACATTTAATCACATCCACATGTTATTCAAATTTATGATTAAATAATCAATGATCACTTGAGTTTGGCACAATCATGTGGGAGTCACGTAAGGGACACCCCTTGAAATCAAGTGTGCCAGACCATCTCATACTCTGATTATTTAATTATTTAACAATTAATATAGGACTTCAGATAATCAAAGATCAGTGAAATTTTAGGTTATCATGTGGAAGTCAAGTATAAAATGCCATCAAACTATTTAAATCAGTGATGGCCACATCAAACATGGATCAAGTTTGGAACCACCTTATACAAGAATTTTGATCTGTCATCATCTAATTATTTGATTATTTTGTTACATAAATTGATAATTGTGCCATCAATTATACGGGGAGTTTAGCACAATCTTGTGGGCGTTAATATGCAAGATCAGCTATATATTTCTATGATTGTTTAAATAAATCATTCTCTATTTCACAAAGAGTCAAGGCTTCCTTCCTTTTGGGGAATCATCACATTATTTGATTATATCATTATTTAATATAATTGTTTAAACCTATGCTGATGTCCTTTTTTATGACTGGAATCTGGCCAGTCTTCCTGGGCAGTTAATTATATGACATCACATAATTTTTTAATTATCTGCATAATTATATAAATAGATCCTTACTCCATGAATGATGACTGTAGTTTTGTGCAACCTAGTGAAAGTTAATTTTTTTTGTCTTGTTTGATATTTAAATGATGATGACATCCCTTATTACACTTAGACTGTAGTTATATGCAGGAGTGAGGTTAGGGGTTTGTAAGTGGCAGCCATGGACACAGCAGAAGCCGGTGCTCTACTCAGTGCCCAGAGTGTGTGGAAAGCTGGGAGATCGAGTCCAGAAGACACAATGGTACCCATTGAGAAAATGTACAAGTACTCCACCAAGCTGAGCATGAGTGTCTGGGTGTTTGCTTCCCCGCTCTTCCTCCACATCCTCACTTTCATCAAAATTTACTAGAAGCAGCAGCACAAGAGTTTCCTACGCCATCATAGAGACCTCACCAAGGATGATGTCACAGAGAATGAGTTTCTCTCTCTCAGGTATGGTGGTGAAGCTCCTACTCTTGCCATCTTTTTACTGTAGCCACAAATAACATCGCAGCTGGGGGCTCATCATCACAGCTCCTGAATCACAACAGCAGAGACTCAGAGTTTATTGATGATGACATCAAGACAGAGTTCATCAGGTAAGAAAGTTTGATAATTTGGTTATTGCATTAGTATACATAAAAATCTGTGATGACATCATACTTCATCAGGTCTGGAACTTTTTCCCAGGAATTGATAATGCAAATTATTTAATAATTAATTATTAATATGGTTCATTACATAATCTTTGATCACTGAAGTTTGGAGCCACCTTTTGAGAGTCAATGGTGCCACACCATCTAATCATCTGTTTATTTAATAATTCAACTCTGTCTTTATCTACTTGAGGAAGTGTGGAGTCTGGTTCCTCCATGTTGCTGTTAATTGTGGCATGCCATTTAATTATTTAATTAAATGATAATATCATTTTGGTATCTTCCCAGGGGTGAATTATGAAATATTATGTTGTTATTCATTCATTTTATTGTTCAAATCAAAGAATAAATCATCTCATTACATGTTTATTTTATCATTTAAATAGATAATTACCTCAGCCATGATACCCGGAGTTTGGTACCACCTTGTGGGAGTTAATGTACAAAGCCATCTATTTTTTATTAATTTAATTGTTTAAATGAATCATTATTCCTGTAAGAGTTCAGTCTGACTACACCATGTGATATTTATGTATGCTACATCACCTTATTATCAATTATTTTTAATTATGTGTTAATTATTTAAATTGGCCATGATGTCATCTTTCATAATTGGAGTCTGGCCAGTCCTACCTGGGAATTAATTGTGTGGCTTTATTTAATTATCTAAGTGTTACATCCATGACAATCACTGGAGTGTAAGTTCATATTATGGGAGATAAGTATGTAGGACGATGCAATTATTTATTTATTTGATTACTTAAATTATGCTGGAGTCATCAATTAGTTTTGCTACCACCTCATTAAACACAATAAATGATTGGTGCCAGAAGCAGTGCTTTGAGTATTAAGGACACTGGGAGATCGAATGATTACTGATTACATATTAATAATAATTAAATCGTTAAATAATTTAAATAACTGGATGGTGTCACATCATTAATTCCTAAGATAGTGTGTCAGACCTGACCCATGAAGGATGCAGTTATCATCGATTTTAAAAATTCAGTAATTTAATATTACATGATCGGAGTATTTTGTCTAAGAACTCTGTTGGGCTGACCTCATGACACTCCACCGTGTCTCTACAGTCATAATGATATTGCTGTGGTTGCTGGGACTACAGCAGCAGAGGTAGAGGTGGCTTCACCTGCAGAGGCAAGAGACAGCAGGACTTCACAATCTGTGATAGCATTCACACCAGTGTGGCCTTGGAAACCACTATCATTCTGCAGATTCATCTCATGCTTCCCTTTGACCTTCTCATGGTAGTAGCCTGGGCAGGCAAGGATGTGAAGGAAGAGCTGCAGGCAATTTCTCTGACTGCCACACTTCACACTTGATTTGGTCAGATTGTGGAGCTTCTTCTAGGTGGGAATCTGGCCTCTTCCAGATTGAATCTCCCATTTGTGGAATATACTCTGCAATGAGAGAAAGAAAGGGTGTGAGGGAGAGGAGAGAGCTTTTCTGTGTCTGTGTAAATCCAGGTGTGTCTAGGAACTCATGGCTCCCCACATATCATAGGGCCCTTTTTTATCTCACAGCAAGTGTCCTCTGGAAGCTTTGTAAAGAATGATAATTGAAAGATATTAGACAAGATTGTCCTCATGAGGCAGGGGCATAGGTCTTCATCTAGCTGTCATCTTAGAAGATACCTAAAACAAAAATGAATTAGGAAAGTAAGTGTGACTGATACATAGGTGACCCAAAAAGGCATGGATATCTGGCCAAATGCAACTCTTCTCCTCTCATTGGGTTTACCAAGATTTGATTCTATTATGAAACTCTCTGCTATGGCTAATTTTCACATAGGAAAAATACTGATTCTTTTCTCTTTGTTGCTAAATATCAACTAAAAAAAACAAATGTGTTTGCTTCATACCAAGCTAAAGAGCCCCATCAAAAATATATTAATAATTAACATGTAGATTACTTGAGAAAACACTTCATGACATAAAAATATCAGTCAATGTTTTTAATAATCACATCTTTTATTGACCTAATATAAAATTGAAAAATGAAAGGACATAAAAAAGAAAACGGCAAAGAAGCTGTAAAAAAAATCAGATGTTAGTATTTATAGGAGGAAATAGGAAAAGATCAAAGAAAAGTAAACAAAGGATGGACAAAGTGAAGGATGGGCAGATATTCAAACAGGTCATTTTTTGAGCCAGTGGTTTATATTTCGATTTATTTAACATTTTATGCAACAATTCATGATAAATGTGAACATAAATGGTCAAGGGAAGGAATACTGGTGTCCTAGTAAGCACATAATTAAGAAATTTATAATTTTATTATTTAATATAAAAATGAAGAAAAAATGTTGGGTAATGAATTTTTATTTTTTTCTACGCAATACAGTTGCTACAACTCCCAACTTTCCTCCTTTACTTTTAGATGTTTGAGTAGGATTAACATCTACATTCAGATATTTGATTTAATGTTTTGGTTGTCATACTTCAAAATTTTATGGGTCAATGGGAGGTTTTTTTGTTAACTGCAAAAAAAACAGACATAAAATAAGAATATTTTGCCCTCAAAAATAAAACAAAACTGAGAATTAATTGGAAGAAACTTTCACCATGAACTGCAGGGAAAGAGTCTAGAATAATCAGGACATATTGTGGCTTTAGGATGAGACACCTGGATTGATTACTTTAGCCACAAAACAACATCAGTTTTCAGACATGAAGACAGGGAGTGAGCAATATTAAGTTTGCTTCTTTTTGCAGTACCTCGCCTAGAATCCTAGACATTACTTTTTTTTTGTTTCCATGGTAAGCACAGCCTCTAATGAAAATGTTTACTTTCTGTTTCAATATTTATAGATGTAACTATGACTTACAAAATTATAATGTTCTGGGGGTCCATACATCTTAAAACAACATGGAATTTCTCATACTGTCCAGATAAAGTAAAATGTCTTAATTTCATGTCATTATAAGACAGTCAAAGAAATATAAGGGAAGCATAATTAAGACAATTCTGCTTAAAGGTAGTATTTTATCTAGCATACCAATTTGTCTTCACTCTACATTCACTCTCAGTGTCCTGTGCTTTTCAGCTTAGGCAATCATCTTCCAACCACAAAACTCCAAGGTGGCAAGGCACAAACATTGACAAATGTCACCAGAAACTGTCTCCCAGCTTGATTCACTGGAATGGCATTGATATTAAGGTAGGACAACATTGTGATTTACATTAAAATGGGGCACTCAACCAGTACCATTGGCATCAACTCATTGATGAGTTTACATACATACAGAAAGCTGAAGAGAACCTCATCCTTAGTTGTCAAGAAGTCTAAATCTGAGCAAAAAAAATTCATTGGCATTGGGACAAGAGCAAGATCCAAAGTCTTCTCAATATTCAACAGAAATATATTGACAAGGACAGTGGTTCTGGACATTAAGCTGTCATTTTAACAGCATGTATAATGGTAGCCACAATAAGTACAGTCTACAAAGCTGGCATTAACATTGTGTATCCATGATTTTTGAGGCCAGTAGGTGACGTTTGGCAGCTGCCTCATTAGAGATAAACACCCTTTCCATTTTCCCTCATTGTAATTTAAGAGGTAAAAGAAAACCTTGCTGCAAGAAGGAAAAAAAATTGTGTACTCATCCTTTGAACAGTATATTTGAGTCTTAATTTTGGGACTCTATGGATGTACTTTTAGGAAGGAGACCATTAATCAAGAGAAATCTTTGAGAGGTTCTTTTTTCACAGACTATTTACCCAGAAATTAGCTACACTTTACATAATTAAAGTTATTAACTACTGGAAAGCACCCAGGGCCTTGGACCTACTCTACCTTGGAAAACCAAATTCCACATATGCTTTCAATAGAGGTTGTACAGGACAATTATGTTAGGAGAGTACATTATTCAATGGTAACACAGCAGCTCAGGTACTCTTTTTATCTTGAGGCCACAATATGGCAATTGAGAATTCCACCAAGGTTACCAGGCAGCAATTATGATGTACCCTCTGGTCACATTCTAGTACCCAACGAACACCTAGACTCACATTTCTATTTATTTTTTCTTCCCAAACTGAAAGACTCTATGTGACTTATAATTATTTTCCCTTCTATTAACAAGCAACTACACGGTTCTAATAAATTACACATAAAAGTCACAAAACATCACATAATGAGTCAATTATGTAGATAAATATTAGACATATTTTATCTGCTCCAAATTTCATGTGTCCATAATGGGAAGAAATCCATTCTAGTGCCACTGCCTTAATCAATTTCTTTTTAAAATTAAAATAAATTTTTCTATATCCTATTATGTTTTGGACAACGTGATATCATGGTCTAGGTACAAAATTTGGGAGAAAGTAGGTGAGTGAGTATTAATTACAGTAAATAAAGGCACACAGAAAGAAAGAAAAAAAGACAGCAAATAACAAACACATTGAACACATAAACGACAGCAATGCTAACAAACACCCAGCTCACAGAGATTCCATGCAACAAAAACCAGAGCAAATAAGTTACTCTCAACTCATGGGAAGTAACTCTTCCTTTAAGTAACTGACTTTGGTTTTCCCAACTGGCAGCATCTACCTCAACAAGTAATGTACATATGTAGAAAACCTTAAGGCCTCAAGAATAATGGCATGGATTTGGCCATACCTTCTATGTATGCAGCCATTAAAGATGGTACAAAGATGGTATAAGTAATACAAAAACATCCAAAATAAGCACAATGCTTCAGCTTCTCCCTTCTTTTTTGGCACTGGATAGAAGAAGTGAAAATTCTAAATGGGGTTGCCTGGTATCAGTATGATCTCATAAAAAGACACAAACAAATATATCTCCCAGTATTTGAAACAAACTGCACACTTCTATAGCACACATTATATACCTTAATCATACCTTAATCATGCCATACTAAGAAAAAAACTTGGGTGACTTATAATTATTTCTACCTCTCCAACCACACAAGAAACTATTATGGTTGAGAAAGCAAACATACAAAAACAATTTCCACTATGCGATTGTAATTAATTGATGAGCAGTTTAGCATAGTGCACATTCTGCAGATCCAGAATGTAGATAATGCCACCCATGCTTCTTAGCACCATGCAGCACAAATTTACCCACATATTTATAAAGGTAACACTAACCCTTCTATGTGATCCTTCTGTGATTTCTAATCATTATCAGCCTACAGACTTTAATTTTCTCATTTTTCTCTGGGCACATGGTTCTCAGCCAATGTTCTTATCTGATAATACAGAAAATCAGACACATCTCCCTATAAGTGAAGATTCCTCTACTATGGTATCCATTGATTATAGTCTGGGTCAGCCTGCAATTCTGATGAGAGTACTGACTGGATTCCACTAAAGACATGTCTTATTCTTTGTTAATACATGGAAAAGGCTAGCTGTAGGTGAGCTATCTTATTGACTAATCGCAAAAATTACTCTGAGATGTATATTGCAACTGTCAATGCTTTTCTTCCTCTATATTGAACTGCAAATAAAGATCCTAGTTAATTTATGGGATTCATTAAGCCATACTTTGTATTCATGATATTTACACAGTGTGCTACACACTGGTCCTCCTATGATTATACTGTCACCTCAAGGAAGAATGGCATGCTATGGAATAAAATGGATGAGAGATTTTCACAAATGTCAACCAAATGAATCAAAGACTCAACATAATCCCAGCCATACTGAACCTCTTAGAAGACAAATTGGGAGGCACCCTGGAAAAAATTGACAGAGGAGGCTCCTTTATGGACACAACACTAGTAGCACAGACACTGAGATTGACAAGTACCAAAATGAGAAGCTTCTGTAAGGAAAATGAGACATTCAAGGAGACAAAACCACAGCCCAAACCATGGAAAAAGATATTCAGTAACTCCACTTCTAACAGGGGGCTTAATTAAAAAATATACATAGAACTCAAGAAGCTAGTTGTACAAACAACAAGGAATCCAATTATTCATAGGTCATGGAACAAAATAGAGAATTTTCAAGGGAGGAATATAAAATGGTTGAAAGACATCATCCTTACCCATTAGTGAAATGTAAATCAAAACGACTCCAAGATACCTTCTTACTCCTGTCATTTTTCTGGAGAAGGTGTTGAAAAAGGGTCACATTCCTCAACTTCTGATGGGAGTGCAATTTTACAGCCAATTGGCTGTTAGTTTCTCAGGAAAATGAGAACTGGTCTATTTTAAAATCCAGTATTTTCACCCTTAGGCTTGTACCCAAATGATATTAATACAACAAGGACGTCTGTTCAAGTACGTTTATAGTGGCATTAATTGTAATTGCCAGAACCTGGAACCAACCTAGATGCCCCTCAACTGATGAATGGCACAATGGCATACTATTCAGCAGAAAAACACAATGGAATCTTGAAATTTTCAAGGAAATAAATGGAAATAGATGAAACCATGTTTTGTGAGGTAAGCCAGTCAGAAAAAGACAAACATGATATGCAATCACTCATAAATGGATTTTAGAAATATTTCAAAATATTAAAAACTTACAGTTTATACCACTATAAAAATTAGGATACAGGGAGGACCCAAATACAGAGATTCATGGTCCTATGGAGAAAGTTAAAGGGACAAGATCTGCTGAACAAACTGGAAACATGGACAAAGGGGAGAGGGAGTTAGGAGAAAGAGAAAGGGATGGGAGGAGCAGAATGTTTGTCATTAGGCAACAGGATGATTGAGACAGGGTAAAAGTAGAGGAGAAGAAGAAAAGAGATACTATAAGAGAGGTAGCCATTATATATTTAAAGATAAATCTGTCACTACGGAAATGCCCACAGATCATTAGCTAAAGGCCCACGGGTTAAAAGCAAGCAGAGTGGTAACAAAATAGGAATATGCATAACTAAGTGGGTGGATAGAAAATAAAGATTTGAAAACAAAATATACCAGGAATAAAAGAGCAAAACATAACTGGAGAAGTAACAACATACATTGATTGGTATAGCACTTCAACATTTGTTTAGGACATACCTCAATCTCCAGGGAATCTGATGCTCTTCTAAACAATGCATAAAAACCATATTTAAGTACATATACCTATACAGAGATTCACACATATAAAAATGAGTCAAAATATTTTAAACACAAAAATCATAAATAACACAAATTTCCAAATGCAACTTGATAATTTATTTCTGATTTCAGGTGAGATGGACTTGGGTTTACCTGAGACACTCATCTGTAGAAAAAAATTTGAAGGTATTCATCATGCTTTAAAGCTCACACAGGCATGCTATGGGATTGCTAAAAATTTCTCATCTGAGGGAAAGAAAGAAATAAACCAGCTCGCTCACATACATGTTCATCTCATCTCCTTTTCTTCTTCAACAAATGCTCTTCCTAAAACTTCATTCTCTAAAGCTCTATTAAAGATTTCTCCTCAAAAGTTCTCTCTAATAATATTCCCTGTATACGCTTTCCCCCACAATGCTCTGGCTACACATTCATGTGATCACTGACAATGTAATGAGAGATTTTATAATTAAATCATTAAATAATTTGATGGTGTCTCATACATGAATCCCACATGAGTGGGTCAATCTTCGGTGATAATAACTTAATTGTAGATTTGAAGGATAACAAACTAAATAAATAATGAGATGAAACCCGTAATTAACATCAACAATGTGGAGCCAGACTCTATTGTTCCTCAAATAGATGATAGATTTAGATTATTAATCAGATAGTGAGAGGATCTGGCACCTTTGGCATAAAAAAGATGGCTCCAAACTCCAGTGATCACACATTAGGTAATTAATGATTTAAATAATAAAATGATTAAATAATTTCACGGTTTCCACCCTCAATTACTGGGAGGATGTGCTAGACATGACTCATGAAAAAGACATCATAAGCAATTTTAAATATTCCTTAATTTAATAATGAGATGATCAGATGATCTTTCCTGATGAACTCTGTTTGGCTAATGTCATCGTGTGGCACCAACTTCAGAAACTGCTATGCTTGCAGTGACTTCTGCTGTTTCACCTGCTGAGCTGAGAGAGAAGCTAGTTGCTCACTGTGATATCATCCCTGGCAATGCATCTTTAATGTTCCAGAGCCTCTCTTGCTGCCAGTTCTTCCGCACATAGAAGAGCACACTGAATGTGGAGGAAGAGCAGCCAGCACCAACTGTGACTGCCACACTCAGGTCGGTAGAATAATTTACAACTAAATACTTAGATGATTTATTAGGTGATATCATATAAATGACTCCCAGAATATACTGGCCAGACTCCATCATAGAAAAGGACATCATTGATATAAATAATTAAATTAAATACTGAAATAAGATGATTAAGTCACACACTTAACTCTTCCATGTTGAAGACACACTGAATTATTCCTGGAATAGATAATAATTTCTTTAAGTAATAAAATGAATAAATACATGAATACATATTTAGATTGTCTTGCATATTAACTCTACAAGGAGGTGCCTAACTTCAAGTCCATGAATGATTTAATAGTTATCACCTATTTAAGTAACTAAATAATCAAATAATCTGCTAATGACACATTATCCACTCCCTCAAGGTGAAACCAAATCTGACCCATGATCGATAATTTCATATTCTAATTAAATAATTTAAACACATGGTTAAAAAATTAGATGGTCCTGCATGCATGACACCCACAAGGTGGCACAAAACCCCAGTGGTCATTGGTTATCTAATGACCTGTTTTAATATTGTAATAATTGTGCCAAAGTCCAGTGATCACTGATTATTTAATCATATATTTTAATAATAAAATGAATAAATGGTTAAAAAGATATTGTGTATCAAGAGTTTCACAGGGTATCAGATAATTAATGTTGTACAGTGGCCTTATTAGAGATGCACTCCTGTCCAATTATTCCTCAGTCTGAACTAACAAATTGATGAAAACCTTGCTGAAGGAAGGCAATGATGGAAATCTCACCATTTTTGTATAAACTGTGACTCTCTTTTATTTTCTTAATCCATAGATATGCTTCTTAGCGAAGATTATATTCATCAACAAAAGTCCTTGAACTGTTTTTCCACAGACTATATTCCATGGTATTAGATAATCTTGAATTTTGTAATATTAATGATTCCAGGCAAACTTCCACAGATTTGGCCACATATGGTGTCATTAAAGGTTCTATGGGACACCTAGCTGGAGAAAATAAAATATACAATGGAAAGACAGTGTCTCAACTGCTCTCAGCTTCTTGGGCTCAAGATATGAGATTTGGGGATCCCAATGTATTGCCAGGCAGCAGTTTCAATCTAACATTCTGTCACACTTTCATATCCTTAAAAAACCCCACCCATTCATGGGCTTACATTATACCCTACATAATTTTCTCCAAAAAAGACTTTTTTTTAAATGTTGTACTTATTTTTGATTATCCAACCAAACAATTACATGGCAATAATATTCTACACAAGAAAGTAAAATCATCAATATACAAATCAATTAGACTGAATCATTATAATTCCTATGCTCCAATTTTCATATATCCAAAATGGAGACAAAACCATTCTTGCACCTCTGGGATAATCAATTTTTATTTACTGAAAGAAAAATAAGCTTCTCTCTATATTATCTTTAGAACAACTTGACCACATAGTATAATTGTGAATATGGGGAGAAAGTAGGTAGGTGATCTTGCAATGCACAAAGACACACAAAGATACACAAATATACTCTCACACACACCCCCTCCCACACACACACTACAACAAACACATTGTACAAAAATGATAGTCATGCTAAGAGACAACCATGCTCACAGAGCTACCATGCAACAAGAACAAATAACATACTCTGGACTCCTGCAAAATTATTGTGAAAAAACCTGAGAAGAGAGAATTTTTATATGAAACTTCTCTAGTCTCCAAGTAAAAAGACATGAATTATGAAATCAAAATGTTTTCTATTTCTTAGGCAAGAAGATTAATACCTACAATAATTACAGGGTTTGATAATGGTTTATTTAACATTATTAAATTAATCTACCATGGTCTTAGTATAGAGTGTTAGAAAACATATTTGCTGTTATCAAAATGCAAGAAATATAACAAATGAATAGATATGGGACATTTTCAATAAGGAATTTTACACTTGTTAATTGGGAATTGAAATGTGTAACTTACTTTGGAATGTTACAAGTGCATGGTCAAAATACTTGCTAATTATTGAAAGATAATTGTTTTCATGATAACTCTCCATTTTATTAGACTACAAATTTTTACTGTAGGTAATATTCTATAGTATTGCACACAATTCCTTTTTTTTCTTTACTTTTTATTTGATACTGTTTTGCCTCTACTGGCAAGGACTGCCTTCCCAATCACAACATCCAAATGACACCTACAGTGGACACATAATACAGTATGCAGCCATATGATACAAAGCTGAACATCACCTCTCTGCCAACCCACTCCCTCTCTCACGATCTCCGGCCTACTGAGCCTCTATCCCTCTTCTTTTCTTACTTTCTTGCTTCCTTCCTTCCTTCCACTATTTGTAGATGATATGATAGTTCACATAAGCAACCCAAAAACTCTAACTGGGAACTCCTACAGCTGGTAAACAAATTCAGAAAATTAGCATGGTATAAGATAAATTTGAAAAATCAGTTGCCCTACTATATACAGATGGAAAATACACTGAGAAAGAAATCAGAGAAACATCACTCTTTACAATAGCCACAAACAACATAAAGTGTCATGGGGTAATGCTTATCGAGCGAGTAAAAGAGCTATATCGCAAGAATTTTGTATTTTTATAGAAAGAAATTAAAGAAGATACCAGAAAATTGAAAGACCTACCATGCTCTTGGATAGGTAGGATAAACATTATAAAAAGTGGCAATGTTTCTAAAAGTAATCTACAGATTCAATGCAATCCCCATTAAACTCAGCACAATTCTTCACTGACTTGAAAGGATAAGATCCAACTGTACATGGAAAAACAACAACACAGGATAGCCAAACCGATCCTTCAGGAACTTCAGGAGGCATGCCCATCCCAGACTTTAAGCTCTACTACAGAGCTATAGTACTGAAAACAGCCTGGTATTGGCTCAAAAATAGACAGGTAGACCAATGGAATCAAATAAAAAATCCTGATATTAACCCACCCACCTAGGAACACCAAAATATACACAGAATTTTAGAAACTAGTCAACAAAATACCAAATAACCCTATTAAAATTGGGGTACAAAACAGAATAGAGAACGCTCAATATAGGAAACAAAATGACTGAAAGACCCTTAAGAAAGTGCTCAACATACTTAGTTATCAGGGAAATGAAAATGAAAACAGCTCTGAGATACCATCTTATTTCTGCCAGAATGATAAACATTAAAATCAACAATGACAACTTATTTTGGAAAGGTTGTGGAGATAGGAAAACCCTCTCTTCCACTTTTGGTGGGAGTGCAAACTTGAACAGCCATGTTGAAGATTATCATGGCCAGTCCTCAGGACAATGAGAATCAGTGTACCACAGGAACTATGTTCATAGCAGCATTATTTGTAACAGCTAAAACCTGGAAGCAACCTAGATGCCCCTCAAATGAAGAAGGGATAAAGAAGATTTTGCAAATTTACATATGGAATACTACTTTGCAGGAAAAATAAAACCAAACAGAAAACAATGAATTCTTGAAATTCACAGGAAAATGGATGGAATTTGAAGAAAACATCCTTAAAGAGGTAATCCAGTCATAAAAAGAGGAATATGTTGTGTACTCACTCATATATGAATTTTAGACATAGAGCATAAGATTACCAGCCTATAATTCACACCACTCGAGAAACTAGGATAAATGGATGAGTCAAAGAGATTCATATAATGTCTGTCACAGAAGGTTAAAGGCACAAGATATACTGAGCATATTGTGGTGGGCAGTGAGTGGATAGAGAACTAGAAGAAAGTGAATTGGAAGAGAGGAAAGCACATTGGAAAAGGAGTATGGAGCCAGGGGAGGAATAGAAAAGAAAGACATAGAGAGAGATAGAGAGATAGAGAGACAGATAGACAGACAGACAGTGAGACAGACAGAGAGAAGACAGAGAGAGCATAAAAGAGGGAGCTATTATAGGTTTCAAGAGAAAACTGACTCTAGAGAAATGTCCAGACATCTACAAGTCTGACCCCAACTAACAATTTGAGCAAAAGTGGAAAGGCTACCATAAATGCCCTTCTCTGATAATGAGATCGATGTGTAACTTATCCACCATCATGGAGCCATCATCTAGTACCTGCTGGAAGCAGAAGCAGGGACACACAACTAAATACTGAGCTGAACTGGAATCCAGATGCAGAGAGGGAGGAAAAGATGAGGCTAGATAAACCCATAGAGATAGCTGACCTGAACAAGGAGGAGCTAATGGGCCCTCTGAATGATAGCTGGGAATCCAGCATTGTACCTCTGAACATAGGACTCAGTTAGAAGACCTTGGCAGTCCAAGGAACCCCTGACAGTGGTAGCAGAATGTATCCCTGGTGCACAAAAGGACTGTGGGAGCAAATTTCCCATGGAGGGATACTCCCTCAAACTAGAGGCAGGAAGCAGGGCCTAGTCCCTACTCTATATGTCTTTACAGATTTAGATGATGCCTCCAGGAGGTATCATCTTTCATGTGGAGTGGGGGTAAGTGGGAGTTGAGTTTTTGGGGGCATGGAAGAGTTGGAGATAGTGAGGAGGTGAGTGAAGGAAGGAGGGAAGGAAAGAGTGAGGAAGAGGGAACTGTGATCGATATTAAGACAAAAAAAAAGACTAGAAACTGGTAAATGACAGATATACAACTCAGAATTATTTTTCAGGGTCAGAGCATTTTTTTGAAAATAAAGATGATGTTTAATAAATCGTTGAGCAATTAGAATGAGAGAAGTGAATAACCCTATTTGAGTTAAAAATAAAATTGACTTTAAAATAAAAAACCCGAATAATCAAAAAATTTGAGGATATTGAATACTTAACTCCCCTACGCAGAGCTTGACTGAACTTTTCATGGAATATAGGATCATTTGTTTAAATAATTATATAAATATTTACCTGATTTGCATATTAACCACTATCATTGATTTAAATAATTGAAATATGAAATTAGATGATGGCATACTTGGTCCCACAAGGAGGCACAAAACTTCAGGTAGTGTGAATGACATAATCATTTTTTTATAAAATTAAATAATCAAACAACCAGTAGATATCACATCATTCACTTACCCAAGTTGGTTCCAAACCGTGTTCATGAAAAATGTTGTCATCGTTAACTTAAATATTTTAATTACATAATTAAAAAATTAGATGATCTTGCATACTTTACTCCCTTAATGCGGTGCAAAAATTCACTTATCATTGATTATCTAATGCCTTATTTTATAATTAAATAATTACATAATCAGTAGATGAGATGGTCTACCATGCTAGACACCCACAATTTGTCTCTTACTTGACTAACACATGATTGTGCCTGATGGGAGATGTTATTCTGTAAATATGTTTCTCATACTGGTTAATTAATAAAGCACTGTGGCCAATGAGTAAGCAAAATAGTTGGGGCTAGGAGACAAGGAGGAAAGAGGAAATAGGAGGAGTCAGGATGTAGAGCATGGAGAAAGATGCCTGCGGCAGTGTTCATTTATTTTCTTTGTAATAACACATATTTCCTCACCAGCATAGCTGGCCTTCATCATGTAATCCTCAGATCCTCTGAGCTGCATGCAACAGTGTAAGGATTAAAGATATTCATGTTGCTGGAAATGTTTGAATGTTTTAAGATGCAGACTTGAGTCTGTGCAGAGCTGACATAATTGGTGTCAGGAGAACTGATAAAATACGGAGGACAGTGAAGATGGTTTAAACTTATCAACAATTAGTTATAGCAATAATGACAGGAGTCGGAAATGTGTAAAATAATAACGGAAAAGTGATTATAAATATATGTGTAATGTCTGAATATTAAACATATATAAATATGCACGTTTATGTGTAATGTTTGAATATTAAACATAAATAAATACATATATTATGGTTGAATAATAAACATAAATAAATATGCATATGTATGAGAGTGTGGGTGAAAATTTATCTTACACACTTACCTATGTTTATTCAGCTAATTAAATGATAAAAACCTGTGGTCATAATAAAAATGTACCTATAAAAATATAGGTTTCTTGCCATTTAGTTTGAAGGTGGCTATTGGTTTGCTGTATATTGCTTTTGTAATGGTTAGGTATGTTCCTCTTGTCTCTGATCTCTCAAACACCTATATCATGAAGGGGTCTTGGATTCTATCAAAACCTTTTTTAAATGTCTCATGAAATAATCATGTGGTTTTTCTCTTTCAGTTTGTTAATATGATGGATTTCATTGATGGATTATTGTGTGATGAACTATCCTGCATTCCTGCTGGAATACTACTTGATCATGCTGCATGACTTTTCTGATGTGTTCTGCCAGTGTTTTATTGAGTATTTTCCCATCAATGATTATGAGCGATAGTGGTCTGTAGTTCTTTTTCTTATTTGCATCTTTCTGGTTTGGTTACAAAGGTAATTTTGTCTCAAAAAAAAATTGACAATGACCTTTCTGCTTCTCTTGTGTGGAACACTGTTAGGAGTTCATATTGGTATGAGATCTTCTTTTAATTTCTGGTAGAATTCTGAACTGTAATCAACTGTTCCTGGTTTCTTTTCTTTTTCTTTTTTTTTTTTTTTGGTTTGTTTGTTTGCTTGGGAGTGTGTAGATGTACATTGTTTTGCTTTTTTTCATTTACAATGAATTCTAGAAAGTCTTCAATTTCTTTTTTATTTCACCCTTGATTCAGGAAAGCAGCAATTACATACTGTTCAATGTCCAATAGTTTGTAGGCTTTCTACTTTTTGTTGTTGTTTTTGTGGTTGAATTCTATTATAGATTGAATGCAAGGTTAAATATTTGACAATGAATATTCCAGTATTTAAACTAGGACAGCAAGAGGCCTGCACAGTACAAAAACACCAACAAGAAGCTTAGGAGTGATGATATTAGCAGAAATAGTTTTCACAACTCTTTGTTATTTTGTTCTATAAAATAGTACTGCAGGAAAAAAAATAGGCACCCAAAATGTCTCCATAAAATTTCACATTTCTTTCTTTTCTTTGCTTAATTGTACATTCATGGTCTTTTTTTATCATTAATTAATTTTACAAATATATACATATGTATGTATATTCATAGGAGTTTAAATTTATATATATATATATGTACATATGCAGTTTTGAAACAAATTTCTGTGTATATATATATATATATATATATATATATATATATATATATATATTAGAAATTTCTTGTCTGTTCTTCTTCCAGCCTTTTTTCTTGACTTCCTTGATTCTTCTTTACATCTTTTTGAATATTCTGAAACAGTTTCCAAACTTCTGCCCAAATATTCCCTACTTTAATCTTATATACATACTTATATTTATAATTTTATTTCTTTTTCTTCATGTTTTTCTTCTTACATTTTAAATCATTCCATTAACAGAGCTGAAGATGCATGTCAAGGATGAATTGCATGTCAAAGATTATTTCTAAAAGCTATATTCTGCACTTTATTAATACATAGTGATAGGATAACTGAGGTTTTGTGTGTATATATAAGAATCCGGTTTTACTATTTAATGTATGCAACCAAAGAGCAGAAGAAAGGCATTTTTTCTTAGAGTTACAAGTAGCAGTAAAAGATAGTTCCATTCAATGATTATTTTCCATCAAAACCAGTGAAATAGGAAAAGATTCTTGTTTTCAGTTTTCATTTTCTTTGTAGATCACAAATAATAAATAAATAAATACATAAATAAATAAATAAATAAAATAAATGAGACTGTATCTTGAATTGAGTGACAAAATCGTAGTTTGAGGCAAATCTTCTAAGGTGATCAATATTATCTGACAAACTATCAAATTCAAAACTTGTAAAATCATTCATCCACCATATTCAATATCAAGCCAATATTTCCCAAAAAGGAAGTGTATACTCACAGGGGGATCAGTAGGTAGCATAATGGCTACATAATATGTATGAGTAGGCTGGCTTAAGAAATCTCATGAAATAACTGTAAGGGATAAAACTAGGAATATATTTTTGAGCAGATACAGCAGGGTACTGAAAGAACTGAAGGCTTTCTATATAGTTTGTTTGGAAGTAGTAGGACTTTTCACGGTACAGATTTCCATTATAGGAATAGTGGGAATTTTAGTCCAGAGCTTTGTCCTTATTGCCAGTATTATGTAGGCTAGAATCGGGGATATATCCTCCAATTAGACAAGTACAGTGTTCTAGGAATGGAAATTGGTTTTTGAAAATCCTAAGGTAAGAGGCATGACACTGGTATGCCTCAGGGTACCTAAAGGATTTACACCATTTCTCTACTATATAGGTACTGATGTTTGAGTTACTTTCCTCTACACTAGCAGTTGTGCAACCATATGTGATGCACTCTAAACACATAAAATATCCCTGCTACTCTTGCCCATGTATATGGACTTAAGTCTTCTTCAAAATATCTATATTTTGATATAAGAGTATTATTTTTATTTCCCTTAGCTTTGCCATCTCCAACATTCCCCAGTCACCTCGGCTTATTCTCCTCACTTTGATTATATTTTACCAATAAGACCATGTAAACCTATAACAGTGTAAGCAGCAGCTTATAAATTCAATCATGGAATGACCACCATAACTATTAGTGTTATATCTGAGACTGTTTGTGTATTCTCACAGAACCAGATTTATGTCCAGTAAACACACAAAGCTGAAACACAGAAGCACAGATACGAACACATCACCATTCACCCAAGAGAGAGAGAGAGAGAGAGAGAGAGAGAGAGAGAGAGAGAGAGAGAGAGATTGATATTCTAGGACCCCAGATAGTTCTAGGTCCTTGTGTTGATTTCAGAATCTTCTCTATTTATGGTAACAGAGAAGATGATACCTGGACAAGGAAAATAAGATAATGTGCTCTTTGACATTTAACCCTGGGATTTCTACCTGAGTTTAAGTCAATATGAGCTAGTTAGAAAAACGAAAGGCTATAAAAACTGCATGGTTGTATGCTTATATAGAGGAATCCCATCAGGAGAGGTGTCAGCAGTAAAAGCTGGCTTGGCAGGTATGTTGTTGTTGTTGTTGTTGTTGTTGTGTGTGTGTGTGTGTGTGTGTGTGTGCATGTGTGTGTGTTTATTACTCTTCTGTGTTTTTGTGCATTACTACAATCATTCACTCACCTACCTTGCCCCATAATTGCAACTATATCATATTTTCAGTTGTTGACATTCTTTGCAAATATTGTTTAATATTTTCCCATGTGTATTTTTCAATTCTCCTAACACATAATATTGCAGGGATACATAAACTCAGCATTTGTGGGGCAAAACTTGTACTTTGAAAAACTTTGGGTATCATCGTAGATATCTGGGCATTGCCCTAGTGCCAGATTTCACTTGACACTTATAATGGCACCTTCTAATACGACACCTTCTTATTTGTTATCTCTCCTCTATTTTTTCCCTGAATCGATTATCCTACACCCTTATGCTCCCCTATCCCCTCCACTTCTCACTTATTCTTTCTCCTAATACCCTCTTTTCTCCCCTCACAGAAATAGAATGGAACAAGATCTACTAAGCATATTGGGAATGGGGGAGCAGTGAGTGGAGTGGGTGTTAGGAGAAAGAGAAGTGCGGAGAGGAAAGCACACACATTGTACTAGGAAGATTGGGCCGAGGAGGAATAGATGAGAGAATAAAAAAGAGAGACAGATACCATGAAAGAGGAAGCCAATAAAGATATGAAGAGAAAACTGAATCTAAGTCCAGAGACATACAAGACTAACCAGAACAAACAATTTGAGCAACAATGGGATGGCTACCATAAAAGCTTTTCACTGCTAATAAGACTGATAACTAACATATTCACCCACATAAATAGCTCATTTAACAACTGATGAAAACAGTAGCAGACCCCCACAGCAAAACACTAAGCTGAACTGGAATCCAGATGCAGTAAGGGAAAACAAGACCAGGCTACAGATATCCACAGAGACAGTGGAATTAAAAAAGGAGAAACTAATGCCCCCCAAGACGGATAGCTGTGAAATCAGCATTGGAACAACTGAGAACTCCTGGATATTGTTCCCAGTTATAATGACTGGCCATTCTAGGGGACCTTAGGAAATAGAACCAGGATGTATTCCTGGTGAACATAAGACTTTGGGAGTTCATTCCCCAAGGAAGGATACTCCATTAACAGAGTGTCATAAAAGAGGTCCCAGTCCCTACTTTAAATAATTTTACAAATTTAGATGACCCCTCCTTGATGGCATCACCCTCCCTGTGTAGTGGGGTTGGGAATGGGTTGGGAGATGGGTCAGGGTACATGGGAGGGAGGGAAAGAAGGAGGGATGGAATGAGGTATTGATGGAGAGGGAACTTGGATTGATATGTAAAATAGAAAAAAATTAAAAACAGAAAAGCTTTATGACATGAAAATATTAGGCAATGACATTAATAATCACATCTAGTATTGAAGGAAATTAAAAAAAAATGAAATGTAGAAAACGAAAAAAAATCCAAAGAAGATATTTAAAATCATATGTAAATATTGGTAAGAGCACAGAAGAAACTATGAAAGACAGGAAGGACGAAAGTAGTACAAATTGGATTTTGGACAGATATTTATTCAAATCATATTTATAAATGTGGTGTATATTTGTACATATCTAATGTTTTATGTAACTATTCATGATAAATGTTTCCATAAATGATCAAGGGAGTAAATTGAGGTGTAAGTACATAAATAAGAAGTTAAAATTTTATTATTTAATATAAAAAGAAGAAAACTGTTGGGTAATGGATTGTTATTTTTTTCTTAGCAATACAATTTCTAAGACTCCAAACAATACCTATATTTTTAGATGTTTGAATAAGGTTCCTTGCTACATTTATATAGTTTATGTTTATATTGTTATAAGTTAGATGGAAGGAAAAATACAAAGGTAATGGGAGGGTTTTTTACTGCAATGGAGGAGAAATAAAATAATAATATTATGACCTCAAAAATAAAATAAAACTGAGAGTTGATGGTAAGAATATTTCACCATGAACTCAATGGGGAAAACTCTAGAACAGATAAGACATGTTGTTATCTCAGGGCATGATAGCTGGATGTCCTTAGCTGAGAAACAGCTATGGAGATTGAGTAGACCTCAGTGGCTCAGTGGAATTGAAGTATCCATTTTCAGCTAAGGCAGGGAGTGAGCAATTGCAAGTTGTCCTCTTTTTGCAGTACCATGCCTAGACTCCTGTGATATTACTATTTTATTTCCATAGCATAGACTCCAGGGGAAATGGGAAAATATGCTTTCTGTTTTACCTTGGTCAAGAATTCTAGGAGCATGCATGCTCAAGGATATTGCAATTCTCTTGGGTCTGTAGATCTTAAAAAGCAATTGTATTTTCCTTACCCTTTCCAGATAAATTGAAATGGCCTATATTTCATGTCCTTACAAGAAAGATCAGATAAATGCAAGTAATTTATCTTTATGACCATTCTATGTAAAGATACTCTTTAAATTGAAACCCAAGCTGTCTTTACTGTACATTCAAAGAGTCATGTGCTTTTCAAATCCCCATTCATTTTCCTACCAGAAGACTCCAATATGGCAAGGCACAAACTTTGCCAATGAAGGCCAGAAATGTTTTTCCAGGCTTGATTCACTTGAATGGTATTGGTATTGAAGTTTGCATAAGATTCTCATTTACATCAAAATGGGAAACTCAACCAGTAAAATCGCATCACCTCATTCCTGAGGGCACAAAAAATAGCTGAAGAGAACCTTACTCTTCTTTGTCACAGTGTAGAAAGCTCAGCACCAAATTCATTGTCATTGTGCAAAGATCCGGAAGCAAAGACTTGCCAGTATGCAACACAGATATATTGGCATGGAAAATTGTACTGAACAATAAGTTGTCATCTGGACAAGAATAAGTTTTATGGAAGCCACAATGAGTACAGGCTTCAAAGTTGGTATTGATATTCTGTATCCATGAGCCCATCAGATACATGAATATGGAAGCTGCCTCATTAGATATAAACACCTACAACATCTTCCCTCATTCCAGTCTAAGAGGTAGATTACAATCTTGCTGAGGGAATTTAACAATTGTACACTTACCTTTTGAAAGATATCTTTTAAGTCTTTCTTTTTATCCATGGTTTAATTTCTTAGGGAAGAAGACATTTATCATGAAAAATGTTTGATCATTTTTAAGATTCTATTACCTAAAACTAGCTACTCTTGATTTGGGTAATGCTGGTAACTACAGGACATTCCAGGGCACAGTTGATTAATTGACTTGAAAATAAGTATAACTCAGAAAAGAGCCTTGGATTTTTGGGAGAAAATAATTGAGACTATAAGGTTATTCCATTAGTGGGTGTGCTTTTAGAAAGTGGGAGGTGTACTGCAATGCGACAGAATATTATACCATAAATGTTGCCTGGAAACCCTGCTGAAATTTTATATTCTGGTATCATGTACCAAGATCCAGAGAGCAACTTAGATTGGATATTTTAGTCTCTCAAGACAAGAATCTCATAAAACATTTAATGGCAGCGCTTGTGGAAATTGATTCTTCTAACCAAGTCATAACCAAGCCATGGAAGTTGGCCTAGAGCAATTAATATTACCCAATTCAAGATTACCTAATATGAGGAATTATAGTATGTGAAGAAACAGTCAAAAGACTTTTGCTGAATGTCATCTTCTCTAAGAAGTAATACTATGGATTAAGAAGGTAAAAAAGACTCACAATTATTCAACAAAACGTTATTTTTTCATTGTTAACTTCTTTCAGGAATGTGTTAATCCATTTGTTAAACTAGACTGAGGAATATTTGGATAGCAATTCATCTCTAATGAAGCAGCTGTTCTACATCAACTGTCTGATATCCCCCTTAAACCCTGGATACACAATGACATTTAATCATTTCCACATCTTACTGATCAAATTTGTGATTAATCCATCATTGGTTTAGTTTGGCACATTTTTTTTTGTGTGAGCCAAGGAACAAAAAACTTATGGGTGTCTAGTATGGCAGACCATCTTATCCACTGACTATGTAATTATTTATTTAGGAAAATAGGAGATTAAATAATTGATGATCAGTTGATTTTTGCACCACATTGTGGGACTCAAGTATGCAAGACCATCTAAAATTTAATTATGTAATTAACTTATTAAGTCAATGATGACATTAGTCATGAGTTTGGTTTGGCGCCACATTGGGGAAGTGGATGTTGTGATACCAGCTGGTTTTTGATTTTATAGTCTAATAAAACAATGATTATATCTTCCACAATAACTGAAGTTTGGAGCCACCTTGAGGGATCAAGTATGCCAGATCCACTAATTTTATAATTATATTATTTAAGTTGGTGATAGGGGTTAGTATGAAAGATAATTTAAATATTTGTATAATGATTTGAATAAATGATGCTCTATTCCATGAAGAGTCAAGTCAAGTTTCATCTTGGAGAGTTAAGTATGCATTATCATCACATTTTTCGATTAATTTGTATTTTTATTTTAAAGTCAATTTTATTTTTAACTCAAAGAGCTTTATTTACCTCTATCATTGACATTGTTCAAAGATTTATAAAACGTCACCTTTTTATCAAAGAAATGCTCTGAGCATGAAAAATAATTCTACGTTGTGTATCTGTCACCAGTATCCAGACATTTTTTTCTTATTATTTTACCTATGGATCACTGTTCCCTCTCTTTCCCTCTCTCCATCTCTCCTTCTCTCCCACCCTCACATGCAATCCAATAAGCCTCCCCTCCCATCCCCTCCCCCTGCTCCACATGTAGGGTAATGCCTCTAGGAGGGCACTACGAAATCTGTAAAGTCATTTGGAGTAGGAACTGGGCCATCTCTTCTCCCTCTACATTAAGGGAGTATTCCTCCATCGGGAATGTGCTCCCCAAATCCTTTGTGCACCAGGTGTACATACTACTTCCACTGTCAGAGGACCCTTAGGCTGCCCAGGCCTTCTGACTGAAACCCGTATTTACGGGGTCTGTGTTGATCTAATGCCAGGTACACAGCAATCCTTCTTGGGGTCCATTAGCTCCTCCTAGTTCAGGTTAGCTGCCTTTGTGGGTTTTTGTAGCCTGTTCAGGTCCTCCCACTCTGCATCTGTATTCCAATTTGGCTCAGTGTTTAGCTGTGGGTGTCTGCTTCTGCTTCCATCAGTTACTAGATGAGGGCTCTGTAATTGTGAATAAGTTAGTCATCAAACTCATTATCACGGAAGAGAATTTATGTTATCCTTTACACTTTTGCTCAAATTGTTAATTGGGATCGTTCTTGTATGTCTCTGGACATTTCTCTACAGTCAGTTTTCTCTTCTAACCTATAATGACTTCCTCTTGTATGGTGTCTTTCTCTCTCTCTCTCTCTCTTTTTTCTCCTCTACTTCTTCCCTGACTCAATCTTGCTTGTCCAACATGCTTTCCTTCTTTCCTCTTGTATTTTTCCTAGCTCTGTCTCCACTCATTGCCGCGCCACTCCCATTATGCTCAGGAGATCAGGTTCCTTTTCTATTCTATGAGGGAACTTGTATGAATCACTTAGACTCCTCTTTGCATCCTAGTTACTCTGGCGGTGTGAATTATAGGTTGGTTATCTTTTTCTCTATGTCTAAAAATGATATATCAGTGAATACATACCATGTTTCTCTTTTATGACTGGGTTATCTCATTCAACATGGTTTCTTCAAGATCCATCCATTTTCCTGCGAATTTCAAGATTCCATCTTTTTCTTTTAATGCAGAGTAGTATTCCATTGTATAAATGTGCCACATCTTCTTTATCTGATATTTACTTGAGGGAAATCTAAGTTGCTTCCAGGTTCTTGGTATTTTTAATAATGGTGCTACAATCATAGCTGAACATGTCTTTGTTCCATGGATGTAGATCATTTTGGTATGTGCCTAAGAAAAAAAATTGCCAGTTCCTGTGGTAGACAGACTTACATTTTACTGAGAAATCACCATACTGATCTAGAAAAAAAACCGTAAAGTTTGCACTCCCACCATCAGTGGAGGAGTGTTCCCCTTTCTATCCATCCTCTCCAGTACAAGGTGTCATTGGTGTTTCTAATTTTAGCCATTCTAGTGGGAGTAAGATGGTATCTCAAATTGATTTTATTTACATTTCCCAAATAGCCAAGGATGTTGAACACTTTAAGTGTGTCCCAACATTTTTATTTCTACTACTGAGATTTCTCTTTTCAGTTCTGTTCCCATTTTTTAATAGTGTTATTTGTTGTTTTGGGGTTTAGTTTCTTGAGTTCTTTGTATATTTTAAAGATCAGCCCTCTGTCATGTGTAGTATAGGTGGTGATATTTTCCCATGCTGTGGGATGCCATTTGGTCTCATCAACTGAGTCTTTGCCTTACAGAATCTTCTCAATTTTAAGAGATCCCATTTATTAATTGTTGATCTCAGTGTCTTTGCTAATGGACTTAAGTTCTGGAAGCAGTCTCCTCTAGCAATTAATTCAAGGGTACCAACCACTTTCTTTTCTAATAGACTCAGTGTGGCTAGACGTATGTTGAGGCCTTGATTCATTTCAACTTGAGTTTTGTGCATGGCTACAGACATGGGTGTGTCTGCAGTCTTCTACATACCATTATTCAGTTGTGCCAGCAACATTTGCTGAAGATTCTTTTCTCCTCCTATTTTAAACTTTTAGCTGTTTTGTAAGCTAAAAAGGTTTTTTTTTTTTTTTTGGTGTGTGGGCTCATATTAGTGTTTTTTTATTCAATTCCATTGGTATAACTGTCTATTTTTGTGCCCATACCAGGATATTTTCAGGACTATATCTCTGTGCTACGTCTTAAAGTCAAAGATGGTGATGCCTCCAGAAATTCTGATGTTGTACAGGGTTTTTTTTTCCTATTCTGGGTCTTTTGTTTTTCCATGTAAATTTGTAAAGTTGAGTATTATCCTTTCAAGGTCAGTGAAGAATTGGGCTGGGATTTTGGTGGGGATTGCATTTTATCTGCAGATTACTTCTGGCAAGATTTCCATTTTTATTGTTTATCCTACCTATCCAAGAGCATGGGAGATCTTTTTATTTTCTGGTATCTTCTTAAAAGTTTTTGCTTTAAAGACACAAAGTGCTTGCTATCTATCAATTGTTTGGTAAACATTAATTCAAGCTATGTTATGTTGTTTGTGGCAATTTTAAAGGTTGGTTACCCTGATTTCTGTCTAAGCCTCTTTATTGTCTGCAAATAATCATATAGTATGACTACTAATTTTTTTGAGTTAATAAATTTTTGGAGGGGTTGTTTTACATTTTGTAGATAGGAATCATTAGATGGTCTAGGATAGATGGGAATTCATTATGTAGCAAAGACTAGCCTTGAACTTGCCACAGTATTCCTGCTTTAGCTTCCTAAGTGTGAGGACCATAGATGTATGCAACTGTACTCAACTTATATTTCATTGTATTCTAGTAAAATATTATTCATTGGATATATATTGATTATTTAACAATTTTTAAGATGCAGGTAATTATTTTAATTTTTCTTTTCTCCACAAGTTTGTGTATTTGTGTTCTAATCTTCCAAAACCTTCCTGCTATACTTACTAGGGTATAATCACATCATACTTATTAGCTATTTGTATTTCTTCTGTGACTTCATTGATCAAGTGTTTTCATTTTATTACATCCATTATCTTTGGTTTTGAATAGAAAAGTCACTCTGAAACTAAAATCTGAAACTAAACCTGAACCTGATCTCTCACCCCAAATCAATACCTGCACTCTCACTATGTAGCAAAACTGAAACCTAAAATTGAAACCTTACCATGCAACTGAATATGAACACTTACCCTGATTTGATTCCTTACCCTCAATCTGAACTTGAGTCCGAACCATGAACCTCAAACCTCACACTACACCTGTAACTGGAGATGAAAATGAATCTGAAAGCTCACAGCGACACTGAACCCTTATGCTGAAACTGAATCCTGATCATGTACCTGAACCTCTACCTGAACCCTCATCCTGAACATGAAGCCTCACCAAATTTTTGAACCTGAACACAGAACCTAAACCCTGACCCTGAACACTCACCCTGAACCTGAACCTGAAAGCTCATACAGAACCTGGATATGAACCCTCGTTATACCTGAACAATAAACCGGAACCACAACCTTCACACTTAACAGGAACCTGAACCTGAACCTTCACCAAACCTGAAGCTGAACTTGAATCTGAACCTGAAGCTGAACATTAAACCTGAAACCTCACCCTGGACCTGAAACTGAAACCTCACCCTGAACCTGTACCTGAACCCTGAACTTGAAACTTATTTTCTTGGACATGAACAAAAAGCAGACCCCTCACCCTGAATCTATAACCTCACCCTCACCCTGATCCTGAGCTTTAAACCTGTATCTCAACCCTCACCATGAACGTGAACCTGAACAGACACCCTGAACACTCACAGTAAAAATGAATCTGAACCCTCAACCTGAACGTAAACACTCAACATGAACCTGAATTTTAACCCCCACCTAAGCCTGCAACAGAACCTGAACCCTCACTCTGTACGTGAATTTGAACCTGAACCCTCCCCCTAATATGGAACCTGATATGTTATCCTGAACCTGAAAGTGAATCCTCACCCTTAACCTGGGTCATCACCTTCAACCTGAACCTGAACCTGAACTCCAAACTAAACCCTCACACTTAACATGAACTCTCAACTGAACTGGAAACCTAACTTAACCATCACCCTGAACCCAAACTTGATCTCTCACCATTAACCTGAACTTTATTTCTGAACTTGAAACTGAACCCTTATTCTCAATAAGATCTCAGAACCTTAACCATCACCTTGAACATGAACAAGATCGTTCACTCTGAAACTGGACCTGGACCCTCATCCTGAACATGAACTAGAACCCCTAACCAAAACCCTGAACCTGATCCTAAACCTGAACCTGAATGAACACTCACCCTGAACCTTGAACCTGAAATCTGGACTTAAACTCTCACCCTGATCCTGAACATGTACCTGAAGGTTATACCAGAATCTGAACTTGAATACTGAGCCTGAACATGAACGCTCAACTTTACTCTGATCATGAACTCTGAACCTGATCCTACGTCCTCACCCTCAAACTAAGCCTGAAGTTGTACCTGAACCTGGACACTCACTTTGAACCTGGACATAAACTCTCACCTGGAACCTGAACCTGTACCCTCACACTGCAACTGAACATGAACATTAATCCTCATTCTGAACCTGAACCTGAATCTGAATCTGAACCTTGAACCTGGATATGAACTCCAAACTGAATCCTCACCCTGAATCTGAACTGAACTCTCACCCTGAATGTGTATCTGAATCTGAACCCTCACCTTCTTGTAGAACTGAAACCTGAACATGAACTCTCATACTGTACTTGAACCTTCGCCTGAACAATCGCCGTGAACATGAAGCTGAACCTAAAACTGAACTTAAATCTTCATCCTCAACCTGAACCGTAACCTCAACCACCACTGTAACCAGAACCAGAAACCTCATGTTTAACCTGAAACTTAATAATTATCCTGAACCTGAAACCACACTCTAAACCTGATCCATCACCCTGAACCAGAACCTGAGCACTCACTCTAAACCAGGACCTGTACCCTGAACCTGAATTTGAATACTCACACTGAATCAGAAACTGAAACTGAATATGAACATTCACACTGAAGCTGAATGTGAACTCTCTCTCTGAACCTGAACCTGAACCTGAACCCAGAATCTGAACCTGAAATCAAAATTGAGGTTGAACGGTCTCCCTGAAAGTTAATTTGAATCAAAACAATCACCAGGAAACCTGAACAATAACCTCAACCATCTCCCTAAATCTGAAACTGAATCCTAACCTCGACAATCTCCTAATATGAACCTGAACCCTCACCATGAACATAAATGCTCACCCTGATTCTGACCTGAAAGTAGACTTTTGCAAGACAACATTTTCAGAAGTCCTTCAGAATTAGTGAAAGATTAGGACTTTCCAATAGGTACTGGTGAAACACACATTTTTGAATACACACATCCCCCCTATGTCCATGGCCGGATTTGCAGCAGTCTTAGAATTCTAACAAATGAAGAGAGGTCTCAGCTCATGAATGTTAGAGGGATATATTTGAGACCACTCGGTTATAGTTGATAAGTCTAAAATACCTTTATGAAATGTATGAAATTATGAGTTTTCCTTATTATGGAAGGTCCCTCAATTTAATGAAGGAAGAAAGGGATAGTAGGTATGGCTCTTGCTTGAATGAGTTAGACTTTAAGCCACCAATTTTGTAGAGCATGGATGTCTTTGAGATACTTTGTAGATAAAGAGTATTAACAACCACATTGTGCATATATTAAACAGTTGGTTCTTTAAAATAAGGAGACTAAGGTCTCAGAGTCATTTAGTAAAAGAGGAAGTTATAAGGTCCATTATATTGACAGTGAAAATACACAATAAGGATGGCCAAATGAAGCAGAGCTGAATAGTGTCATGGTCTGAGGCTGAATATTTGATTTTCACGATTTTCAAAGCAGCAAATGGTGAGGATATTTTCAAAAAGAAAAGATTTAAGACACCAGTATATGTTGAAATTAGTTACTATAATGTCCCTTGATAAAGGACCACATTTTGGCCATTGAGGAATATTTTTTTCTGTTTAGGAAAAGTTGAATTTGTTTTTGTGTTATTTGCAACAAGGAAATGTTCTAGCAATGGTTCTTCATCTAGCATTTCTCCAAAGATTAGAATATACACATATTTCTGAAATTTTGAATAAAATTTTTAAACAGGTGTTGATTCTGTAGAAGCCACACTGCCTCCTTAATATTGTGTTGATTCACTATGATCTGTGTAGATGTATAAACTCCAGTACTTACTGTGACTACATAAATTCAAGGCACCTGGATTCCCTGATATGCTCCTTACTTTTGGACCCAGTGAAATCTAGAACAACTTCAGCTGTTAGAACTGGAGGCTCAAAAATGCATTTCCCATAGAAAGAATATTTGAGCCTTCCCTCATGCTTCTAAGGTGAAAGGTATGATCTGTGTTATATCAGACATGGGAGCATCTTGAAAAAAAATCCTTGAAAGAGGAATGTGCGCTAATTTGAAAATTAGAGCAAATCCATATTATCAGCCATATTGAAGTGTGAGAAAATTTTCCACCCAAATTATTGAGTGAGTAGAAATAGGAAGGAATTTTTGTAAAGTGAAACAACATTTTATTTATGAAAATAATAAGAATAACACACAACTCAGAATCTCTACACGGCATAGCCAAGAACGAAATCTATGTTTAGCTGCTCTTCACTCTCTCTCTCTCATATAGCTAGTAAGGGTTAAGTCTGACAGTGGTATTAACTTGTACATTATTAAATTTCATTTTGTTAATGAATATACCAGTTGTCAAATCCAGGGTCAAGTGTTTGGTAGACAAAGCCACACAGCTGAGGCATACCCTCTGCCCTGTAGCTTTTACTTAACAAACAGAAAGAACTGAGGAATTCTGTTTTAAAAATACAGTGAGTGACTATCAGCAATCACATGAAATAATTCGAACAAGGCTCCTATAAACTAAAACATGTTTTACATTGATAACATTTTGATCCATAACAAATAAATAAGATTACTAGATTTTCCTTACTAACCAACAAGGAGGTGCCACAGACTACTCAGTGGGTTGCAGGTCTGTGTGGAAACCAAGACTCGGATGACCAGGTCAGGAGTCGCTTCAGCTTGACAGACAGACACAAACACACCTGGGGAGGTTTGCGAACTGCTGCAAAGTTTACTTCAAAGTATCAGGTTTTTATACAGAAAGCTTAAGGAACAGAACTTTAGCCACGATTTAAAGATTTACAGACATACTATAAAGGCATCAACAATTACTTTGAAACATGAGGTCGCAAATACATCTAAGCAAGTGTGTAGCCGGGAACCTCTGTTCATTTTGGCCTGTTTATGGTCAGCGTATCAGAGATTTGATTTGTTGAGTTTAGAGAATAATCTTTGTCTCTGGATAGTAAATCTCTAATAGTATTGATTTAAGGGCCCTAAGATCCCAAATTAGGGTATCGTAGTGAATCCCACAACAGTTTTGCTGCTGGTGGGCTAATTACAAGTATGGTCACATTGCGGGCAAATTCTTATAGCCTTAGCCCTAATTGATTTATCAGGCCCTGGCTGACATCTGAAGTCACAACTGGCGCCTTTGGATCTGTATCTGAAGGCACAGAGGGCAATACCCATCTATTGACTGCTGATCTGTATCTCTTTCAGTTCCTGAAACTATGTCTAAGTGTTCTCAAGGCATTTCTGAATTACTAGTGGAGCTACAGGCTAAAATATCCATGAATAAAAGGCAAGATTGTTATCATAGCACAAAACACATCTAGCACCCTTTCCAAACAGCCAGCCACACAAGCAGCTGCAGGGACCTGAACCACTTTTCCCCAGGAGGCATAACCACGTGTGGTGCGAACCTCTGGACAAATAGCCACTGAGATTTCTCTCAGCCATTGCTACACTGTCTCCACTGGGGCTGTTGTAGCAAGGAGGTGTTCTAAAATTCTTATTTTAGATTTCCTAACCTTACCCTATGGTCAAATACAACACATTCCTTACTCTGGTTCCAACTATTAATTACAATCTGGAATAGTAATATCTATAGTAAGCTTGGCACACATCTGACCATCTTTCAAAGAGGAAGGTCTGCATTGCAGTGCGTGTGGCAATTTTAAACTTCAGTTCAGCTGCATGGAGTAGGATGAATTCTGGATTCTCATTAATTTTGCTTACTAACTTCAAGAGATCCAATATACCTTTCAGGCTGCCCATGTCACACCAGACTATTCTTCAGATTCACTTATTATTAAGTTTTATTAAACGTACCATACTTCAGAGAGTAAAGGTTTAACTCTCTTTTTTTTTAAAGTAGTATGCATGGAGATTCAGAATGGATATATAGGGTCCAAAGTAAAAGTATGGTGAGAAGATATTAGTCAGACAAGCATATCTAATGCTACTATGCCCGTAACAAATATATCAGAGATACCTGATACGATGATAATAATATAACTGTCCTTATAGAGAAAGTAAGCATCTGCTGTAACACTGAAAAGGAACAAAATCCCTGAAGCCGTCTCTGAACCACAGAGTGATGGCAGATTGCTCATTTCAAGGAGGAATAAATGAGAATCCTTGGAGAGTAAATTCCACAACTTCTCTGCCAGACTGGAAAATTGAGAGAGTAGCTTGGGTAAGGGAAAATTCCTGAATCCCCGTTTTCACATTGTGAAATCCCCAGCAACATTTTTTATTTTCAAAATATGGCAACCAATTCACACTTGGCCTCAGGTGAAATCCCTATGTTACATGAAAGTGGGCAGAACTTCCTGCCTGACACACTGACAATCAACGCTGTTCATTCATGAATGCAGGAAGGACTTCCTGTGTGAAACAGTGTCAATCTGTGCCGTTCATTCATAAAAAGGGCGACACTTCCTGCCTTACACACTGTCAGTCAACACTGTTCATTCATGAAAGTGTTCTTGCCCGAAACACTGTCAATCAGCATCTTTTATTCATAAAAAGGGTGGGACTTCCTGCCTGAGACCCTGTCAGTCAATGTCGTTAATTCATGAAAGTGCTCCTGCCTTAGACAATGTCAATCAGTGCCTTCAATTCGGAGACTTCCTGCCTGAGGTCCTATCAGTCAACAACGTTCATTCGTGAAAGTGTTTTTGCCTGAAGCACTGTCAATCAGCACTTCATTCATAAAAAGGGCGGGACTTCCTGCATGGAAATCTGTCAATAAGCACCATCATGAGACTGGCAGAACTTCCTGCCTGAGATCTTGTCTGTCACTTGGGCACTGACTCAACTGTGGCAGCTTGTGGCAGCATTGTTTGTAATAGCAAATCACTGGGAGCAACCTAGATGATTCTAATCAAAGGAATAAATAAAGATGTGTCACATTTACACAATGGAAAACTGCTCAGTCTTCCCAAATTTTACTGGACTTAAGGTGTCATCTGGACAACAAGTTTTATGGAAGTTTCAATACTTACAACATTAAAGTTTGGTCTTGACTTTGTGTATCCATGTTGTTTGAGGCAAGCCGATATATGAATTTGGCATCTGACTATTATTCTTAGGTTTGGCCTTTTCACTGTATCCCATATATCCTGAATGTTTTGTTTTAAGTATTTGTTGGACTTGAGATTATATTTTGTTGATGAACCTATTTCCTTTAGTTTATCTTCTGAGCCTGAGATTCTGCCTTCCATCTTTGTATTCTGTTGGTTATGCTTGGGTTTGTAGCTCCAGATCATTTGCCCAGTTTTTCTACTTCCAGCATTTCCTCAGATTGTGTTTTCTTTACTGTCTCTATTTCAGAGTTCAAGTGTTGAACTGTTTCTTTCACATATTTGATTGTTTTTTTCTTGGTTCTTCTTACTTTCTTTAAGAGATTTGTTCATTTCTTGCATTTTTGCATGCCATATTCCTCTATTTCTTCCAATTTTTTGTTTGCATTTTCTTACATTTATTTAAGGTATTTTCTCACATGGACTTTTATGAAGAAATTGTTTAAGCCATTCTCTTCTGCCTCATCTGCTTTGGGGTATCCAGGTGTAGTTATTGTAGATTGCGTAGATTCTGGTGCAGTCATGCTTGTCTTTCTATTGTTAGGTGTTTTTTGTATTGCCATCTTCCCATTGCTTCTTACAGTGGGTGTAGTTGGGGTCTCTCTATATGCTACTCACCCGCAGTGGGCTTAGTTCGTTCAGAAATTTGATGTTTTTAGCTCTGAGTGGTTCACGCTCTCTATGAGGTCTTTCCTAAGGCAGGGGCCCAGAGATGGGGTTCAAATACCAGGCAGGTTGGGATTCAGTTTGGTCCTCCTCCAGCACAGGCCCGGTGATGGGGGTCAATGATCCAGCTGCCAGGGACATAGGATCATCCTGTGTGGATAGGGAGATCTCTGGCATGTACCCGGAGCTCTGGCAGAGGACTTGCAGTGGGGGTGAAACATCAGACAGGGAGGGACTCAGTGCAGCTACAGAAATTTTCCCTGAGATGGCAAGATTGTTGATCTGCCCTACATTCTGGTTCTCAATCAGAGCAGTAGGCCAGTGGGCTAGGTAAGGCACAGGGTTTGGGGAGGGCATGATCTTTCAGGGAGTGGGGTGGGGGAAAGTTGTTCACCAGAGTGCCAGGAGTACTCTTAATTGGGACAGTACACAGGGGGGAGCAACATTCAGGCCCAATGCAAGGAATTCCCAAGAAAATGTGTGGGGAGTTTCAACCTGAACTGGTCGCAGACTCACCTCCAGCAGAGGTCTGGCAATGGGGGGTCAACGATCCAGCAGTGAAGGATCAAGATACACAGGGATAGAAAGATCTATGGTAGGGGTCTGGTGCTCTGTTAGAGGACTGGCTGTGGGGGTTGGCTTATATAATTTATAAAAAATATTTCACAACCATCTTAATATCAATCCTTTCAAAATCCCTCCACCCTCTACCCCTTAAAGGCCCTAATCAAAGAAACTCCTATATCTCAAATGTCCCCAATTTTCCCTTCAGACATAGGACTTTCTGTATCATCTGTGGAGGAGTATTAACTTGTAGCCATGTCTAGGTTGTAGGCAATTCAGATATTATCCTGTATTAACACACAACACAATAGAGTCCTTTAGTTTAAAATAGGAAAATATGTGACACTATCACAAAATATTGATAAGTCTATTGCCAACAGAAATATACATAAAATATAGGTGACTAATGTTTTTCACTGGAGGTAACTATTGAATTTTTATTAATCTAGTCATATCAGTAGTCAATATTAGAAAAAGAGGATGCTTAACATATTTTATCATAATTGGAAGGTTGTGGAAAGTTTTCAAATAACTTTACAAAAGCTTTTGTGGAGCTAAAAAGATTTGTGATGCCTTTGGAAAAAGTTGATATATTCAAAGTCCACATATGTAGGTGGCAATGTTGTGAATACACCATGATCTGCTTTGTAAATCCATAGCCTTCTTGATGGATTGTGTGTAGTTCTTATATTCAGACAGGTATACTTCCATGGGTAAAGATGTAGATCAGTGGCCTGCTTGGCTGCTAGATTTTCAAAATACTCTTTGAAATAAGGGGACTTCTTAAAGGTAAATAGATTAGAAAGGAATTTCAGAATTTAAAATTGGGTAATGAAGTAGAGGTTCAGGAACCATTTGACAGATGTGTGTCACAAGTCCTTCATAATTAATGGAAGACCAAAGTTTTCAAATAAGTTCAATTCTATAGGACCATCACTGGGAGCCTTTCTCTAGGGAGCCAACAAGGATGTACAGGCAAGCATGGGGTCGTGCTTTCATCACTCACAAAAGCATTCTGCTTATTGGCAGTAGCGCACAGTAAATGCCAAGTTCAATGGGCCATAGGTGATCTCCCTCAGTTCTTTCCAAAGTAAAAAAAAATCCATGGGAACAAGCTCATTGAGGGTAACCATACAAGTTTTGAGAACTAGACTTTATACCGTTAAGTCTCAAGGCCTACTGCAATGGATGAATTTCAGGAGTTGTGGAGGTTACAAGTAGGTGAGGTAAAAGGATTCACAGGTCTCATTGTGTCCTCTACTTCCCGCCTAAAACACAGTCAGCTGTAGGCATCCGCCAGCCCATGGAAGCCCCAAGATGGCTCTTTGTGAGAGATCAGAGGGGCTAACTGGCAAGCCTGATTCTACCCTTAGTAAATCATCAGAAATCTCACACCAGCCTGCAGAATAACAGAGAAGCTTCGAAACCAAAATCATGGACATGGCAGCTAGAAGCTAAGTGTCACTCTCTAACTATTCTGCCATGGTATTCTGACAGCCACCAAAACCACAATTAGATATTCATCAGCTATCTATTTGAACCCGCCCACAAAAATGATCACTCCAAGTGCTAGGCCTGCTTTGGGTCTGCAGGAAATTTGTACCCAAACAAAGTGATATTTCCATGTCAACACAGCCAGCCAAGAGGCAGCCTCCAAGGCTGACTCAGGGCTGGTAGGGCAGTGAAGTTGTGGTGTCACTGAGGTCAGGGACCAGGAGTTGGGTAGGTGAAACAGTTGTGAGGACAAACCTCTTCAATGGGGCCCTAGTTGAAGCACTGGCATCACACCTGTCAGAAGGCCAGTCCAGCATGGACACAAGTGAAAGTGTAGGCAACTGTGAGCACTTTTGAGGGTTTTTGATTTAAGGGGCAATAGTACCATGGGTCTGATATTTAGATGAGAATCTGGAAGGCCAACATATCCTTCGGTCTAAGTTCATGTGAATGCTGTACGGCATAATATGCATCAGGGAACACTCAGGGGAAGGTGACATCCATGACCTCTTCCTAGGAAACAGGACACTAAGTTCTCTAGATGTGGAAAAAAGGAAACATTGAAAGAATAAACATTCCATCCTACATGCCCTCTTTCCGACCTGAACCTGGGCAAAGAACTCCAAACTAACCATCTCCTAAACATCACAAGGCAAACCATTTTGAGCTACCTCCAGCACTCTCACAATCTGTCTCCATTCCACAGCCTTGAACTCCCACCACTCACTAGGCACCATTCATGAACTTCTCTTTCCTTTCTCTAAGGCTGCCAGTCTCCCTCAACTTGGAATGTTTTGAATTGCCTACCTATTGATAAACTGAGCACACAATGGTCTCAGTAGTCTCTGAAGAGGTTCACGTCAACTGATGAAAGGCAACCTAGAAACTGAGGGAGAATAATCAGTTCTCACTTTTTACACCATGTTGCCTGGAGAAAAAAACTAACACTTCTGAGTGACTTCACCCAAAATTTCAGGAGTCCTCAAAGGAACCCTCAAGATGCCTTCATTCTTTCCTCCTGGGGTCTCAGACCCATGTAACAAAAACAAGTATGCAGAGACAAAAAAGTTTGGCACAACAATTTGCATGTAAAATAGGTATTTCCCACAAGAAGACCCCTCACACAAGGGCTCCACCTCAGTGACAAATTCATGGACTTAGGAACCAGGGGCTGTATGTTGCCCCCTAAATGTCCAGTCATATTACACTGATGTCCAACTCCCACCACATTCACTGATGTAACAGTGATCTCCTTACTACCACAGCATACAGGAAGGCATTGTGTATGTTAGTATTGTGCATACTGAGCAAAATAAACCTTCATTGTCAAAGCAGCCAAAACATAAGGTGACCCCCAGGCAGACCAAGGCAAGCAGGATGTTGGTGTCCTAGATTAGAGGGCACAAGGGAAGGTGGGCAGATGAGGTTAGGAGCACATCCCACACCAAATCACCTGACACTGCACATAGAGCACCCCCCAAACTAATTCTATCCATACATCTGTCCACCTTCACATGTACCTCCTCCAGTATCTATATCTTGCTCTATTCCTGGATCAAGTAAACTCTCCCCTGGTTTCCAGGGCAGCTAGGCTTGTCTGGACCAAGAGTATATACCATGTTCAGCTGGGAAATGGTGTTCAGTACCAATCAGAAAGCAGCTGCTCTTCTATAAACCCTCTCAGCCTACTGAGGTTCACCTTCACACTGCAGATATCTTCTAAGATGACCCCAAGATTAAGACCACTGCCCTGACTCCTGGAGACAATCCCATTTAATCTCAATTCTTCTTCTCTACAAAGCTTCCTGAAAGCATCTGTTCTGCGGTTACAAAGGGTGCATCTAGGTATGTTAGGTGGAGATATGTGGGGAGATATGTGTTCCTAGATATTCCAGGCTTGACACAGAAAAAAAAAATTCTCTTTCACTGTCTCTCTTATGTGGGTGCATATGATTGAGTCTGGAAAAGGCCATGGTGCCCCTCTATAGGAAGTTCCACAATTTGACTGAGCTGAGCATGATAGTGATCTCTTTTCTGCTCTTCCTCCACATTCTGCCCTTTTCTGCTCTCTACTATGAGAATGACAAGCAGCAGTGGTGTCAGAACTGGGATTGAGAACTTTCACTTAAAACTTAAAATAAGCTTAAAAAATAGTTTTTAGAAACAAGGGAACAGAGACTAGCAAGACTTCTTGGTAGCAGCGTTTTCTCAGTTAGATTTGTTTTGCTGTAGACAGAGAATTGCACGGCTCCTTTAAGGGAGGTTTCCAAAATTAGCATAAGCGGCAAAAATCCGCCTTGCTTTTAAAGAGCTCTGATAACAATTCATTGGTGTGTTCAAGAGCTGCAATGAAGGTTTACACTATGTTTTAAAAAAATACATTGGCTTGGGAGAGAAAAAGAAACAAAACACAATGATTTAAAAAAGAAAAAAGGAAATAGAATGGCCAGGTGTGGTGGCACACGCCATTATCCCAGCACTCAGATGACAGAGGCAAGAAGATCTCTGCGATTTCAAAATAAACCTGATATACAGAGGAAATTCCAGGACAGATAAAAGTTACACAGAGAAACCCTGTCTCAAAATATTTAAAAATACAAGTAGAAAAAATAGAGTAATAAAAAAGCCACATAAAGATGAAAAACACAGAGAAATTTTGGATACTATACACGATTCTGTTGTCTTTAAATTATTTGATTGCTGAGAAAATAACAACTGGTCAAAGAAATGCTACAGGATTAATTCAATTTTTATATTTTAAAAATGCTTTGACTCCAAAATTTAAGCCGAAGGACAAGTTACTGGGGAAAAGGATTTCTATTTTTGTTTCCACAGACAATGAAAAGCTATGGATTCTTGCCAGATTTATATGGTTTGATCAAGCAAGACCCCTTGAAGCAACATCAATGGGACATTGCAACCTTACAGACCACTGCAGCCAAGATTTCTGGGTCTTCTTAGGAACCCCATGACAGCGCCCTCTACCAGCAGGAAGTAGTTTGGAAAGAACGATGCCCAAATTCCCAAATATTTTTTTATAAATGTTTGTTTTCATTTAAATGGACTTGGTTATAAATTGTTATAACCACAAGCAATTTTTTAAAGGAAAAAAGGGAATTATGGTAGAGATACGAATACTTTGCTTTGGAATGGATTTTCTTTTATTGATACAATTTAAGGTCAATTTTGTGATATGTATATTTCTCCTCTTGTATAGGTATTATGTTTATATAGCTCATTGGAAAATGTAATGTATAATTTAGTACAGATTATAGAGAGTTACCTATGATAGTTAAAACTTAGAGTTAAGTTAGTTAGGATTTCTAGATAGGCAAAGATGTATTTGAGATGAATAGGCATTCTTCAAACCTTTCAAAGACCTACAGAATATGACATTTAAAATGGTTTAGGGATTTTCTTGACAGTGAGGCACAACTGCTCCTGGTAACACCACCTGTGTCAGAAAGAAAGATGGATATTGAAGAAACATGTTATGGAGTTTGCTTCTAATATGGCAAGACTAGCCATTTGAGCAAGGTACTTCTCTTGTCTAGAGTGTTTGACTTTATGTTGTAGAAACTGGACATGCAGGACCCATAAAAAAGTGACTGCTGATTCAAGAAAGACATTGCTACAGGATTTCTGCTTCATGGAAGAGGCTGCCAGACAGCCAGACAGTCTACAGGACACAGAGAAAAATGACTGACAAATTGTCAATACAGATGGACAATTTAATGTTTTCTGCTTTGCTTAGGAGTCTGGAGACACACTATGGCCTATGGGCTAAAGATGGAACATTACAGAAGAACTTCGAGTGATTGACCAAGCAATGAGTTGTCTCTGTAATTTCTAGAGTTTATATACTATCCTTCTGTGGTCTTTGAAGGAGTTGAAGACAGATAGTTATAGTTTTCCTTAGTTAGGATTAAAGATAAGTTACATATAGGACTTTAGATGACAAAGATAGGATAGATGATATTTTCTTTAAGTCTTACAAAATGTTAATGGACTAAATATTGTTAACTATGATTCTTATTTGATAACTGTTGTATGGTATATTTTGCTATGTTAAGGTTAAACCCCTTCTTTTACTTTAGACAGAAAAGAGGAGATGATGGGAGATGTTATTCTGTATATATGTTTCTCATACTGGTTAATAAAGCACCGTGGCCAATAGAAAACTAGATAGGCGGGGCTAGGAGACTAGGAGGAGGAAAGAGGAAGTAGTGGGGAGGAGTCGAAATGCAGACCTGAAAGAAAAAAGATGCCGGCTGCGGCTCACGGATATGATAACCACGTGGAAATACTTAGATAAGTAGAAATGGGCTAATAATTAAGGTAGAGCTAGCCCATTAACAATGATAGTCATTGGCCAACAGGATTGTATCAAATACAGAGTCTCTGAGTGTTATTTGTGGCTGGTGCAGCTGTGGGCCCAGACTGGCGGCAGGCAGAATGGAGCCGGCGGGAAGGAACAACCTGCCACAACACAGCAGCATCAAGGCACTAGCAGCATCACAGTAGTTACCAAGGCAGTGTCACCGAGGATGATGTCACAAAGAGCAAGCAGCTGTTCTTTCTTGGCTTTACCCGTGAAGATGACCTTATCACTGCTTCCAGAAACTCTGCTGATCTGTTCCCATACATCAATGCAGCCACATCATGAATGAGGGGACTCAGTTTAATATCATGAGATCAGACCAATATAGTTAATTAGACAAGATCCTCTGACCATGATTTTTAAATTATTGAAATTAAAAAATAGGTAATGGCTGTTTGTTTAATGAGTCAGGTCTGGCACATCATTCCAGGAATTAATGATGTGAAACTGTCCAGTATTTAAAGTATTTAATCATTTATATATGAAACATCTGTTATGTAATCTGTGATCACTGGATCTATCAGTGTCTTTTGTGCTCTGGGAGCTGTTTGTGGCCCCAGGTGTCTACTGTGTTCACCATACTGCAGCCAATCACCTAAGTGATGACCTGGTCATCCTTTCCGCGATATAATGAGAAAATAATTAGATGGGTCTGCATACTTATCTCTGATAAGATGGCACCAGTGACTGTCAATGAATTAATACGAGGATAATTAAATAATGTCACAAAATTAAATATGAAAAGGTACTTGACAGACTATGGTCATGAAGGACAACATCGTCATTGATTAAAATATTTAATGTATAATTCTAAAATAATTGAATAATGAGATTTTTTTGCATACTTTAATGCTCCATGGTAGAGTCAGACTGAACAATTCCTGGAATAATGATTTATTTGAACAATTTACTTAATAATTAGAAGGCCTTACATATTCACTCCAACAAGTTGGTTCTAAACTCGAGGTATCATATCTAATGTAATGATAAATTTAAATGACCAAATAATCATAACACATCATAAGCTCCAAAAAGTTGAGTCCAAACTTAAATTATGATCCATAAGTTTGTGGTAGACTTAAATAATTTAATTGCATAATTAGATGACCTGGCATACTTGATCCCACAAGGTGGGTCCAAATTTTAGGCATCTTGGATTATGACCTAATTTGGATACTTAATTTAATACTTAAATAATTATAACATCAAATGATGAGATGTTTTGGCACATTAAACTCCCACAAGGTTCCTCCAAACTTAAGTGATCATTGAGTAAATATTGATCAATTTTAATTCTCAAATGATTAAATAATTGGGTGGTGTTTTCTACTTGACTCCCATAAAATTGGTCCAAACTCAAGAGATCATTCAATCGTTAATCATAGATTTAAACAATAAAATGAATGAGTAAATAATGAGAAAATATCACGTAATTTACTGCAGAGGGATACCAAAATGTTGTCATCATTTATTTAAATAATTATAAATCACAATGGCATGCCAAAATTAACTCCAGCAAGGTGGAATGAGATTCCATGCTTCCGTTAATAGATAAGGATCCAGGGTTTTAGAGGACATCAGATAGTTGATGTTGGGTGGCTGCCTCAACAGAGATGAATCTCTGTCCAATTATCCCTCAGTCTAGCCTAAAAAATGGATTAATACATTCCTGAAAGTAGCTCACAGTGGAAAACTCACCTTTTGCTGAATAACTCAGTCATTTTATTTCCTTAATCCATAGTTTTACTTCTTATGGAAGACAAAATTCATCAACAGATTGTCTCCACAGACTATACTTCCTGATGTTAGATTATCTTGAATTGGGTATTATTAAGAGCTGCAGTAATAATTGCAAAGATTTGACAATGATTAGGAGAATCAATTTCCACATATGCTGTCACACAAGCTTGTATGGGGCACATATCTTCTGACAGTAAAATATCCAATTATAACACTACATTTAAGCGGCTCTCTGATTCTTGTGCCTATGATACGGGGATAGAGAATTTAAGCAGGGATTCCGGGCAACAGTTATGATCCAACATTCTGAAACATTCTAGTATGCCTCCCACATGCTAAAACAATCCCACCCACTCATAGACTCATATTATATCCTCACTGATTTTTTTTTCAAAAATGGAAGCCTCTTTTATGAGTTATAATTATTTTCAGATCTACTACCAAACCACTTAATGGCTATACGCATGAAAGTGAAAGCATCATTATCACATTCAACTTGATTGATGTGTATTTAAACCTATTTCCTATGCTCTATGCTTCAATTTTCATTTATCCAGAATAGAGACAACACGATTCTTGTACCTCTACCTTAATCCATATCAATTTACTAAAATCAAAATAAGGTTCTCTTCATACTCTTTAGGACAACTTGACCACATTGTATAGGTACAATTATTAGTAAAACGTAAGTGACTGAATAATTGTAGCAATGCACAAAGACACACACAGAGAAATAAATACACACACATACCCACAACGGCAACAACTAACACATAAGATACAAAAATGTCATTCATACTAAGAATCAGACATTATCACAGAGCTAACATGCAACAAGACAAGTAGCTTACTTGGGATTTCTGTACCCAAAAATCCCTGCCCCATTCTTTTAAAAGAATATCACTCAGCAGATTCTAGGCCATGATTGCTATTTTTTTTTTGCTGCAGCTACTGTCTAAGAAACACAAACATGAGACTCAGTGCCCACATGTAGTTTATTGAGAGAGGAGAGAGAAAGCAGGGTAGCTGGTGGCTAACCTAAAGCAGAAAGGGGATCAAAGAATTAGAGAAGGGGCCACAGAGAGAGGTGTGTTTGGCACAGTTGCTTTAAAAGGGAGGCTTGTGCATGCAAAACTGGGTCCCTTGTGCAGCCAGGTAAAAGCTTGAATAGCCAGGTAAAGTCTGAGGTAGTGATGACATGGCCATGAGTATCCTGCCCATCATCAGGGGCAGAGTCAGGAGACTGCAGATTCCCAAAATTCTCACCTCTTCTTGTTATTAAAAAGGTGGGGGTTGGGCTTGGCAGGTTAGAGAATAAGAACTTTGAGTTCTCAAGACTGCTTCCTGCTGACTTGAGGTGGTGATCATCTTTGGAGAAAACTAGGGTGCTGCCACGTCCTTGTAGCTTGTTGTTTCATTGGGGTCCTTACAGTATGGAGCTCTGGTGTCTCTCTGAGACCCAGCAAGATGTTAGCAGAACAGAGGACAAGGTTAGGTTTAGAAAACAAGTTTTTTTTCTAGGTCCTGCTACATGAGGGGAGAATGGTAAGATGAGGGAAGGGTTCCCAAGGTGTGGGAAGGGAGTCCTGGGACCAGGGAAAGTTTTAATATTTATTTGGAGTGAATATGACCTGTATGGATGGGCCCAATTTGGCTACATGGAACTTACAAGAATCGTTTGAGTTTGTGAAAAAATAAATATTAAGATGCATTAACAGCATACTCATGTTAGAAATGATTTGGCTGTAGAATGTAACACATACAACTGGCAGATTTTTGCACAATGTAAAACACTTTAATTTTGAACTTATAGTTACAGTTATTATTGTATAGTGGCATAGTATGATGATTAGTACTGTCAGAATTCGATTATTAACTCATTAAAACTTCATTGATTAATGTTAAGACTATAAACAGTAGCAAACTTAAAATACCCATTTCTGAAATATGTTTTGTTACAATTGGATCCTTGGCTGCTGCTTAAGCTAACAAAACTACAAGTCATTAAAAGCATCAGAGTTTTTGAAAAGGATAAAATTCTACATAAATGATTAGAGAGTAACAGAGACTCACTATCTACTGGCAGCATGGACAGCCACCCTCAGGTCATCCACAGTTGTTGAAGTTAGAGGCTTTAAGGACATCTGCCTTCTGGTATGGCAGGCAACCTGTGGATTAGGAGCTTTTGGAAGACTTACCTACCGTTGGCCCAAGCAACGCGGAGAAAGTCGATTCCACTGCCCTTTTGTACATGGTCCTTAGAGCCCTTTGCAACAGTTGAGATGAAAGGCAGGATTTCTTAGTGGCTATCGTTGCCACTTTCATGGGTGGAGCTTCTTCGTTGTCCATTAATCTACTTGGAGGAAATGGGTGGTGCCAGCAGCTGGCCTGTCTCTCTGTTATAAAATCTTTTTAATGAAACATTTTAAATGTCATATTTTCTAGATCTCTGAGCATTGCGGGCTGTCTGTTTAGTATACCTTAGTATACAAAATTTGTCTTTAGTTACTTGCCTTAAGCATATAGTGGCTAGGAAAGTCTTTATCCCTATAATTAATCTGTCTGGAAAACTGGATCCAAGCTGGGAGGCTGTGGAGAGATGTTATACTCAGAGCCCACCAGCCTGACTGTAACTGGTTTTAACTTAGTATGTTAGACTTATAACTGTAAGGACAAAGAAGAAGAGGAAAAACTCCCTTTGATAATAGAGTCTTAACCTTTATAAACAGCTTAGAGGAAGGACTGGGTGGCATATTTTGTTAGTTTTAAATAGACCTTTATAACCTTAAATGATTACCATCATTATAGACACATATCAATTTAGAAATATTTGACTTAGTACAGTTGATTTTAAGTTGTATAGAGTTAGCTTATTTTTATATAAAATTATATTTAAATCACATGTACAGATATAATATAGTCAGTAAAAAAAGAAATTAGAGACAGAATAAAAGGCAAAAGGTAAATGAATTACAGGTTCTGTTGGTGGCAGAAGCTGGCTAGACTGTCCCTCTGTCCATGTGTCTGGTGTAGCAGATTAAAGAACCATGGAGCAGTGGAGGGGGGTTAGGCTAGGCCACATTGACGAGATGGTGGCTGCCATAAATACATTCCCAACAGCTGGCAGAAATTACAAAGTTTCAGAATATCTTGAGCAGATGCTGCCTCATACCAGCCCACTGCCCTGAGACAGTCTGCAGCTGTGGCATGTAGGAGAGTTTTAGAGTGGCAGGAAGAGAACAGAAACAAGTTTAGGAAAAGAGATTGTTTAGCTGAGAGGTAGAAAAACTCCTTCCAACTGCCTCTTCGCTGGCAGTAATTTTGGCCAATTTGACTTATTTTGTAGGGGATATATAGGCTGGTTTATTTCCCATGGGTGAATTAAAAACTGGCCAGTCATTTTTGGAACTCATCAGCCCAACAATGTGACCAAGGGCAAAGTGCCCAATAATGACTCAGCAGTCCGAAGGCAGGAAGACTTGAAGCTAGAATCTTAACTCACCAGTGGAAAATGTCCCAGACCCTAAGGACATGAGTTACAATGAAAAATAGTATTTTGTCAAATTGTAGTCAGTGTGGGATGGTATTTCCACCAAACAGGTAGATGAAGTGGACCTCTGGTTCAGAATCAGGGTCCCCAAGTGTCTCCAGCTAGCCGGCCGCCAGCAGATGGCAGACAGCTGCCAAGTCCTTGAGGAGAGCCTGACCAGGTTTTGGCACCAATGTTCTTTTGCTGAGGCTATTGCCTAAGAAACACAAGCATGAGACTCAGCTCCCACGCGACATTTATTGAGAGAGGGGTGAGGAAGGAGAGTAGCTGGTGGCCAACCTAAAGCAGAGAGAAAGAGAGGAGAGAATGAGGGGGTCAAATAAGGAGAGAATGGGCCCCAGAGAGAGAGAGAGAGAGAGAGAGAGAGAGAGAGAGAGAGAGAGAGAGAGAGAGAGAGAGAGGTGCGATTGGCGCACATGCTTTAAAGGGGGGGCTTGTGCATGTGTAACTGGGTCCCCTGCACAGACAGGTAAAAGCTTCAACAACCACGTAAATCCTGACATAGTGATGACATTGCCATGAGTGTCCCACCCATGTTCAGGGGCAGAGTCTGGAGACTAAAGGCTCCCAACAGTTATTGAGATTCTTATTTGAAAACTGTTATGTGATATATTTTGCAATGTTAAGGTAAAAACCTTTGTTTTATTTTAGACAGAAAAGAGTATATAATGGGAGATGTCATTCTGTAAATATGTTTGTCATATTGGTTAATGAAAAATCACTGTTGACCAATAGGAAAACAAAATAGGCAGGGCTAGGAGACAAGGAGGATTTGAGGAAGTAGTAGGGAGGAGTCAAGATGTAGGCACCTGAGAGAACAGAGGTCCAGGCCCTCTCTCTGATAAGATGAGTCCACATGGAAATACTTAGATTAATAGAAGCCAGAGGTAGCCAGTAAAAAATTAGTGCCTGGCCAACAGCTCTATACCTCAAAAAGCATCTCGCTGTGTTAATTGGGGATGCCTCAGTGGTGGGATTGGACCGGGAAGGAACAAAATATATTCCTCTCACCCCTATATGCAAAGTACTTATCACCTTTAAGATTCAGTTCAGAAAAATTAATGTTATACCCTGTTATCTCTCTGAGACTTCTTATTGGCACTCCCAGAACTAGCTTCCTTTCCATGAAACATAAAGAGGATAAACACAGACAAAAACACACACACACACACACACACACACACACACAGAGAGAGAGAGAGAGAGAGAGAGAGAGAGAGAGAGAGGGGGGGAAGTGAGAGAGAGATTGATACAGAGACAGAGATCAATACAGATAAAGTTAAAGAGAGAGACAGATTCTAAGACCACAGATAGTTCGCAGTGATAATTTCAAAACCTTGTCAAAGTATTTTAACAGTTGATATGATATTTATACAGAGCTGAGCTGGACAATGGGCTTTTTGAAAATTTATGCTAGTAATTCTTTCTGGGATAAATGAAAGTGAGCTAGTAGGTAAAATAAAGGAGAATGCCGCTTGCTTGGGTGTTGTTTGTAGCATAAAGAAAGACTTCTGGGGGAGGTAAGGTCAGTGAAAACTAGCCTGACCCAGCTTGAATGGTACCTACAGGACTGTCTGACATCCCTTGGGCACCTTCCAATCAACAACATACTCTGTCTGATTCTTCTCAGAACCTACTAGGTATACAACTCCAGGTAGTACAGAATCAAGAGTGTGGTACCCATCCCCCAGACCACTTGTAGTGTCCCAGGGATTTGACTTTAGAGAAGAAACCTTTTGTAATGGGTTCCTGTCTCTTAATTACACTTACATCTCAGCTCAAAGAGAAAGTAATGCCTAAAAGAAGTCAAAGTTCCTGCAAGAGTGGCAGCCTTATTTATGAGAAGTAAGGTGGGCTGGGAAGGATCTAAATGAATGGCAGAAAACTGGCCACAATTTCTACCTTGCAAAGACACACTGAACACAGGTGACTTTTGATGAACACTGAGAGTGGTTCCTGGAAATGAGGTGTGTGTGATAATCAAGAGACTCAGGCAAAAGCTTGGGCATCCGTGGTTGTCCCTATGAACACAGTGTGGGTGGTGGGCTTGGCTCCTTCCTGCATGAAGTCAGATGTAACCCTGGATACAGAATCCAAAAGACAGGTTCTGTGATCTTGCAAGATATAGCTAATCTAAGACCTAGTATGCTTAGTTTTCTGTGCCCAGAAAGCCAAGCACATGGTGTCCAGTTCAGGGCACCTGGATACTCTTCATCCTAGTACTCTCTTGAGCTAAAGATCCTACAGGAGAACTACTTCATTACTGTGAGGCCATCATTAAAAATGCAATATTAATCAGTCTGCAGCCAGGTCTGGATAATCACAGGGACATAGTGGCAAGATCTGCAAAAACATAAAACTTCATGGCATTCATGCATTGAGAAAGAAAACTCCCGTGGGTCATTGGTAGACACTCTCTCAGTCCTTTACAAATCAAAAATAATCTCCACCCTATGGCACTATTCTCCAAGGAAGCCACCAAGAAAACACTGCCCAAGCTGAACCAAAGATGAATCTGTGGACCAAATGCAAGGAGTTGATCCCAGGGGCTGTGAAGTGTGAAGGTTGGATGAAAAGATGGGGATACATCTTACTCCTGCCAGAATGGCTAAAATTCGGAACACCAATGACAACTTGTGCTGGGATGATGTGGAGAAAGGGGCGTGCAAAATTGTACATCCAAGTTGGAGATCAGTATGGCAGTTCCCCAGGAAAAAGTGAATAAGCCTAATACAGGACCCAGCAACGCTCCTCTTAGGCACAAATCATCCCCATCCATGCAATAAAGGTATGTGCTCAACTATGTTCATAGCTGCATTATTTCTAATAGCAAGAATCTGAAAGCGACTTACATGCTTCTCAAATAACGAATGGATAAAGATGTGGCAAATTTACATAATGGGATACTACTCTGTGGGGGGGGGAGATGTATTCTTAAAATTTGATGGAAAATGGATGGAACTTAAAGAAACCTTCCTGAATGAGGTCATCCAGTAAAAAAATGAGGTACATGGTATGCACTCACTTGTATATCACTTGGAGCAATGGATCACCAGCATATAATTCATGCCACCACAGAAACTACTATACAAGGAGGACTTTAAGATGGTCATACAAGGTCCCTCACAGAAGGGGGAAGTGACATGATGTACTGAGCATATTGGGAGTGAGGGATAATGAGTAGATAGGGTGTTAGGAGAAAGACAAGTGGAGTAGAATAAAAGCACATTGGACTAGCAAGATAGATTCAGGGGAGGAAAAGGAGAGACAGAGAGAGAGAGAGAGAGAGAGAGAGAGAGAGAGAGAGAGAGAGAGAGAGAGAGAGAGAGAGAGAGAGACCACAAAAGACTGAACATTATAATTATAGGTGTGAATAGGAAACTTACTGTAGAGAAATTCCATAGACCTACAAGGCTGATCCCAATGAACAATTTGAGCAACAGAGGAAATGCTACCATAAATTCCCTTCCCTGATAATGAGTTTGATGACTTACTTATCCGCATTCACAGAGACCTCATCTAGTAGCAGATGGAAGCAGACTCAGAAACCCACAGCCAAATCCTGAGCTGAACTGGAATCCAGATGCAGAGAGGGAAGACCTGACCAGGCGAGAGAAACCCTTACAAACAGCTGACCTGAACAAAGAGGAGCTGATGAACCCCAGACTGATAGATGGAAACCCAGCATTGGACCAACTCACACTCCATGGATATATGTATCACTTGGAAGTCCTGGGCCGTCTAAGGGTCCTTTAACAGTGGAAGCACGATGTATCCCTGGTGCATAAAAGGACTTTGGGAGCACATTCCTGATGGATGAATACTCCCCATAATGTAGAGTTGAGGGAAGGCCTAGTTCCTACTGTAAATGACTTTAAAGATTTAGTTGTCTCCTCCCAGAGGCATCATCCTACATGTGGAGAAGGGGGCAGGATGGAAGGGGGCAAGAGGGTGGGAGAGTGGGGGGGGGATGGAGAGAGTGAGCAAGAAGGTACTATAATGTATATGTAAAATAAAAATTAGACTGGAAACGGGTGACAGATACATAACTCAGTTATTTTCATGCATAGAGCATTTCTCTGATAAAAAGATATTTAATAAATTTTTGAGCAATGTGAATTATAAGGTGAATAACCCTATATGAGTTAAAAATAAAATTGACTTTAAAATAAAAAGTAATGAAAAATATGTGATAATATTGGATACTTAAATCACCAATATGGAATTTGCCTGTACTTTTCATGGAATAAATGATCATTTCTTCAAATAATTATAAATATGCATAGATGATCTTGCATATTAAACACAATCATCAGTTTAAATAATTTAATTATGAAATTAGATCATCTGGCATAATTGATCCTACAACGTAGCACCAAACTTCAGATATTCTGGATGACATAAACATTGTTTCTAAAACTAAATAGTCAAACAACCAGTTGATCTCACATCAACCACTTCCCAAAGGTGGTTTCCATGACTGGCTAATGAGCGATGTTTTCATCATTGATGTAAGTAATTGAATTACATAATTAAAAATTTAGGTGGTCTTCATACTTGACTCACACAATGCCACAATGTGGGGCAAAAATTCTATGATCATAGATTATGTGATGTCCAATTTCAATGATTAAATAATTACATAATCCGTGAATGAGATGGTCTACCATACTACACCCCCACAAGTTGTCACTTACTTGGTTACAACAAGATTTTGCCAAACTAAAGGGATGATGGTTTAATCAGAGATTTGAGCAGAAAGATGTGCATTAAATTAAATGTCATTGTATGTCCAAGGTTTAAGAAGATATCAGGTAGTTGATATTGGGCTGCTGCCTAATTAGAGATAAATTGTTATCCAGTTATTCCTCAGTCTAATCTAACAAATGGATTAACATCTTCCCGAAGGAAGTCAAAATTGGAAAACTCCTCTTTTGTTGAAAAATGGTGAGTCTTGTTAACTTCTTAATCTATAGTATTACTTCTTATGGAAGATGATATTCCTCAACAAAAGACTTCGGACTGTTTCTCCACAAACTGTAATCTCTGATATTAGGTAATCTTGAATTGGATAATATTAATAGTTGTAGATCAACTTCCAGGGATTTGACTATGACTTAGTTACGAGAACCAATTGCCACAAATGCTGTCATTAAATGTTGTATGAGATACTTATCTTGGGAGACTAAAATATTCAATCTTAGTTGCTCTCTAGTTCTTGGCCCATGATAACAGAATATAGAATTCCATCAGGGTTGCCAGGCAACATCTATTATCCAACATTCTGTCACATTCCAGTACACCCCCGACTTGCTAAAAAGCACACCAACTAATGGATGAACTTTATAGCCTCACTAATTTTCTCCCAAAAATTGAAGGCTCTTTTCAGAGTTATATATTTTTAAGTTTATCAAACAACTGTATACCTATAGTGATTTACAAATGAAAATGAAAGCATCATTATGCCATTCAACTGCATTGATGAGTATTTAGTCATATTTCTTATGCTCCAATTTTCTTATTTCTAGGATGAAGACAATATCATTTTTTGCCTCTACCTTAATCCATTTTTATTTACTGAGATAAAAATAAGCTCCACTTCATTTTCTTAACTTTAGAACAGCTTGAGCAAATGGTGTAAGTGCAAATGCGGGGAGAAAGTGGGTAAGTAAATAACTGTACCAGTACACACACAAATATTTAGGGCACATAAATTACAGTCACATTTAGAAACAGCCATGCTCACAGATCTTCCATGCAACAAGAACAAATAGGTTACTCAGGACTCCTCAACAATTACTCTAAAAATTTTAGGAGGATATCCCAAAGATGACTTTGCCCACAGAAAACAGGAAAAATTCTAGAGAATAAAACATTCATATTCCCAAGAGATTTGATGGGTAGTTTTTGATTATTTGATGTACTAGGGATGTTTGTCAACATTTAGTGGGAATATAAGACAAAAGTTATATAAACCTCAAATATTTTACATTGATATGGGCATTGGTATATTGATACAAATGTAGTTTTTGTTGTACTGTATATATGTTTGCATTCTTCAAAATTAATGTATAATTAAGAAATACAGTTTACTAGTTAGTCATCTATATAAATCAAATATGTAGTCATAGGAGGTATGTTTTCAAGGTAAAACAGATATATTTTGATAGAAAGATGATTGAAGACATTGAATGAAGACATTGAAGACATACAGGATATGGCATTTAAGGTTTTTAATAACCCAAGTCTTGTCATGAGCGAGACATGTCTGATCCAGGCAGCACCAATTTATTTCATGAAAGAATGATTGCATAGAAGCACCTCCATATGAATTTTGTTTCATTTTGTGTTAATACTAGTCATTTGGGCAAGAAACTCTTACCTTGAATGGTGATGGTATGATGTACAAGCCAAGCAAACAGGATTCATATTAAAAATATCTCTGAAATTTGTCATGGCTCGATGGGATAGTCCTTACAAATTCTTGCTTCTCAGGAAAATCTGCCAGAAATTCTAGGCCTACAGGACAAAATTAGATGCCCCAACATTACAGAGGAAGTTTGTTTGACTATTCAGGCTGCCAGATGTCATTGTTGTTTCTAAAGATTTGGAGGTGGCTTATACAGCACATCCTGTTTACTCAGAAAATATTATATTCTTATGGAAACTTTGATGGAGCTGAAGATTATATAGTTATAGTTACAACTGTCCTTAGTTATGATACCACAAGTTAGATTCCATATTTGGAATTTAATATGCAAGGCCTCAAAACATTTATTTATTTAATTATTTAAATAAGTCATTATTTCAAGAAGAGTTCAGTCTGAATCCACCATGTGGAATTTAAATATTCAACACTATCTCATTACTCAATTATTTTATAATTATATACAAATTATTTACATCGATGATAATGTCCTCCCTCTTCAATTGAGTCTAGCCAGTCCTCCCTGGGAGTTAATTGCGGGGTATTATTTATTTATCTATGTTACTTCCCTAACAATCACTGGAGTTTGGTTACATTAATGAAAATCAAGTACTATCCCATTATATACTTATTAGATTACTTAAAAGATGCTATGGTCATAGATTAAGAGTTTGGCTGCTGTGGGATGCACATAGCAGATTATTGGTGCCAGAAGCAGTGAACAGAGCTTGAGGCACACTGTGAGATGCAGTGATTACTGATTTCATAATAACATATTTTAATGATTAAACAATTAAGTAATTTAAAAAACTGGATAGTTTTGCATAAGCTATTTCTGAGAGGATGAATCAGCACCAACACCTGAAAGACACAGTCCTCACCCATTTAAAATTTCATTAGTTTAATGATCAGTTGATCAGAGAATCTTATCAGAGATTTGATTTGTTGAGTTTAGAGAATAATCTTTGTCTCTGGATAGTAAATTTCTAATAGTATTGATTTAAGGGCCCTAAGATCCCAAATTAGGTTATCATAGTGAATCCCACAACAGTTTAGCTGCTGGTGGGCTAATTACAGGTAGGGTCACATTGCGGACACATTCTTACAGCCTTAGCCCTAATTGATTTATCAGGCCCTGGCTGACATCTGAAGTCACAACTGGCACCTTAGGATCTGTATCTGAAGGCACAGAGGGCAATACCCATCTATTGACTGCTGATCTGTATCTCTTTCAGTTCCTGAAACTATGTCTAAGTGTTCTCAAGGCATTTCTGAATTACTAGTGGAGCTACAGGCTAAAATATCCATGAATAAAAGGCAATATTGTTATCATAGCACAAAATACATCTAGCACCATTTCCAAATAGCCAGCCACACAAGCACCTGCATGGACCTGAACCACTTTTCCCCAGGAGGCATAACCACGTGTGGTGCGAACCTCTGGACAGATAGCCACTGAGATTTCTCTCAGCCATTGCTACACTGTCTCCACTGGGGCTGTTGTAGCACCCCAAGTTACTGCAGTCGTCATGAGGCTGCTATGGTGACTGGGATCACAGGAGCATGGGCTGTGGCAGCATTGATGGAGGTGTCGTCTCCTGCAGAACCAAAAGAGAGCAGCTCCAAACACTGTGATGTCAATCCCAGCAATGCTGCTTTGGCAACCACTATGATGCTGACTATGACTCTGGTGCTGTTGCCTGGCCTTCTCACAGTAGAGGACAGTGAAGGGCAGGATGTGGAAAAATAGCTGTAAGGCGACCACTGTGCCTGACAAACTCCACACTTGGGTTGGTCAGATGGACATTATTCCCCTAGTTGGAACTCTGTCCTCTTCCCATTTGGGTAATGTATACTCCCAAGAGAGAACCACACACACACACACACACACACACACACACACACACACACGAGAGAGAGAGAGAGAGAGAGAGAGAGAGAGAGAGAGAGAGAGAGAGAGAGAGAGAGAGAGAAACAGTACTTTCATGCCTGTGTCATGCCTGGCACGACTTCGAGCTCATATATCTTCACAAATCTCCACTCATCCACGCAATGAACTCACAGAGGGCCTTTTGCAATCTTACAGCATATATCCTCAGGAAGCTTTGGTCTCCAGTAGGCCAGGGCAGTGGTGCTGATCTAGCAGTCATCATAGAGGGCATCAACAGTGTTAAGGTGTGCCACTGTATTCTGTCGGTGTTCATAGCAGACCAGTGCTCTTTTGTGTACTAAAAAAAAAAAAACATTTCCTGCTGAATATCATATATCATCTGGGTCCAGACAGTCCTAGCTGCCCTTGATGCCATGGATGGGAGTGTATATAGGAGCCAGAGAGGGAGACACAGTGGAGGAGGTAGATATGAAGGTGGAAAGATATAAGAGAAGAGGAACCAGTGTGTGCATTTCCAGGTGTTTTGGTGTGGGATGGTGCTTTTACATGCAGTCTGATGTGTTCTACCATTCTGTCTATCGAAACTTGATTCTTTTACATGGGTCTGACATTATTGAGGGAAAGGATGAAGTCACCTTGAGGGCATCTTGTATGGACACTTGGAATTTTGTGAGAAGTCCCTGTTCAGGACACGGGAGAATATATGCTTCAAGCATCCTGTTTTGTATTTTCCTTTGGTGTCTAGTTTGACTTTCCTGGACCACTTGAATCTCTTGTTCATATGCCAGGACACCGATAGGTAGATATCTACATGAGGTACAGAAAGTCCCATCTATAATAGGCTCTTGAGGACTTTGAAGAAAGTAAAATTTCCTAAGTAATGTATGGAGAAATGTGTGGTGAGGAAGGCTGTGAACAGGAGATAGATTGTAACAGACCTGAGAATCTAACAATGATTGCCTGGGGATGGCTAGGAGATGGTTAGGTAGGGGTCCCTAAGCCCCCTTCATAGGCAAGGGGGGAAATGGGATGGAGTAGTTATTCTTAATTATTCTGTCTTTGTGTCCACACTGAGGGAACTGAGCAGCCTGATTCCTGGGACAAGGATGTTCCAAGCTCTTTGGGGGTTCTTGCTGCAGAAGATGTCAGACAGCATGTCACCTGAACACTTATAGAAGTGTTCCATGAAAATTAAGGTCAAGAGTCCTAGTGGCCATTTTGTCATTCCTATACCAAGAAACTGGATCGCACATGAATGCATGCATCTGCCTGAAATTTGGCATGTGTCCATCCCAGACAAGCCTTCTGCCAGGTGGGAAGAAAGTGGTAAGCTTAGGGCCTCATTGAGGTGGGTTTTCCTCACACTTATGTCACCTGTACACCTTCGAATTTCCCTGTTTTCTTAGATACCACAACTGCTCTTCACTACCAGTCCTGGAGTCAATTTCCTGGATGTCAGGATTGACTAGAAGTTTGGTTTTCTCAGTATTGAATGCTACAGCACACCAAAGGCTAGGCAGGCAGCTGAGGTTATTATGAATGGCCATGAATAAGTATATAGATCTGGGACTCAGTTGCTTTTGGGGAGTGGTTTTCAGAATAGATTGGATGGGTAGGTAGGGGCATCATTCAGGCCCAATAACCCACATCCATAAGCTCCTCCTTTATGCTAAAGTGTGGCATTAGGTTTCTGTGGGCTTCACTAAGGGTGGTATGCAGGCTTGCCAGTAAGCATAACTGTGTTCTCTGTTGGGGTCTTCTGAGAGATGACAGGGTCCAGAAATGAATTGTTTCAGGGCAGTGAAGTAGAAGATCCTGTTAGTTCTTTGACCCCCGTCTCTCCACCACACCCTGTCCCTCCACCCGTCTTGTTATTCAGCTCTTGCAGCAGTCCAAGTATTCCATTTCTGGACAGGCTTGGTTGTATGTTTGCTATTTTGGATTATGAGGCAGAGGGATTTTTTGTCTCTATTTTGTTTGTTTTTTTATTGTTTTGGAATGGGCTGAGGGAGTGTAAAACAATATCCTGTGGAAGCTACCATTCTGAGTGCAGTAATGCCATCACACATAAGTTATTTGAAGTACTTGACAGCATGCCCTCTTATTTCACTGTAATGGCTGCAGGCGGCCTAGAGAGGAGCTCTCAGTGCTAGACCCACAGGATGCAAGCTTCCTGCATTCTCCTTGGCACAGGTGAATACTTGGAGAAAGCAGTGTCCAGGTGTCCCAGTCATGTGCACATGTGATTGGCTTTCTGTGCAAGAGACCTCAGCCTCCTGGGTCTAGAGTGGACATATTAGGCTGGATCAGGGTACATATCTACAAGGATGCTGTATCTTGGGCTACATCTGGCCTGATGTGAGTAATGCCTGTCACATTGTCTACAGCTTCTGCACAGTACCACCTGCCCCCATCTTTTTCCTTAACGTTCCCAGCAACACCCATACATAACTTTTGGGAAGCACACACAGTGCCGAGTATCTCTGGCCTACATTCAGGGTCTCAGGGTCACATAGTATTGTCGATAAATTTCTGCCATCCATAACCCCTTAACTGCCATTCTTTCTCATCATCTTCCAAATCATATGTCTGATTTTCCTTTACTACATGGTTTTCTCTTAGATCAAACTGAGCCAGGAACCTGAGCCCTCAACTTTAACAGGAAATTGATCCTGAATCCTGAGCTTGAACCTGAACCTGAATACTCATCCTGAACCTGAACTTGAACCTTGAACTTGACCCTCATTCTGAACATGAACCTGTACACTCACCCTAAACTTTAACATGAACCTAAACTTGAACCATAAATATATCCATCACCGTGAAGCTTAACATGATTCCTCCCGCTGTACCTGAACTTGATCTTCAACCTGAAGTTGAAACTGAACAATAAACCATAACCCTTAAGTTGAACATGAAACTTACCCTGACTACTCAACCTGAATGTAAACCTTGAACTTGACCTTCACCCTGAAACTGAACCTGTACACTCACCTTGAACCTGAACATGAACCTGAACCCTGAACTTGAATTGGAACCCTAATCCTAACCATCTCCCTGACCCTGAACCTGAACCCTCATCCTTACCCTGAACATGAAGTTGAACCTACACCTGAACCCTCACCGTGAATCTGAAACTAGACCCTTGCCCTGATGGTAAACTTAACCTGAACCCTTCACCTAAACCAGAACCTTGAAATTGAAGCCTCATGCTGAACCTGAACATGAATCTGAATCTTTAAATGGATTCTCAACACTCACCCTGAACCTGCAAAAGCACCCTCATGCTCTACCTGCACCTGAAACTCTACACTCTCCCAGAAACTGAATACTGAACACTCACTCTTACTCTGAATCTTTTTAAAATTTTATTTAATTTTTTAAAGTTTACATATAGAACCCAGTTCCCTCTCCCTCCATCCTTCCCTCTTTCCCCCTATCCACATTCACATGCACCCCAACCACCCTCTCCTCCCACCCACCCTCATTCCACATATAGGGTGATGCCCTATAGGAGTGGTTATCAAAATCTGTTAAGTCATTAGAAGTAGGGACTAGGACTTCTCTCCTGTCTCTAAGTTAAGGGAGTATTCCTCTTTGTAGGATGTGCCTGCAAGGACCATTCGTGCACCAGGAATACATGCTGGTTCTACTGGCTGAGGTCCCTTAGACTGGTCAGGCTTTCTAGCTGAGACTCATGTTCAGGGGGTCTGAGCAACTCCCATGCTGAATTCCCAGCTATCAGTATGGGGACCCGTTTGCTTCTTGTTCAGGTCCACTGTCTGTATCTATTACTGCCGCATAGTCTTGTCCTCCCTCTCTGCATCTGGATTCTAGTTAAGCTCTGTGTTTAGTTATGGGAGTTTTTTTTGTTTCCATCAGCCACTTGATGAGGGCTCTATAATTGTGGATAAGTTAGTTGTCAATCTCATTATCAGGGAAGGGAATTTATGGTAGCCTTCCCACTTTTGCTCAAATTGTTAATATAGGTCAGTCTTGTAGGACTCTGGACATTTCTCTAGGTTAAGTTTTCTCTTCAAACTTATAATGTGTCCCTCTTTTATGATGTCTTTCTCTCATGATCTCTCTCTCTCTCTCTCTCTCCCCTCTCTCTCTCTCCTCTTTTATCTCTTCTATTCCTTCCATGACTCAATCTTCCTAGTCCCATGTGCTTTCTTCACTTCCCCTTCTCTTTATCCTACTTCCCTCCACACTCTATGTCCCCACACTCCCAATGTGCTCTGGAGAATTTGTCTCTTCCTTCTTCTGGAAGAGACCTTATATAAATGTCTTAGAATCCTCCTTGTATCCTAATTTCTCTGGTGGTGCAAATAGACTGGTGATCCTTTCCTCTATGTCCAAAATCCATATATGTGTGAGTACATACCATGTTCCATTTTTTGTGACTGTGTTACCTCATTCAGGATGGTTTCTTCAAGTTCCCATCCATTGCCTGAAAATTTCAAGATTTGTTTTTTCCCCTTAGAATAAATGTGTGGATGTGCCACATCTTCTTTATCCATTCTTCAACTGAGGCGTCTAGGTTGCTTGCAGCTTGTTGGTATTACAAACAGTGCTGTTATGAACATAGTTGAGCACATGTCTTTGTATCTTCAATGTGGATCCTTTGGGTATTCCTAAGAGGGCAACTGTAGGGTTCTATGGTATACTGATTCTGGTTTTCCTGAGGAGCCACCATGCTGGTCTCCATAATGGCTGTACAAGTTTGGACCCCAATCAGTAGTGCAAGAGTGTTCACCTTTCACCATAATCTCTCCAGCATAAGTTTTCATTGTTGTTTCTACTTTTAGCCCTTCTGGCAGGAGTAAGATTATATCTCAAAAATACTTTGATTTTCATTTCCTTGATAGGTAAAGATGTTGAGTCCTTAATTATGTGTCTTTCAGCCTTCTTGATTTCCTCATTTGGGATATCTCTATTCAGTAATGTACCCTATTTTTTCATTAGTGTTATTTGGCTTCTGTTGACTAGTTTACTGAATTATACTTTAGAGATCAGACCTCTGTCAGATGTAGTATTGGTGCAGATCTTTTCCCAGTCTGTGGGCTGCCATTTGGTCTTGTTAACTGTGTCCTTTCCCTTACAGAAGCTTCTCAGTTCGAGGATGCTCCATATCTTAGTTGTTGAACTAAGTGTAAGTGCTACTGGAGTTATGTTCATGAAGCGGTCCAAATGGATGTTCTTCAATGACTATTATTTATTTATGAAGTAAATTTGTGCTGGTTGGAGCAGACATGTCTCACTGTCATGAAAACCCATAGGTTATTAAACATCTTAAATGTCATATTATCAAGGACTTTGATGTGTTTGAAGGTAATCTATAAAACTAAATATGTATATTTAACATTAAAACATGCCTAATATGGCTATGTGTATGATTATTATAGATAACTAAATACCAGCCTGCATTTCTTAATTATACATTCATTTTTAATAAGAGGCATAAGTGCAATAACTTGAACAAGAGTAAAATACTGTAAAAGAAAAAAAAAACTTTACATTTTATCCCTATACCATAGCCCATACCATTTTAAAATATTTAAAGTTGAAGCTCCTTGTTAACTTATATTCCCCCTAAATAATGACAAACATCTATAATCCATCAAATAAGTAAAAATCACCCATTCCACATCTTGCAAATATGGATGTTTTATTCTTTAGGTTGCTTTCTTTTGTCTGTGGGCAAAGGTATCTTTTGGAGACCATGCTGATTTCTTTCCACTAATTTTCTAGGAGTCCAGAGAAAGCTATTTGTTCTTGTTGCTTAGAAGCTCTGTGAGCATGTGTATTTATTAGCATCACTGTCATTTTTGTGTCCTGTGTGTGTGTGTGTGTGTGTGTGTGTATTTATTTCTCTACGTGCATTAGAGCATTGCTACAATTATTCACTCAACTACTTTCTCTCCATATTTCCACTTACACCATTTGCTCAAGATGTTCTAAAGTTAAGAAAATGAAGAGGAGCTTATTTTCGTTTCAGTAAATAAAAATTGATTAAGGTAGAGGCTAATTATGCTATTGTCTTCATCCTAGAAATAAGAAAATTGGAGGATATGAAATATCAAATACTTATCAATGCAGTTAAATGACATAATGATGATTTCATTTTCAACTGTATATCGCTCTAGGCATGTAGTTGTTTGATAGACTTGAAAATAAGTATAACTCAGAAAAGAGCCTCACATTGTGGAGAAGTCAATGAGGCTATAAGGTTAGTCCATTAGTGGGTGTGCTTTTAAGCAAGTGGGAGATGTACTGGAAAGCGACAGAATCTTAGATCATAAAGGTTGCCTGGCAACACTGCTGGAATTATATATTATGGTATCATGGGCCATGAACCAGAGAGCAACTTCTATTGGATATTTTGGACTCCCAAGGTAAGTATCTCATGAAATATTTAAGGACAAAATTTATGGAATTTGATTCTCCTAACGAAGTCATAGCCAAATCCATTAAGTTGGGCTACAGCTATTAATAATACAAAATTCAAGATTACCTAATATCAGGAATTATATTATGTGAAAAAACAGTTCAAAGACTTTTGTTGATGAATGTCATCTTTCTTAAGAAGTAAAACTATGCATGAAGTAGATAAAAAGACTCACAATTATTCAACAAATGGTGAGTTTTCTGCTGTCAGCTTCTCTTGTAAGCTATAATGATACCCTCTTGTATGGTTTCTTTCTCTCTCTTTCTCTCTCTCTATCTCTCTCTCTCTCACTCTCACTCTCTCTCTCATCTACTCCTCCCCTGACTCAATCTTCCTTGTCCAATGTGATTTCCTTTTCTCCTCTTGCCTTTATCCTACCTGTCTCTCCACTCACTGCCCTGCCACTCCCAATATGCTCAGGAAATCAAGTACCCTTTCTCTTCTGTGAGGGAACTTGTATGAATCACTTAGACTACTCTTTGTATTCTAGATTCTCTGGTGGTGTGAATTATAGGCTGGTGATCTTTTACTCTATGTCTAAAATTGATATATCAGTGAATATATACCATGTTCATCTTTTTGACTGGGTTACCCCATTCAGAAGGGTTTCTTTAAGTTCCATCCATTTTTTATGCAAACTCAAAAATCCCCCCCACCCTGCAGAGTAGTATTTCATTTTGTAAATGTGCCACATCTTTATCCAATCTTCAGTTGAGGGACATCTAAGTTTCTTCCAGGTTCTTGGCATTTCAAATAATGCCACTACAAACATAGTTAAGCACTGCCATTTTTCCGTGGATGTATATTATTTTGGTATGTGCCTAAGAAGAGGATTGCTGTGTCCTGTGGTACACTGATTCAAAATTTACTGAGGATTCACCATACTGATAACAAAAACCTGTACAAGTTTGCATTTCCACCAGCAGTTGAGGAGTGTTCTCATTTTTGTCCATCCTCTCAGCACAAGTTTTCATTGGTGTTTCTAATTTTAGCCATTCTAGCTGGAGTGAGATGGTATCTCAAAGTTGTTTTGATTTGCATTTCCCAGATAGCTAAGGATGTTGAACAATTTAAATATATTTCAACATTTTTTATTTCTTCTACTGAGAAGTTCTGTTTTCCATATTTCATAGAGTTATTTGTTGTTTTGGAGACTAGTTTCTTGAGTTCTTAGTATATTTTAAAAATCAGCCCTCTGTCAGATGTAGGATTGTTGATGATCTTACCCATGTTGTAAGCTGCTGTTTCATCTTGTCAACTGTGTCCTTTACCTTAGAGAAACTTCTCAGTTTGAGGCATGCTCATTTATTTATTGTTGATCTCAGTGTCTGTGCTACTGGTATTATGTTCTGGAAGCATTCTCCTGTAGCAATTTATTCAAGGGTACTTCTCACTTTCTTTTCTAGGAGACTCAGTGTGGCTGGGAGAATGTTCAGGTCTTTCATTCATTTGAACTTGATATTTGTGCAAGGAGATAGACGTGTCTATCTGCTGTATTCTACATACCATCATGAACTTGTGACAGCACCATTTGCTGAAGAGGCTTGCCTCCTCCCATAGTATACTTTTAGCAGTTTTGTGAAAAACCTGGTGTTCTTAGCTGTGTGGGTTAATACCATGGTTTTTGATTCAATTCCTTTGGTCTACCTCTTTATTCTTGTGCCAACATCAGGCTGTTTTCAGGACTATAGCTCTGTTATACAACTTAAAGTCGAAGGTGGTGATGACTCAAGAATTTTCGATGTTGTACATTTTTTTTATTTGCTCTGTTGGGTCTTTTGTTTTTCCATAGAAAGTTGAGTATTATCCTTTTAATGTCAGTGAAGAATTGTGCTGGGATTTTAAGTGGTGATTGCATTGCATCTATAGGTTGCTTTTGGCAAGATTACCATTTTTTACTGTTTATCCTACCTATCCAAGAGAATGGGAGATCTTTTCATTTTCTGGTATTTTCTTTAATTTTTTTGCTTTAAAGACAAAAAGTGCTTGCTATATGGACCTATCACTTGTTTGGTAAGCATTAATTCAAGCTATGTTATTATGTTTGTGGCTATTGTAAATGTGATGTTACCCTGATTTCTGTATGCCACTTTATTGTCTGCATATAATAGGGCTACTAATTTTTTTGAATTAATCTTGTATCTTGCTAATTTGCTGAGTGTGTTTATCTGCTGGAGAGATTACCCAGTAGAATTTTTTGGAGCACATATGTAAACTATCATATCATTGAAAAATAATGACAGTTTCATTTCTCGCCTTGAAATTTGTATCCACTTGATCTGTTTTTTGTCTGATTTTCTTTGCAAGAAACTCACATATAATATTTTCTATTCATCAAGAGACTGGGCAGCATTGTCTTCTTTCTGATTTTTTGATGAATCATCTGAAGGTTCTCTGGATTCAACTTGGCAGTTGGAAAGAGAAATGCTTTTACTTTAAATAGTATTAGAACAAGTGGATGATGGTGTGTAGATGATTGCAGAAAGAAACATGTCTATTGTCATGCACACAACTTAAGTCCAAATGTATCAAATAACTCAAAATAAATATATTCATACCAAAACTTTTAGAAGAGAAAATTGCAGGTATCCCGGAACAAACTGGTAAAGCAGACTGCTTCCTGAACATAACACAAGCAGCAGACATCGAATGAGATCAACAATTAATAAAAAAATTCTCAACAAATTAAGAGGCTTCTATAAGGAAAAGGACATAGTCAACAACCCCAAAAGGGAGCCCACATACTGGGAAAGTAAGTTCACTAACCACACATGTGACAGAGGGCTCATCACCAAAATATGTAAAGAACACAATAAACTAGTCACCAAACACCAAACAACTCTATAAAAAATTGGGGTACAGTAGTGAATAGAGAATTCCCAATAGAGGAAAACAAAGTGGCTGAAAGACATGAAATGCAAATAAAAACAACTCTGAGATACAAGCTTAGTCCTGAAAACATGGACAAATTTAGGTAATAACATTACATTTGCTATTTCATTAAGGAGTCCTTTCAATATTCTTCAATGAATGAAGACTCATCAATTTTCTATCTAGATAAGGTCCATTTGAAATGCATTTCATAACACATTGGGTACTGATAAGATCAACTCAGAGAAACTATGTACTTTTTCCTTCTAGATGTTGAATTAATTTATTGAAACAGAAGTGCCAGAAGATTCTGAAATTAGAACTTACACCATGCCTTCTATATCTATATTTATTTTATATTGCCATATGTTCACTCTATTATACAAGATGTATGCTAGGTACACATGCTACAAAATGGTATGTAGATAGAAATTTTGCAAACAAGTGTGAATGGAAATAAAAGTATATGTCTGGAAAGTTAAGAAAGAGAAACTCTACATTCCATCAGCTTCATAATCAGAGAAAATCATCTAGTGAGATGACAATATGATTTTTCATTTTTCAGTGGATCACATAGATAGATTTTCATACCTACATCTCTAGGACATAACGGATGATTTCCCTGATGTATTGTTGGATTATATTTGTCAGTATTTTATTGAGTATATTTGCATCAATATTGATGATGTATATTGTTGTCTAGTATTCTATGTTATTTGTGACTTGCATTGCTCGTGTACGAATATAATTGTAGCCACATTAAAACAATTTGGTAATGAACCTCCTGCATTTATTTTGTGGTACAATTTCAGGAGTATTTGTATTAGCTCATCTATGAATTTCTGGTATAACGCTGCACTAAAACTATCTGGCCTTAGCCTTCTTTGTTTGGGAGGCTTGAATGACGGCTTATATTTCAATAAACGTTAAAGTTTTATTTATTTATTTATTTATTTATTTAATTTTGATTAAGGGTAACTTTGGGCATGACTTTTTTTTCTTTTTTAGTAATAATATAATTTAAACATTTTGCATGTGGATCCCAGTTTCCTCTCCCACCCTCCCTCTTACCCTCTTTCGCTGTGACATACACCCTGGCCACCCTCTCCTCCCATCCTCCCACCCCATTCAACTTGTAGGGCTATGCTATCCAGGTTAGGTCTTATAAGTCTGTCAAGTCATTTGAAATAGGAACTAGAACTACTCACCTGTCTCCTGGTTAAAAGGGTATACCTCCATGGGGGATATGTCCCCAAGGTCATTTGTGCAACATAAATAGATCCTGTTTCTGCTCTCTGAGTTCCCCCAGACTGCCCAGTCCTTGTAGTTGAGACCCATATTCAGGGGGTTTGAGTCAGTCACTTGCTGGGTTCCTAGCTATCAGTCTGGGAGGCCCAAGCTCCTCCTTGTTCAGGTCAGCTGTTTTTGTCAGTTTCTGCAACCTGGTCCTGTCCTCTCTCTCTGCATCTGAATTCTAGTTCGACTCAGTGTTTGGTTATGGGTGTTTGCTTCTGTTTCCCACAGGTACTAGATGAGGGCTACATGATAGTGGATAATTTATTTGATGATGTCACTATCAGAGAAGTGCATTTATAGTTGCCTATCCATGGTTGCTCAAATTGTAAGTTGGAGTCAGCCTATCCATGGTTGCTCAAATTGTTAGTTGGAGTCAGTCTTGTAGTTCTCTAGACCTTTCTTAAGTCCAGTGTTCTCTTCAAACCAATAATGGCTTCCTCTTTTATGCCCCCCTCACCCTGACTCAATCTATTTAGTCACACCTGTTTTCCTCTCCCCCTTCTATTTCTCCTAGTTCTCTCTCCATTCACTACCCCCCTCATTTCCGATGTGTTCTGTGGGACTTGTCCCTTTCCCTTTTGTGAGGAACCATATATGAATCTCTTAAAATATACCTTGTATCCCAGTTTGTCTGGTAATTTGTATTATAGGATGGTGATCCTTTGCTCTACGTCTACAATCCATATATGAGCAAGTACATACTCTGTTTCTATTAGTGTGATTGGGTTACCTCACTCAGGATGGTTTCTTCAAGTTCCATCCACTTGCCTGCAAATTTCAAGATTCCGTTATTTTTTTCTGCAGAGTAGTATTCCATTGTGTAGATGTGCCACACCTTCTTTATCCATTCTTCAGTTGAGGGGCATCTAGGTTGCTTCCAGGTCCTTGCTATGAGAAATAATGCTGTTATGAACATTGTTGAGCACATGTCTTTGTTGCATGGATGTGGGTCATTTGGGTATATACCCAAGAGTGAAAATGCTCGGTCCTGTGGTAAGCTAATTTCCATTTTCCTGAGGAACCGCCATTCTGGACTCCAAAATGGCTGTACAAGTTTGCAATCCCTCCAGCAGTGGAGAAGTCTTCTCCTTTTTTCACATCCTCTCCAGCATGAGTTGTCATTGGTATTTCTAATTTTAGCCATTCTGGCAAGAGTAAGATGGTATTTCAAAGTTGTTTTAATTTGCATTTCCCTGATAGCTAAGGATTTTGAACAATTTCTTCAGTGTCTTTCAGCCTCTTTGATTTCCTCTTTTGAGAATTCTTTCTTCAATTTTGTACCCCATTTTTTTATTATTGTCAATTAAATTTTTATTGATTTATCTATTAACAATTAGCTTTTGTACAAAATAAGCCTTAATAATTTTTATTCTAATAATGAAATCAACCCAAAGTTTAGAAAAGTTAGGAAAATACAGAATAAATGTATTTCACACCCTCAAAAGATATTGAAATTTAGATCAGGATATGACAACATGGCAAGTGCATATTAATTTTATATAACTCCATGAAACTACTATTCCATCTAATAGAGTTTGTTTTAGATAGTATATCATGATTTTTTTATAATTGTAACAAAATATAATTCATTTTCAGAGGGCAAATTAATTTTGACTAATTTATTATGCCCAGTTTTTAAACCATCATTAGTGAGAAATTAGAGCATGGCAGAAAATCAATTAATTTTCAATTATTTATGCCAATTAAGACACAGGGACTGTGTCAATAAATTTACAAACGTGATGTAACATAATCTGTGAACAATCTTTCTTTAAATAAATAAACTAAATTTATTTATTTATTTATTTATTTATTTATCCAGGCCTAAGTTTCAATAGGGCTATTTGATGTCTTGTTGACTAGTTTCTTGAGGTTTTTTGTATATTTTGGAGATAGCCCTTTGTCAGGTGTAGGATTGGTAAAAAAAAATTTACCAGTCTCTGGGCTGCCATTTAGTCTTGTCAACTGTGTCCTTTGCCTTTCAGAATCTTCTAAGTTTGAGGAAATCCCACTTATTAATTGTTGATCTCAGTGTTTTTGCTACTGGAGTTATGTTCAGGAAGCGGTCTCCTATACCAATTTGTTCAAGGGTACCTCCTACTTTCTCTTCTAAGAGGTTCAGTGTGGCTGGATTTATGGTGAGGTCTTTGATCCATTTGGACTTGAGTTTTGTGCATGGTGATAGACATGGGTCTATCTGCAGTCTTCTTCACACCACCATCCAATTGTGCCAGCACCATTTGTTGAGGATGCTTTCTTTCCCCATATTATTCTTTTAGCTGTTTTGTCGAAAAATAGGTATTCAAAGGTTTGCGGGTTAATATCAGGAATTTTGATTCAATTCTGCTGGTCTACCTGCCTATTTTTGTGCCAATACCAGGCTGTTGTCACAACTATAGCTCTGTAGTAGAGCTTAACGTGAAAAATGGTGGTACCTCCTGAAGTTCTTTTATTTTAAGTGTTGTTTTGGCTATCCTGAGTCTTTCGTTTTTTCCATACAAAGTTGATTATTATTCTTTCAAGGTCAGTGAATAATAGTGCTGTGTTTTAATGGGGATTGCATTGAATCTGTAGATTGCTTTGGGCAAGATTGCCATTTTTACTATATATATCCTTTCTAACCAAGAGCATGGAAGATTTTTCCATTTTCTGGTATCTTACTTAGTTTCTTTCTTTACAGCCACAAAGTTCTTATTGTATAGGTCATTCAAATGTTTTGTAAGTGTTACGCCGAGATATTTTATGGTGCTTGTGGCTATAATAACATACAGGATAAGAAAGAATATTAAGAGCAGCACAAGAAAAAGGACAGGTAACATATAAAGGCAGACCTATCAAAATTATACCTGACTTCTCCATGTAAACCCTCAAGGCTAGATGTAGAGAGCTGCGAAGTGCCCCACCTTGAAGATGGTGCTGGCTTCTGCCTTCCACCTCCCCAAGGGTGAGCAGTCTCTGGGGTAAACAAGCCCTTATTTGGTTATGTCTGTTCAGACTGTCTGCTTCCGCATTAGAGTAACCTATCTGCAGGGTCCATGTAGCTCACTGGGGTTGGTTAGTGCAAGGGTATTTAAGCCTGTGCAGGGGTCCCCCAGACTCGTGCAGGTCAGAAGAACATATTTCAAGGATCCTGATTAAAACTCCATGAAGAAGATCTTCCTGGAGTCACATCTTCCTTGCTCATCGAGGTTGGGCGTGCACAGCCAGAAGGTCCTGGATAGATGTTCTACAAGTACTAAGAGTCTACGGATGCCAGCCCAAACTACTATACCCAGCAAAACTCTCCATCACTATAGTTGTAAAAAACAAGATATTTAGTGATAAAGCCAGATTTTCACAATACATGTCTACAAATCCAGCCCTACAGAAACTTTGGAAGGAAAACTCCAACCCAAAGAAGTTAACTATGCTCACAAAGACATAGGCAACTGATAATGCCACTACACCAGAAACAAAGGGTAAAGAAGGTCAAATATATTCATAATACCACTGCCAAATGCAAATCTAAAAGAAACATTAACAATCAATGGTCCTCCTTCAAGATTATTGGTCTTAACTTGCCTATAAAAGAACACAGCTTAACAGAATGGGTATGAAGGCAGAATCACTACTTCTGCTGCATACAAGAAACAAATCTAAGCTTTAAAGATAGACATTACCTGAGCATAAAAGACTAGGAATCGTTCTTCCAATCAAATGGAACCAAGAAGCAAGCAGGTGTGGCTATCATAATATCTAACAAGTTGTATTTCAAACCAAAATTAATCAAAAGAGATGAAGATGGTCATTTCATATTCATCGCAGGAGAAATCAATCAACAAAATGTCTCAATTCTGAATATCTGTGCACCAAATACAAAGACACACTCATTCATAAAAGAAATGCTACTAAATCTCAAACCTCATATAAAACCTCACACACTCATAGTGAGAGACTTCAACACACCACTCTCACCAGTAGACAGGACCACCAATCTGAAACTCATTAAAGAACAAAAGAACTAATGGAAGTTATGTCTCCACTGGGTTTAACAGACATCTATAGAATATTCCATCCAAACACAAAAGAATATACCTTCTTCTCTGTTCCACACACTAGGTGGTATGACAAACCTCAACAGACACAAAAGAATTAGAACAGTTCCCTGTATCTTTTTTATTAATAACATAATTTAAATTTTTTACGTGTTGATCCCACTTTCCTCTCCCTCCCTCTGTCCCTCCCACCCACTTACTCTCTATACCTCCTTACATATACCCTGACCAACCTTCCATCCCATACTCCCACCTCATTCCAAATGTAGGGCTATGCTATCCAGGTGGGGTCATGTAAGTCTGTCAACTCATTTTTAGTAGAGACTAGGACTTCTCTCCTGTCTCTAGGTTAAGGGAGTATCCCTCCATGGGTGGTGTTTTTGCAAGGTCCTTTTGTGAAGTAGGAATACATCCTATTTCTATGGTCTGAGGTCCCCAAGATTGCTCAGTCCTTCTAGCTGAGACCCATATTCAGGCGGGGCTGAGTCAGTCCCATGTGGGATCCCCCACTATCAGTCTGTGGAGCCCATTAGCTCCTCCTTGTTCAGGTCAGCTTTCTTTGTAAGTTTCTGCAACCTTGTCTTGTCCACCCTCTCTGAATCTGGACTCTAGTTCAACTCAGTGTTTAGTTATGGGTGTTTCCTTCTGTTTCCAACAGGGACTAGTTGATGGCTCCATGATGGCTTGTGATCTAAATATTAGGGAATGGCATTTATGGTAGACTTTCCACGGCTGCTCAAATTGTTTGTTCGAGTCATTCTTGTAGGTCTTGAGATCTTTTTTTTAGGTTCAATTTCTTTTCCAAAACTAATAATGGCTCCATCTTTTATTCTCTCTCTCTGTCTCTCTGTCTCTCTGTCTCTCTGTCTCTCTGTCTCTCTCTCTTCTGTCTTCTATTCCTACCCTGATTTATTCTTCCTAGTTATCTCTTCATTCACTGCCCCCCTCACTTCCCATGTGCTTTGGGGGACTTGTCCCTTCCCACTGTGAGGGACCATATATGAACCTCTTAGAATACACCTTGTATCCTAGATCCTTTGGTAGTTTGAATTATAGGCTGGTGACCCTCCACTCTAGTTCCCTGTATCTTATAAGATCACAATGCTTTAAAATTGGAATTCAACAACAACACAAATAGCAGAAACCATACAAAATCATGGAAAGTGTGCAATTTGCAATTGCACCACACCTGGGTCAAAGAAGAAACAAAGAAAGAAATTAAGCACTTCCTAAAATTCAAGAGGCCTTAGCACACAACATACCTGAACAAATGCGACACATTGAAAACAGTGTTACGTGTGTATTTCCTTGCAATTATTGCCTATATAAAGAAAATTGAGGATATTCACATTAGAGAATTAACAGCACAACTGAAAGCCTTAGAACAAAAGGAAGCAAACTCACCCCGGAGGAGTAGACACCAGGAAATACTCAATTTGAGACTTGAAATAAATAAAATAGAAACCAGAAAATCAATACAAAAAATCAATGCAACAAAGAGTTGGTTTTGTGAAAAACAATCAACAAGATAGAATAACCCTTATCCAAACTAACAAAAAAGCAGAGAGAGTACATTCAAGTTAACAAAATCAGAAATGAAAACAGGGACATAACAATGGACATAGAGGAAATCCAGATAAATTTCAGGTCATACTTTGAAAACCTGTACTCCACAAAAGTTGAAAATTCAAAGGAAATGGACAAATTTCTGGATAACTATCACTTATCAAAATTAAATCAAGAACAAGCAAACAGCATTAATAGACCTATAACCCCCAATGAAATAGAAGTAGTTATTGAAAGCCTTCCAACCAAAAAATTCACAGGACCAGATGCTTCAGTGCATAATTCTACAAGTAATTCAATGGAGAGCTAATTCCAACACTCCTCAAATTGTTCCACAAAACAGAAAGAGAGGGCTCATTACCGAACTCTTTCTACAAGGCCATAGTCACCTTGGTACCAAAGTTTCATAAAGATACAACTAAGAAAGAAAACTACAGACCAATATCCCTGATGAACATTGATGAAAAATACTCATTAAAATACTGGCAATCAGAATCCAAGAATAAAACAGAGAAATCATCCAACATGACCATGTAGGCTTCATCCCTGTGTTGCAAGAATGATGTAACATGAAAATCTATCAACGAGATCCACCATATAAACAAACTGAAAAAGAAAAGCCATATGATCTTCTCCCTAGATGCTGAAAAAGCCTTTGACAAAATTCAACATCCTTTCATGATAAAGGTCTTGGAGAGAGCAGGGATAACAGAAACATACCTAAACATAGTAATAGCAATATACAGTAAACCAACAGCTAACATGAAACTGAATGGAGAGAAGCTTAAGGCAATTCCTCTAAAATCAGGAACAAGACAAGGCTATCTTCTCTCTCCATATCTCTTCAATATTGTACTGGATGTTCTAGCTATAGCTATAAGATAACAAAAGGAGATCAAGGGGATCCAAATTGGAAAGGAAAAACTCAAACTGTCTCTATTTGCAAATGATATGATAGTTTACATAAGGGACCCAATAAACTTTACCAGGAAAAACCTAAAGCTGATAAACACCTTCTGCAAACTAGCAGGAAAAAAGATAAATTCAAAAAAATCAGTAGCCCTACAATATTGACATGACGAAGAGGCTGAGAAACAAATCAGAAATGATCACCTTTTACAACAGCCACAAACAACATAAAATATCTCAGGATAACGCTTACCAGACATGTGAAAGACCTATACAATAAGAACTTTGTGCCTTTAAAGAAAGAAATTAAAGAAGATACCAGAAAATGGAAAGATCTGCCATGCTCTTGGATAGAAAGGATAAATATAGTAAAAATGGCAATCTTGCCCAAAGCAATCTACAGATTCAATGCAATCCCCATTAAAAACATAGCACAATTCTTTACTGAACTTGAAAGGATAATAATCAAATTTGTATAGAAAAACAAAAGACACAGGATAGCCAAATCAACCGTTACAATAAAAGAACTTCAGGAGGCATCACCATTTCTGACTTTAAGCTCTACTACAGAGGTATAGTTCTGAAAACATCCTTGTATTGGCACAAAAATAGAAAGGTAGAACAAGGGAATTGAATCGAAAATGCCGATATTAATCCACACACCTATGAACACCTGATTTATGACAAAACAGATAAAAAAAATACAATGGTGGAAGGAAGAAATCATCTTCAACAAATGGTGCTGGCACAATTGGATGATGTGGTGTAGAAGACTGCAGATAGAACCATGTCTATCACCATACACAAAATTCAAGTCCAAATGCATCAAAGACCTCAACATAAATCCAGCCACACTGAACCTCTTAGAAGAGAAAGTATGTGGTACCCTTGAGAAAATTGGATTAGGAGACTGCTTCCTGAACATAACTCCTGTAGCATAGATAATGAGATCAACAATTAATAAGTGGGACTTCCTCAACTTAGAAGTTTCTGTAAAGCAAAGGACACAATTGACATGACAAAACAGCCGCCCACAGACTGGGAAAAAAATTTTACCAATCCTACATTTGACAAAGAGCTGATCTCCAAAATGTACAATGAACTCAAGAAACTAGTCAACAACACACCAAATAACCCTATTAAAAAATGGAGTGCAGAATTAAAGAAAGAATTCTCATACAGGAAATAAAAGAGGCTGAAAGACACTTAAGAAAATGTTCAACATCCTTAGTTATCTGGGTAATGCAAAAGAAAACAACTTTGAGAAACCATCTTATTCCTGCCAGAATGGCTAAAATTAGAAACACCAAAGACATCTAATGCTGAAGAGGATGTGCAGAAAGAGGAACACTTCTTTACTGCTGGTGGGAGAGTAAACTTGTACAGCCATTTTGGAGATTAGTATGGCAGTTCCTTATGGTATACATATGAATACTATGCTTTGGAATAGATTTTCTTTTATTGATACAATTTAAGGTCAATTTTGTGATATGTATATTTCTATACATAGAAATATGTATATTTCTATACATAGAAAACAAGATTTCTCCTCTTGTTTAGGTATTGTGTTTATATATAGCTCATTGGAACATGTAATGTATAATTTAGTACAGATTAGAGAATTACCTATGATAGTCAAAACAAAGTTAAGTTAGTTACTATTTCTAGATATGCAAAGATGTATTTGAGATGAATAGGCATTCTTCAAACCTTTCAAAGACCTACAGAATATGGCATTTAAAATGGTATAGGGTTTTTCTTGACAGTGAGGCACAACTGCTCCTGGTAACACCACCTGCGTCAGAAAGGAAAATGGATATCAAAGAAACGTTTTATGGAGTTTGCTTCTAATATGGCAAAATTAGGCATTTGGACAAGGTACTGGTCTTCTGGACTGTTTGAATTTATGCTGTAGAAACTGGATGTGCAGGACCCACAGAAAAGTGACTGCTGATACAAGACAGACATTGCTACAGGTTTTCTGCTTCATGGAAAAGGCAGCCAGACAGTCTACGGACACAGAAAAATGGCTGACAAACTGCCAATACAGGTGGAAAGTTTAAAGTTTTCTGCTTTGCTGAAGACACCATGGGCTATGGGCTGAAGATGGGCATTACAGAAGAACTTCAGGTGACTGACCAGGCAGACAGTTCTCTGTCATTTTTAGAGTTTATATATTATCCTTCTGTGGTCTTTGAAGGAGTTGAAGACAAATAGTTATGGTTATAGTTTTCCTTAGTTAGGATTAAAAATAAGTTACATGTAGGACTTTAGACTCACAAAGACAAAATAGATGATATTTTCTTTAAATCTTACTAAAGTTAATGTACTAAATAGTGTTAACTGTGATTCTTATTTGATAACTGTTGTATGTTATATTTTGCTATGTTAAGGTTAAACCCCTTCTTTTATTTTAGACAGAAAAGAGGAGATAATGGGAGATGTTATTCTGTAAATATGTTTCTCATACTGGTTAATAAATAAAGCACTATTGAGCCAATGAGAAAGCAAGATAGGTGGGGCTAGGAGACAAGGAAAAAGAGGAAGTGGTAAGGAGGATTCAAGATGTAGACCTGGGAAGAAGGAAGAAGTCGACTGTGGCTCCCAGATATGATGACCACGTGGAAATACTTAGATAAGTAGAAATGGGTTAAACATTAAGACAGAGCTAGCCCATAAACAACAATGGTAACTGGCCAACAGGATTGTATCATACACAGAGTCTCTGAGTATTATTTTGGGCTGGTGCAGCTGTGGGCCCAGAACGGTGGTGCGTGGGCTGGCAGCCTGGCTGAAAACAAAAATGCATGCTGTAGTTCCTCAGGAAAATGGGAATTAGCTTACCACAGGACCCAGCAATTACACTCTTAGGTATATACCCAAATGACTCACATCCATGCAACAAAGACATGTGCTCAACAATGTTCATAGCAACATTATTTGTAATAGCATGAACCTGGAAGCAACCTAGATGCCCCTCAACTGAAGAATGGATAAAGAAGATGTGGCACATCTATACAATGGAATACTACTCTGCAGAAGAAAATAACAGAATCTTTAAATTTGAAGGCAAGTGGAAGGAACATGAAGAAACCATCCTGAATGAGGTAACCCAGTCACAAAATGAGAAACAGGGTATGCACTCGCTCATATATGGATTTTGGACATAGAACAAAGATCACCAGCCTATAATTCACACCACCAGATGAACTGGGATACAAGATGTATTTTAAAAGATTCATATGTGGTCCCTCACAAAAGGGGAAATGGACAAGTCCCCCAGAGCACATGGAAAATTGGCGGCAGGGAATGGAGAAAAAACTAGGAGAAAGAGAAGGGGAGAAGAGGAAAACAGATGTGACAAGATATATTGAGTCAGAGTGAGGGGGGGCATAAAAGTGGGAGCCATTATTGGTTTTAAGATAAAACTGAATCTAAAGAAAGGTCTAGAGAACTACAAGACCGACTCCAACTTATAATTCGAGCAACCATGGAAAGGCTACCACAAATGCCCTTCCCTGATAGTGAGATCATCAACTAAATTAAACACCATCATGGAGTCCTCATGTAGTACCTCTTCGAAACAGAAGCATAACCATAACCAAACACTGAGTCTAAGTAGAATCCAGATGCAGAGAGAGGGGACAAGAACAGGTTGTGGAAACTCACAAAGACATCTGACCTGAACAAGGAGAAGCTTGGCTCCCCCAGACTGATGCCTAAGAACCCAGCAATGGACTGACTCAGACCCCTGAATAGGGGTCTCATGTAGAAGGACTGAGCAGTCTGGGGGAGCTCAGACTGTAGAAACAGGATGTATTCCTGGTGCACAAAAGGACATTGCACACGCATGCCCCATGGAGAGATACCCCTTAACCTAGAGACTGGAGAGAAGTCCTAGTCCTGATTTCAAATGACTTGACAGATTTAAATGATCCAAACTGGACAGCATAGCCCTACAAGTGGAATGGGGTTGGGGGAATGGGAATGGAGGGTGGTCAAGGCCAAGGTGCATGTCACAGGGGAAAGAGGGTAAGAGGGAACGAGGGAGGGTGGGTTGGTGGTAGGAAGGGAGAGGAAACTGGAATCCACATGCAAAATGTTTAAATTATATTATTATTAAAAATAGGGTAGAAATGCTGCTGGATAAATCATACATACATACATACATACATACATACATACATACATACATATTTAAAATGCTTTGACTTCAAAATTTTCAAAATTTAAGCCTAAGGACAAGTTACTGGGGAAAAGGATTTCTAATTTTGTTTCCACAGAAAATGAAAAGCTGTGGATTCCTTCCAGACTAATGTGGTTTGATCTAGCAAGATTCCCTGAAGCAACGTCAATGGGACACTGCAGACTTGCAGAGCACTACAGCCAGGATTTCTGCATCTTCGTAGGATCCCCCATGACAGTGCCCCCTACCAGCAGAAAACAGTTTAGAAAGAACGATGCCCAAATTCTCAAGTATGGTTCATAAATGTTTGTTTTCATTTTTTAAAATGCATGTATAATTATGTCCAGCATAAAATAAATTAATGTTTAAAAATAAAATGTTATGTTCATTCCTTATAATGAGATTGATAACTAACTTATGTGACATCCTAGAACCTTCATATAGTAACTGTTGGAAACAGAAGCAGAGACCTAAAGTTAATCGTGAGCCAAACTCTTCGAATCTGTTTGCAGATAAAAAAAAAGTGATAGGAAGAGATGAAAGAAAGGGTAAATATCAGGATACATATTTTTGTTTCTAATTTTCCTTTCTTATATCTCTTTCTTTGTGATTCTCTGTCCTTTCTTTTGATCAAGTACTACTTTCTTTCTTTTTTTAATCCTTCTTTATGACCTCCACCAAAAATAGTTGATGATGGAGGATGGATCACCTCAAATGGATGTCTAACACAATTTCAAACATATGTTGTTTTTGAAAACAACATCTCCATTACTTACACAGTGTTTTTGTTTATAAATCCCTGTATTATTGTGTGGTTATTAGTCTTCTAGTGTTGCCAGTAGTTGTGAAGTTTAAAATGGCAGGAGGCTGTATTTCTATATGTTGTACTTTAGGAGAAACTTAGACCCCCCAAGAAGTCAAGAATGGTTTTTAGATTGTGTGAAACAGGAAGAGATTCCTGTGTTCAATATTATTTGTGATTACAGATTAACTAGCAAACGTTTATCTTAAAATAACAGAACTGTTTAATTTTTTGGCAGTTTTTTTACTTTGTTCATATTCACTTGGAGTAATGTTCCAATACAAATTTTAAAAGTCTTCCAACTATCATATTCCATATGAATTCAGTCTTCAATATAGTGATATGCAAATAAATGTCTAATGATTTTCAAGAGTTCCAAACATTGTAAATGTTATCATTTCTTAGGAAGTTTCCAGGTTACCAATAGTAAGGATGTGAATGTGCTATAAATCCTAAACCCCAAGTTTCCTCTAACATGTGATTACTACATAGAGTAAGCAACCCAGGGGGATTATAGAGAGATTTAACTCAAATGGGGACAAGGGAAACCTGGCAGGATGACAAAACTCAGCAATCACAAATATCAGAACTAGGGTACTGTTTTTAGTTATTCCATTATTTCTGCAATCTCACTCAGGCATATACCTAAAAGATGCACGTCTAAGCAAGAAAAACATATGTTCATCTATGTTGATAAAAGAATTATTTCTAAAATACTGGACCTGTAACAAAACTCGATAAAGATATTATAGTACATTTACACAATGGAGTACTACTCATCCACAGCCAAATGGATGGAACCAGAAGAATCCATCCTGAGTGAGGAAACTCAGTTACAAAAACTTCTAAATATAGTATGTATTGATTCATATATGGGATGTAGACAAGGAGCAAAGGATCACCCTCCAAAATTCCATAACACCAGAGAAGCTTGGGAACAAGTAGGATGCTAAGAGATACATACATGGTCACACAAAATGCAAAAGAAAACAATATACTGAGAATGGGTAGAGTGGAGAAAGAGTTAGGACAACAAAGAAAAGGTGGGGAAGACTTGAAGGAGGAGGAAGATTAAGTAGGGGAAGGAATAGGTGAGAGAAATAAAAAAGAGATATCATAATAGAGGAAGCCATTAGAAATGTGAAGAGAAAACTGAACTGGGATTAAAATTGGAGTTTGATCCAAATAATATGACTTGTTTTAAAAAACATTAATAAGGTTCTGTTGATATTTCTCCAGGTTTACGAGCAAGGTGTGCCCTTGCTGGGGGATGCAAGTTTGGCTCCCTACATGGTTTAAAACTGTCTATAGCTCCATTCACAAGGAATCTGATGCTTTCTCTTGCCCTGCTGAGCACCAGGCACTCTTGTCATGTGTATACGTAATTTTTAGCAAAATACAGACACAGAAAATAAATATACATAATGTTAAAAAGAATGTATGAGGAAAAGGAAGGGAAGTTAATGTGACTTTGAGGACTTTGTGGTGTATATGATGTATTTAATGAATGTTATGGCTAATCACAAAACTAATATATTGAAAATAATGATAGCAAAATAAGATAGTAAGGATAATAATAATAACAGTACAAATAGTTCTTAATGGTTGATTAGCACTTGGTTGCTAGAGGAGTAAATTCCCAGCTATGGTAATGCAGAAAGCAAAAGAGAACGAGGAAGGAGTCTTCGATACAAAATTGATATATGGTATCACACTTCAAAAAATAGTTATAAACTGCATGTGTTAACTAAGTTTGCAGCAGGAGGCCATAAGAATGTCAAACAAGTTTTCATTGGTGGAGAAAAAAACATGCACATAAGGACAAAATACAACTCTGCACTTAGTTATAGGGGCTCCTTTTGTTAAATGATGTCAGAATTGGGACTTTGGGGTAGAAACTGAAATCTGTGTTATGATGAAACTGTGGACAGCATCTTGTTATTTGTAGTTTTCTAACAAAATTTGTCAACAAAGCAGGGATTTAGGAATTTAATAAGTAATGGGACATAATTGTCTGCTTAACAGTTTGGTTATTGGCGATAACATGCCTGTAAGCATTTTTGCATATTGACTTTGTCTTGGACAGTAAGAATGTAGGAGTCAAGAGAAGTAGGAGATGAACGGGGAAGTCAAGAAGGAGCAGAAAGGAAGGTTGAAAGGAAGAAAGAAAGAAAGGATGGCAAGAAGGAAGGAAGAAGGAATGGAAGGAAGAGGGAGGAAGGCATGCTGGGAGGGAGGGAAAGAGGGATGGGCTGTCAGTGAGGTGATGTTCAGCTTTGTGTCATATGGTTGTATACTCTAATCTCTGTCCATTGTAGGAGTCAGTAGGAGTTTGTGATTGTAATGCTAGTTCTTGCTCGAAGAGCATGAGTCTGATTTGGTGTCACATTGGGGGAGCGGATGATGAGATATCATATCATTACTTGATTATTTAGTTATTTAAATTGGGTGATAAGTGATCAGTCAACCATGGCCTTTAAGTTTGGCACCTCGTGGGAGTTAATATGCAAGACCATCTAAATATTTACTTACATGTTTGTTCATTGTATTACATTATGTATTCCAGGAATAGTCCAGTGTGTCTTAACTTTGAGGGAGTTAAGTGTGCCTCTTAATCACATAATTTAATTGCTTAATTTAATCTTTCATATAAGTGATATCCTCCTTCTTGACTGGAGTCTGGCCAGTACTCCCTGAGAGTCAATTATGTGATATCACCTAATCAATTACCTAAGTATTTAGTTGTAAATACGCAATTATTTCATTGATGATCACTTGAGTTTGGTGCCAACATATGATGGTTAACTAATCAAGAGCATCCCATTATTGCTGTATTTAATATTTAAATGCAATGATGTCATCTATTGGGTAGAGCCTGGAGTTTAGTGTTTGGCTATGGCAGTTTCTAGTGCAGATGCCCGAGAATATGCAGGAGTGCCCAGAGCTCCAAGGTCCCTGGGAGATAGAGTCCTGACGGTGTCATGCTGTCCAATGAGAAGAAAGAAGTGCAACAATTCCACCAAGCTTTGTGTGGCAGTCAGATAGGGTGCTAGCTGCTCTTCCTCCAAATTCCTTCCATCACCTTACTCTACTATGAGAAGAACAAGTGGCAGCACCAGAGGCCCATCACCATCATAGGTGCATTGCCAGGGATGATGTCACAGAGTGCAACTAGCTTCTCTCTCTTCTCAGCAAGTGTAACTGCAGCCGCCACTGCAAGTATAACAGCTGCTGAAGTGGCCTTGTCTAGACTGCAGAAACTTGGTGACACATGATGACATTAGCCAAAACGAAATCATTAGGCAAGATCATCTTATTGCCCCATTATTAAATTTATTAAAAATTTAAAATCACTGAGGATGGCATCCTTCATGAGTCATGCCTGAAATATCCAATTATTTTGTTATTTTATTATGTAAATTATTCCTTACATAATCTGTGATCAGTGGAGTTAGGAGCTAGTTTTCAGGATTCAAGGGTGCCAGAAATTCTCACCATCTTGAACTGATGCAAGGGCTCAATTCCAAGGGATGTGGAGAAGAGATAGGTCATCTTCTTCAGCTCCCTGAAAACAGTTTTTTTTGGGACCCTGTCATCCCTCAGAAGACTCCAAGAAGGAACACATATAGGCTCACTGGCTAGCCTACATACCACCCTTAGTGAAGCCTACAGAAACATCATGTGTTCTGTAGCATAAAGGACATGATTAATAACCAATCTCTTATACGTGACTCTTGAGCATATATCCTCTGCTGTCCTTTATAGGGGCTTAACACAAAATTCCAGTTGTCCCCACAGGATGCCCTCTAATATATATATATAATATATATATATATATATACATATACACACTCCCTCTCTTGTCCTGTACAGGAACTTCTCACAACATTCCAGGTGTCCCCACAGGATGCCCTCTAGGATATATACAGCATATATCCTTTCTTGTCCTGTACAGGGATGGCTCACAACATTCCAAGTGTCCCCACAGGATGCCCTGTAGGACATATATATAGCATATATCCTCCCTTGTCTTGTATAGGGACTTCTCAATAAATTCCTGTTGTCCCCACAGAATGCACTCTAGGTGCTGTCATTGTTTACCTCCAGGACACCACACACCTATAAAAGAAACAAGTGCCCACAGACAGAATAGGACAACACATCAACTTGCGGGTAAAACACCAAACCACACCAAACCCCTGAAACTGAACACACAGTTCCCTCTTGCCTTGTCTGTCCACCTGCATAGGTACATCCTCCAATATCTGTGTCCCCCTCCCTGGCTCCTATACACACTCCAAACCTTGCTCTCCAGGACAGCAATACCCTGACGATATACCCTATTGTGTAGGGAAATTCTTTTCAATAAACAAAAGAGAGCCAGTCTTGTATAAAAACAGACTACATAGGTTCTCCTTCACACTGTTGATATCTTCTAAGATGACTGCTAGGTAAAGACCACTGCCCTGGTTTCCTGGTTACTACCTTATTTAATGTCTTCCCATTCTCCCACTCTACACAGCTTCCTGAGACATCAAATGTAAGATTACAATGGGCCCACTGTGGGTGTATTTTGTAGAGATATGTGGGGAGCTATGAGCTCCTAGACATGAAAGGCATGGCACAGATACACAAATAGTCTCTGTCTCTCTCCCTCTCCCTCTCTCCCTCTCTCTGTGTGTCTCTCTTTCTTTCTCTCTGTATCTCCATCCCTTCTCTCTCTCTCTCTCTCTCTCTCTCTCTCTCTCTCTCTCTCTCTCTCTCTCTCTCTCTCTCTCTCTGGAGGGCATATTCCCCAAATGGGAGGTCAAGTCTAGAAATGGCCAGAGTTACACCTGGAGGAAGCATGATATGACCAAGAAAAGTGTGGCGTGTGGCAACCTCAAACAGCATCTTGTAGCTCTTCTTCCACATCCCTGATTCATTGGCTTTAAATATAAGAGGGACAAGCAGCAGCACTGGAGGCACAGGAAGCCTCATAGTGGTTGCCAAGGCAGAATTGGTGGGGATGACATCACAGAGTGTGAGGAGCTGCCTCTGCAGGTGAAGGCACCTCCATCACTGCTGTCACAGCCCCTGCTGGTGTAGACCCAGCCACTATGGCAGCCTCATCATGATTTGTTGGATTGTTATGAAATCCACACAACAGAGTTCATTAGACAAGATCTTCTGATCATCTGATTATTAAATTATTGAATATTTAAAATTGGTGATGGCTGTGTCATTCATGGCTATGTTCTGGTTCATACCCTCAGAAACTGATGATGCAAAATCATTCAGTTTTTAAAATTACTTAATCAATTAATTATTGAAATCTATTATTCAGTAACCACTGGAACTCAAAATGTCTCTCAAACACTGTGTGCTGCTCCTGGCTCCAATCTTCTGCTGTGTTGATCACAGAGCAGCCAAAGCCCTAACTGATGACCACATCATCATTTAAGTAATTATATAAGTAAATAATTGAATGGCCCTGCACACTTAATGCCCATAAGATGGAACCAAATTCCAGTGACTGTCAAAGGAATGACACGCAATTAACTTCCAGGAATGACTGGCCAGACTCCAGTGATGAAGAATAACATCATCATTATTTCAAGTAATTATTATATAATGATAAAATAATTGAATAATGAGATGGTGTTGCATACTTAAATCCCACATAGTGGAGTCAGACTGAACTATTCCTGGAATAATGATTTATTAAACAATCAAATAAAGAATTTGATAACCATACACATAAACTTCAACAAGGTTGCACTAAACTCGAAGCATCATGGCTGATGTAATGATCTATTAAAATGACTAAGTAACCCAGTCATATCATCATAATGTCATATTATCAACTCCCCCAATCTGACTCCAAACCTGACTAATGGTCCATAATGTCATCATCGTTTTGAACAGTTTAATTACATAATTACAGCATCTGGCAAAATTGATCAAGCAAAGTAGAACCAAACTCCAGTGATCTTTGATTATTTAATGACAAATTTTATAGGTAAATCAGTATAATATCAGATGATGTGATGGTTTGGCACATTTGACTCTGAAAAGGAGGCTCAAACTCCAGTGATCACTGAATAAATAGTGACATCAGTGGGTTGAATCCTACTTGGACATGGTGGATGATTACTCTGAAGTGTTAGTGGATTCTATTGACAATATTATTTTTTGAGTATTTTTGGATAAATGTTCATGAGTGATATTGGTCTGTAGTTTTGTATCTTAGTTGTGTCTTTGTGTGTCTTATGTACCAATGTAATTGTAGCCTCATTAAAATAAATTCTTTGAAAAGTTGGAGGAAATGTTGGTATTAGCTCTTCTTTCATTGTCTAGTAGATGTATGCACTGAAGATATCTGGTCTTGGGCTTATTCGTGAGAGGCTTTGACGACTGCTTCTATTTCACTAGATGTTATTGGTATATCCCCATTGCTCATTTGTTATTTTTTTTTAGTTTGGGTAAGTGATGAGTTTAAATTTTGTGGAGTACAGGTTTGCAAAGTATGACCTGAATATTTTTGAATTTCCTCAGCGTCCATTGTTATGTTCCCGTTTTCATTTCTTCTTTTGTTGATTTGACTTTTCTTTCACTGCTTTTTGATTATCCTGGATAAATTTTGTTTATATTGTTGATTTTCTCAAAAATAAAAGAATTTTTTGTTACTTTGATTCTTTGTATTTTTTGTAGATTATACTTTATTGATTTATGTCCTCAAATTGTTAACTTCTTGACATCTGTTTCTCCAGAGTGAGATTGCTTCAATTCGTTTTAAGGCTTTCATCTGTGCTGTTAATTCTGTAATGTGACTATCCTCCATTAATTTCATATATGCACTTAGTGCAATGAACTTTCCTCGTAGAACTTCTTTCAAGATGTCCCATAAATTCTAGTATGTTGTGTCTTCATTCTACATGAATTTGAGTAAATCTTTAATTTCTTTGTTTATTTCTTCCTTGAGCTAGGAATGGTACAATTGCACAATTTTCAGTTTGCATGAGATTGTTGTGTTACTGTGAGTTGTTCTGTTGTTCAATCCCAACATTAAACTGTGGTGGTCCCATAAGATACAGGGGACTATTCCACTTTTTGTTGAATAGTTTGTGATCGAATTTAGAAAAGGTTCCATGTGGAGCTGAGAGAATGTATATTCTTATGTGTTTTGATGGAATGTTCTATAGAAGTCTGTTAAAACTAATAGGGACATGACTTCTGTTTGTTCCTCTGTTTATTTGTAAAGTTAAAGTCTGGTGCTTCTGTCTGATGATGACTCTGGATCGTTGAAGTCTCCCACTATGAGTGTGTGGTTTTATGTCAGATTTTAATTTTAGGAGTGTTTCTTTTATGAATGTGTGTGCCTTTGTATTTGGGCATAAATATTCATATTTGAGTATTTGTAGTGATGAACTTCTCTTGTAAAAATATCATATGTCCTACGTATTGTCTTTTAATTCCTCTTGGGTAGAGCTCTAAGTGGTGAGATTTTAAGATAGCTACACCTGCTTCCTTCTTAGGTTCATTTGATTAGAAGATCTTTTCCCAACACTTTATCCTGAGGTAATATCTTTCTTTGGAGCTTAGATGTATTTCTTGAATGAAGAAGAAGCATGATTCTGTCTCTTAGCTATTCTGTTGGCATGTGACATTTTATAATCAAGTTACACCATTAATTTCGAGGGAAAATAATGACCATTTATTGTTAATTCTTTTTTGATTCATGTTTGTTTTTAGCAGAAGAATCGTGAGTATATTTGCCCCACATTTATTTGGGATTGTGATTTGCCTATGTATTTGTGAGTGCAGTTAACTTCTTCGATTGGAGTTTTCATCCCAGATATTTCTGTAGGGCTGGAGTTTTGAATATGTATTGTGTAAATCTGGCTTTGACATTGAACATCTTGTTTTCACATCTAAAGTAAAGGAGTGTTTTGGTGGATATAGTAGGCTGGGCTTGCATTCGTGAGCTCTCATTATTTGTAGAACATCTATCCAGGTCCTTCTGGCCTTGACAGTTTGCATGATGAATTTAGTTGTAATCTTTTATAGCTCTGCTTTTATATGTTACCTGGCCCTTTTCCTTTGCTACACTTAATATCCTTTCCTTATTTAGTATGTTAGATATTTTGATGATTACATGTTAAGGGGATTATTATATATTGTTTTTGGTCCCATCTATTTGGTGTTTGGTTTGTTTCTTGTACTTTCACATTTATGTCCTTCTTCATAGTGGGAATGTTTTCCTCAATGATTCTGTTTTGTCAATGTTGAGTTGAATATGTTTTCTGCACTTTTGACCAGGTATTCTTAGAATTCCTCTACGCCTCTTATTCTTAGGTTTGTCCTTTACATGGTGCCCAATATTTCTTGAATGTTTTGTGTTAAATATTTGTTGGATTTAAAATTTTCTTTGGTCGATGAATCTGTTTCTTACAGCATATTTTCAGCATCTGAATTTCTCTATTTGATTTATGTATTCTGTTTTTTATGCTTGCATCTATATTTCCTGATCATTTACCAGGGTTTTTTCTTTAATTTCCAGTATTTCATCAGTTTGTGCTTCTTTATTGTGTCTATGTAAGTTTTCAGGTCTGTAACTCTTTGGATTGTTTTCTTCATCTGTTTGTTTATTGTTGGCATTCTTTACTTTCTTTAAGAAAATTTGTTCATTTCTTACATATTTGGCTTGTCTTTTCTTCTATTTCTTCCAGGTTTTTTTTTTAAAATTCCTCTCCCATTTCTTTAAGATATTTTCACATATCTTGTTTGATGACCTTTATCATTTTTATGAAGTTATTTTTAACTCATTTTATTTCATCGGCTTTGGTGTTTCCAGGTGTTGTTGGGTTAGATTTCCAAGATTCTGGTGGTATCATTCTTGTCCTTCTATTGTTTCATGTTTGCTTGTATTGCCATCTTCCCATTGCTTTTTCCAGTTGTTGAATGTCAAGTTTCTCTCTCTCTCTACCCAAGTCTCCCAGTGGGCATAGGTCAGCCACTGTTTCAATGTCTGTGACTTGGGATGATATAAGTTCCCTTGCTCTATATGGTGTCTGAAGTTCAGGTAAGTGAGGCCTTAGGGTTACCCTGTATGGACAGATGACCCCTTTGTGCTCAGACCAGACCTTGTATCATCCGGGCATATGGAGGAATTATTGAAAATGCACCATGGACGAATTGTGATTTATTTTTTTCAAGACTGAATAAATTTTATGAAGTTGGTGTGGTCTTCTCCTTACAAAGTTTCCTCTATTTCTTAATCCTAAGTCTTTGTACTAAAGTTTAGGACTACCAAGATATAAGTTCTAAAGTTATCCAGTTTGGTTATTTGCCTATTTTGATTTTGACTGTCATTCATAAATATTAATCAATGTATAACCAGTGTCACAATATTTCTTCTTCCACATCCTGACATTCTTCACCTCCTGTATGTTCCATTTAGAAAAATGCTGTTTCTCACAGTCCTCAAATTACCCTCAGACATGTAACTTAATTTTCCTCTCTAGATACCTATCTACCTGTGGCCATGTCTAGGGACACAGGGTACACAAAACTCTCTGAAGTGATTAAAATGGACAGAGGACAGGCCACCCAGACATTTAGGGGAAATAAGTCATTCTTGATTGTTGCACAAGGATGCCTATAGCAAATATCTACCCCCGTTTTTCCTCATGTACATCCCCCAAAATTCCATGTTTCCTCAGATGAAACCCATGAGATACATTGATGATATCCAGTCAGGATCACATATCAATGAAACAGGAAAAAGTGTTTCCATACACACAATATTTTCACCAACAGCCTGCATGCTGAAAGACCATGCCATAAAAATCACCTAAAATCGAACACACAGGTCTTTACCCCACATCTCATTTTATCTATCCATGTATATATCCAGTTTCAAAAGTACCTCTTCCTCTATCTGTGTATCCCTCTATTCCTGGCTCCTATTTACACTTACATTGATGGCATCCAGTGAAATTATGTCTGTCTATATTCAGATTATAATCCATATTCAGTAGGGAAATATTGTTCTGTTCTCAACAAACTTTTGTTCTCCCATGAACGTGGAAATTCTACAGGCATCAACTTCCACAGCGACGAGATCCTACAAGATGGCTCCAAGAAGAAGACCATCTCCCTGCCTCTTGGAGCCAACCTTGTGCATTCATTCACTTGCAACTCTGCCTTTCCACCAAACTCCTGTGGTCAACTGTTCTGAGGCTACTAAGTGTGTGCTTGGCAGCTGTACAGAGGAGATGTGTGAGGTACTCTGCCACTGAGCAATACTAATTATGGTACTGCCACCTTTTATAAGATTTACACAAAAGGTTCTCACCCACCAGTGTAAAACTACAGACTCTGCACACACACACACACACACACACACACGCACACACGCATGTGCCACACACACACACACACACACACACACACACACACAAAGGACAATTAACAGCCGATTTTGTGGCCACCTTAGCATGAGCTGAAGCATGGAACACTCTAAGACTTTCTATAAATGCTAACTTCTAAATCTATATAAACCCTTAGCAGACAACCACAATAATACATACTAATATTCTAATATCCCTCTCAGACTTCTCATGGCCTCTCCGAGAAGTTCCTGTCCAAGGCAATGCATATATATATATATATATATATATATATATATATATATATATGGAAAAAGAGAGAGAGCTATGGAGAGAGAATTGAAAAACAACAGGCTTTCAACCTTGATCTTGGCTGTTCTTCCAGATGTAAGGCAAGGTGAGGTAGTTAGCAAAACTCAGGGCATGCCAATAGCATGGGTAACCTACATCAGAGAGGAAGCCTATTGGAGTGTTAGGGACAAGGAATCCTGAACTGGTCTGCATGGTATCTACAGATCTGCCTGAGATCTTTTGCATGCTCTTTATTCCACACTCTACTCTGAAAGCTTAAATTCTCTCTCTCTCTCTCTCTCTCTCTCTCTCTCTCTCTCTCTCACACACACACACACACACACACACACAAACACACACACAGATTGAGAGAGAGAGAGAGAGAGAGAGAGAGAGAGAGAGAGAGAGAGAGAGAGAGAGAGAGAAAGGCACACAGGCTGGTAAGGACGCAAGAACCACAAGCATGCCTACATAGATATACAGACATACAAGCACGCAGATATGCAGACAAGCTGTAGCAAGCAGTTCTTAGTCTGGGTGTTTCTGGGATCCCTACTCGGTTGCTTCCCCTTCTCGTGGGTTTCCTGCCTGCCTGAGTTTTCTGATGGGTGGGTGAACTTTCTAAGGTTGTCACGGGGGGCTGTGGGTCTGTTGGGGAGGGGCTATTTCCTGGGTGCAGATGAATGACGGATGTGGGTGTCCTGGCCTGTGCTGGGTCTCTGCCCACTGGCCTTGAAGGCCCACGAGGGACAAAAGGGCTACCAAGAAGTCGAAGGCACCCGGTATTCCCAGGCAGTCTCCCATCCAAGTATTAACCAGGACCGAATCTGCTTAGCTTGCGAGATCAGACAAAATAGGGTGTGTTCAGGTTGGTATGGCCTTAGAGGAGGGCAGCTGTCACTGCAGGACCCCATCAGCCTGCTGTTGTGCTCGACCACCTGCCACGGAGCCCAGCTGAGCCCACCCCACCACCGAACACCCCTGAGCACTGCTCAAACCTCACCCTCACCCTCAGCCAGCTGTGCTAGTGCTCCTGCCTGCCCTCCAGCCCGCCTGACAGCTAGGCCCTCCTCAGCCCTCTCTGCCCTGGCCCAGAGCCCAGCAGTTGCCAAAATTCCCCCCCACCTCCTCTCCCTTCTTTTTCTCTGGGGCCTCATTGGGCACCCTCACCAGGCCCCACCTGTATGTGCCCCCTCCAGGTTTGCTGGCCCCGCCAGCCTGCTTGCTCCTCCCTTTCCCTCGGCCTCGGATCCATGGTCCATGTGTCTAGCCACTCGCTTCCCAGTTGGGGAATCCACAGGTGTTGGCTCGGACTCCTGGGAGTGGGGCAGACCTTCTAGGGCAGGTGCAGACTTTGGACTCCAACTAGCCCCACCTGGGGCCTGTTGCCCTGCAGCTAGCCAGCTTGGACTCCTGCCTTGGGGCTTATGGGAACCCTCCTCTGACCTGCAGGCCATTTCTGTGCCATCTGGAGCAGACGTGGGGTCAGGGTTAGGGGTGGTAATGGGGATAGTGGTGGCGGTGGCTGTGGCTGTGGCTGTGGCAGTGGTGGTCAGAGGAGGGGTTCAATGTCTTCCCAGGCTGCAGGCTGTGCTTTGCCACTTTGTCTTCCAGGCTTGTCTACCACTGACTTCCAGGGTTGGTGCCCAGGAAGGTGCTTACAAGGCATCCAGGAGGCTTTTGTCATCCTCCCAGACAGGGTGGACACTCTCCTGCAGGTGCTCTCCCGCGGTGCCAGAACAGATTGGATGGGATGCTCGCTGGGCGGGTGGTAATCCTCTCACCCTCTGGCCATGCTTGCAGGGAAACTGTTGACTCCTGCCCCTGCAAATTGCTGTCCCTCTCTTCATGCTACTCCTTCTCCTCTTCTTAGGCACATACAAAAATGATCTACATCCATGGAACAAAGATGTGTGCTCAACTATGTTTGTAGAGCAATTATTTGAAATATCTAGAACCTAGAAGCAACTTAGATGCCCCATCAAGTAAAGATTGGATAGAGATGTGACACATTTAAACGTGGAATAATACTCTGCTGAAAAAAAGAAGGGATATTGAAATTCACAGGAAAATGAATGGAACTTGAAGAACCCATCCTGAATGTGATAACCCAGTCACAAAAAGAGCAACATGGTAAGTATTCACTGATACATCAATTTTAGACATAGAACAAAAGGATCACCAACATATAATTCACATTGCCAGAGAAACTAGGATACAAGAGGAGCCTAATGATTCATACAAGTTCCCTCAAGATGAGAAAAGAGACTTGATCTCCTGAGCATAATGGCAGAGGCAGGGCAGGGAGTGGAGTCAGAGCTAGGAGAAAGGCAATAGGAGGAAAGGAAAGCACATTGGACAAGGAAGATTGAGTCAAGGGAGGAATTAGAGAGAGAGAGAGAGAGAGAGAGAGAGAGAGAGAGAGAGAGAGAGAGAGATACCATACAAGTGGGAGTCATTATAGGTTAGAAGAGAAAACTGATTCTAGAGAAATGTCCAGTGATCTACAAGACTGACCCCTTCTAACAATTTAAGCAACAGTGGAAAGGCTACCTTAAATGCTCTTCCTTGATAATAAGTTTAATGACTAACTTATCCACAATTACAGAGCCCACTTCTAGTAGCTGATGGAAGCAGAAGCAGACATCTAGAGCTAAACCCTGAGCCAAACTCGAGTACAGATGCAGAAAGGGAGGACATGAGCTGGGTACCGAATCTCACAGAGACAGATGACCTGAACACGGAGAAGCTAATGGGCCCCCAGACTTATATCTGTGTACCCAGCATTAGATCAACTCAGACCCCATAAATATGGGTTTCAGACAGAAGGCCTGGGCAGTCTAAAGGTCCTCTGACAGTGGAAGTAGTATGTACACCTGGTGCACAAAAGAATTTGGGAGCACATTCCCGATGGGAGAATACACTCTTAACTTAGAGGCTGGAGGGATGACCTAGATCCTACTACAAATGACTTTACAGATTTAGTTTTGCCCCCCTAGAGAAATTAACCTACATGTGGTGCAGTGAGTGGGATTGGGAGGGGAGGGTGTTTGTTTGGTATGGGAGGGTGGGAGAGAGGGAGGGATGGAGAGAGGGAGGGAGAGGGAACTATGATCCATATGTAAAATACCTAAAAACACTGGATGTTGGCAAGTGATAGATATACAACTCAGAATTGCTTTTCATGCTCAGAGCATTTCTCTGATAAAAATAAGATGCTTAATAAATCTTTGAGCAATGCGAATGATAGAGGTAAATAATTTGAGTTCAAAATAAAATTGACTTTAAAATAAAATAAATATCAGTTAATCAAAAAATGTGATGATAATGCATACTTTACTCCCCAAGATGGGACTTGACTTGACTCTTCATAGAATAGAGGATCATTTATTTAAATTATTATACAAATATTTAAATGATCTTGAATACTAACCCCTATCTTCAATTTAAATATTTTTTTAAGAAAATTCCTGGATCTGGAATACTTGATACTACAAGGTGGCTCGTTTCAGGTATTGTGGAAGATATAATCATTATTTTATTTGACTATAATATCAAACAACCAGTTGGTAAAATGACATCCATTTCCCCAATGTTACTCCAAACCATACTCATGACAGGATGTTGTCATCATTGATTGAAATAAGTTAATTACATAATTAAATATTAGATGGTCTTGCATACTTGACTCCCACAACATGGTGCAATAATCCACTGATCATCAATTATTTAATGTCCTCTGTTAATAAACAAATAATTACATATTCAGTGGATAAGACCGTATGCTATACTAGACACCCACAAGTTGTCTGTTACTTGGCTCCCACAAGAATGTGCCAAACTAAACGAATGATGGATTAATCACAGCTTTGAGCAGTATGACGTGTAAGTGATTCAAGGTCATTGTTTATCCAGGATTTAAGAGACTATCAGACAGTTGATGTTGAGCAGCTGCCTCATTAGTGATGAATTGCTATCCAATTATTCTTCAGTCTAGCATAACAAATGGATTAACACATTCCTGAATGAAGTTAACAATGGAAAACACATCTTCTATTGAATAATTGTGACTTTTTTATCTAATTCATCCGTAGTTTTACTTGTTAGCGAAGATTGTATTTATCAACAAAAGTCTTTGGACTGTTTCTCCACAGGCTGTAATTCCTGATATTAGGTAATCTTGAATTGGGTAATATTAATAGCTGTAGTCCAACTTTCATGGTTTGGCTATGACTGGAGAATTAATTTACACAAGCACTGTCATTAAAAGTTTCATGAGATACTTGTCTTGAGAGACTAAAATATCTAATCTAATTTTTCTCTGGTTCTTGGCCCATGACAATAGAATACAGAATCCCAGCAGGGTTGCCAGGCAATATTTATGATCCATGATTTTGTCACATTCCAGTATACCTTCCACTTGCTAAAAGCACACCAACTAATGGACTAACCTTATAACCTCATTGATTTTCTCCAAAAAAATAAAATGCTCTTTTCTCAGTTATACTTATTTTCATGGCTATAAAACTACTACATGCCAATACTGATATACACATGGAAATGAAAGCATCATTATGCCATACAATTACATTTATAAGTACCTAACCATATATTCTGTGCTCCAATTTTTTTTTATTTCCTGAAGGGAGACAATCACATTAATGTCCAATAACTTAATACTTTTCTATTTACTGAGATAAAAATAAGTTTCTATTCATTCTCTTAACTTTAGAACAGCTTGAATACATGGTATTGGTGAAAATATGGGCATAGTGGATGAGTGAATAATTGTAGATATACACAAAAGCACAAAGATAAATAAATTCATACACACAAATACATTGGTCACAAAAATATCAGTCATGATATGAAACAGCCATGCTCGCAGAGCTTACATGCAAACAGAACAAATAACTTACTCGTGATTTCTAAAAAAAAAATAGTGTAAAAATTCAGGAGGACCTCCTCAAAATGCGTTTGTCTACAGACATCAATAAGACGTCTAGAGAATAAACCATTCATATTCCTAAGAGGTTGGATGGGTATTTTTTTTTATTTTTTATTTTTTATTTTTTATTTTTTGATTTTTTGATGAGCTGTGGATGTTTGCCATCATTTAGAAGGAATATAAGATTAAAAGGAATTTTAACCTCAATATTTTACATTGATATAAGCTTTGGTATATTGATACAAATGAAAAGTTATTTTCGTTGTAATGGATATATGTTTTTACTCTTGTTTTAATTATTGCACTTATGCAGCATATTTAAAAATGAATGCGTAATTAAGAAATACCGGTTACTAGTTAGTCATCTATTATTATTAAACATGTAGTCATATTAGGTATGTTTTCATGGTTAGACAGATATATGTGAATAGTTTCATGATTGTCAAACACTTTGAAGACATATAGAATATGGCATTCAGTATGTTTAATAACCTGAGACTTCTCATGACTTTGAGACCTGTCTGCTACAGGCAGCACAAGTAACTTCATAAAAGTATGATGGACAGATAAGTACCACCTTATGGACTTTGCTTTCATTGTGTCAGAACTAGCCTTTTGGGCAGGAAATTCTTGACTTGACTGCCAATAGTATCCTTTAATTATTAAAATTGATCATTACATAATATGCAATCACACTTGTTTAGAGTCAAGGTTGCTAGACCATCTAACCATATGATTATTTTATTGTTCAAAGATGTCTTTATCTACTCGAGGAAGAGTGGAGTATTTCTCTACCTTGTTGCAGTTAATTTTGGCATGACCTCTCATTATTTCATTATTGATGATATCATTTTAGTACCTCACCTGGCTTGAATTATGAGATTGTCTCATTATTCATTATTTTTATAGTTAAAATCTATGATTAAATAATCAATGATCTCTTGAGTTTTGCCCAATTTTCTAGGAGTCAAGTATTAAACACCATTTAATTATTACATTTTTAATCATTTAATATTAAAATATATTATTATTTAATAAGTGATCACTGGAGTTGGAGCCACGTTTTGGTTGATGATGTTGCATCATCTCAAATTATTTATTCATTTAATTGATCATTGCATCAGGCATGATACCTCGACTATGGTGCCACCTTGTGTGACCTAATGTGCCAGGCCCCTTATTTATTTATTTATTTACTTATTTATTTACTTACTTACTTATTTACTTACTTGGTTATTTAATTTCTTAAATCAATTAGTATTTAGCAAAAGTAAAGTCTGGTTTCAGCATGGGGGAGTATGAAACACTATCTAATTATTCAAATATTAAATACATATAAAATATTTTTTAAATCGATGATATTATTTTCATTGACCAGAGTTTGAACAGTCCTCCCTGGAAGTTAATTGTGTGACAGTATTTAGTTATCTGAGTATTACTTAATTGACAATCACTGAAGTTTGCTGACATCTTATGCGAGTAAAGTATGCAGGACAATCCATTTACTTATTGATTAGTTAAATGATGAAGGTGTCATCGATTAGGGGTTTCTCTGCTGTGCAGTGGATAGAGCAGATGCCTGTTGCCAGCAGCAACACCCAAAGTGTGAGGATCACTAGGAGATCAAGTTTTCACAGATTACATAGTCATTTTTTTTAAAAAACGATTGAGTAATTAAAAATAACTGGACGGGTATATATTTCCGTTCATGGGAGAATTTATCAGACCTGATCCATGGAGGACACAGTTATCACTGATTTCTAAAATTTAATACTTTAATAATCTGATGGTCAGAGGATGTTGTCTAATAATTACTTAGTCATTTAATTGATCACACATTTGGTGCATAAGTGTTTCCCTCATGGCACTTAATTCTTTAAGAAAGCTGTTCCTATAAATTTCTCTTCAAAAGTTTCTTTCCAGAAGTTCTCTCCATAAGTATTCTCAATAAAAGCTCTCGCTTAATGTTCTCATCATAAGTCCACATTGATTCTGAGTTTTCCATTGTATGTACTAACACAGACACAATTAGAAATTCTCTGGCAGTAGAAAATGATACCTGACATGTTTATCTCTCAGAGACATGACAACAGATAATGTCTCAAAAATTTGGGATGTCTCCTATCTCAGAGGAGATATGTCTTCTCATAAATCTAAGGTTTTAATTCCTCAGCACAGAGATTTACATTTTAGGGGAAGAAATCCACTAATTCATTAATACAGAGATTTATTTCTTAGGGGAGAAAATCTACCAACAATAGTCTTTGGACAGCTTAGAACACACTGTATTTTGAGGTATTATGTATCTTTGATGGGTAGTATTGCCAGATGATAAACCAATGTTCATGGATTTATTTCCATGGCATATTTAGGGGAACTCTGACCTATACTTATATAGAAGGGCATTTGTGACAATAGTTTTAGATAATAAAATATCCAAAGAAATATATCTAAATATCAGTTGCACCCTTCTTGTGGGTCTAATGACACAGCCAAAGAAAATTCCACTGGATGTAAAGAAATAATTATGATCTCATCTCAAATTCACAATGCAATATCCTCATCCATGCTAAAATTATCCTTAGCACCCATGACTTCACATTACAATCTCATTTCCTTTTTCCTAAAGACAAAAACCAATACATCAATTGCAACAGTTTTCATTTCTCCTACTCCATTGATAAACGCTATATCTGCAATAGCCTACATACAATTGCAGGCATGACCATAACATTCCAGAATTTTGACAAGACCTTGAGTCCATTGCAGATACTGCAGCTTTCATGTTACGATAATGAAGTCTGCAACACTGTTGTGACTATGGCTTATGCAAAGGATTGCCACTCAAATGAAAACATGTTATATTTGACATACACTACCCCCGAACACAACTGACACAGATGGTCACATACATTCCAAACCCCAAGAAACAAAAGCCAATAATTTTCTCTTAATAGCCCCAATGTAAGCATTTTTATCCTAAGAAATGCCTGTACAGAGGAAACCTCATTATCTTGTTGATATCTTTGGGAAATTATCACATGTTTATTACCCAGTGTCATACAATTCTCCCTCAGTGCCAAGCAGAATCCACAGAGATACTTTGAGGCTGTCAACTGGCATCCATGATGTTCTCATTCTGGGAGTTCACACAATGAGGTAGTTATGTATTTCCAATTTTAGATCAACTATTTACACATGGTTTTCAGACAAAGTCTTTATCTGATTAAAAACAAGTACAGTTACCCGTCTAGGCAAAAATAGATTGCACTCATCAATAGTACCTATCTTATAACCTGTGTTTACTTGGACAGGACTTGTAAAAGCAACACTTTATCATTTCAAAAATCAAATCTCTATGTGATGTCTTATATACATTTCAAGCATTGTTTTTCCTGTTGTATAAAACATAGAATGTGGGTTCCCTTGAGACTCTGTTGTATTTCTTAAGCCAACACCTATGATAGAAAACAATTACGACATATGCTAACAATTATGTCATTTGTGAACAATACAGCGGGTTCTAAAAAAAGTCTGTATTGCTTCACAAAAGGATGTCTATAAGGCTATCTCATCTTTGACCATGAAAGTTCTACAGTGGTTTTTAACAAGAATGGATGGAACACATACCAAATTTTCTTTCAAGTTAAAATACTCCCACTATGCTACAATAATTATGTAAATTTCTTGCAGAACAATTGTCTGATATGTAGTTTGTCCAAGAGCTCAATCTGTATCTATGCTAATGAAGTGTATTGAAGAATAAAAAAATAATAAAAAGAAAACACAAAGACAGAAAATAGGAATAAGAAGGGAATGAACAAGAAAAGAAAATTGGTTGAAAAAGAGTACGAACGAATAATACAGGAAAATGGATGGACTGTGTGTAGACAGGTAAGACAGAGAAACAAGGAGATAACAATAGAGAGGATAGAAAGATAACCCACCAGCTAGTATTTAATTTTAGTTGTGTATTATTATAAATTTACTTATAGAGGCAAAAACAATAAATGAGAAAAATGTATGAATATGCATTGAAAAATATACAGGCATTTTTATACTCTCATGGGCATTATTTTATTGTATTACTATTTAATCTAAAAAGGAAGACAGAATAGAAATTGTTAAGGACATATTCTCTATCATAAGGAAGACTCTTTCTCCCATGGTCATCATTCATGAGTTTTTTTTTTTTTGTATAAGTATGTATGTAATTATGGCCAATGGTTATCGCCAATACATTGGGTCATCATTCATGAGTTTCTCATATAAATTTGCGAGCATGGTTACTGCCAATACATTGGGGCCTATTTATTGTCAGATATTCCACCTCTTATTTAACCTGTACTAGCAGGAATATTTTGTTAAAAAGGAGAGACTAAGCAGGGGTGATTAGGAGGATTTGGAATCCACAAGCACCTGTAACGTATAGTAAAATGATCACATTGTAATATCAAGAATTAAATGAAAGCAGACATTGGGAGTAATAATATTATGCCCTCAAGTCAGTGTCAACAGTCCATTGGACATACTGTACTCCAGGGAATGAGGAAAAACACATGATATAAGAAAATACCTAGGAAGCCTGAATGGAAATTTGTCTTGTGTGGATTGGTCCCTTTTGTGGTAAGAAGTCAAGAATATAGGCCAGGCAAACTTTCCACTTGTGCAAACACCGTACATAAACTTATGAGATGCTACAGTATTGCTTTCCTCATAACCTGGGAACAAATGGATCTGGGAGACTGTGTTTTATCTTTTTTATTGTTTAATAGTTTTCAGGCCAAGCATTTCTCCAGGAACTGAAGTGATATTCAGGCCTTAAATATCCTTGGACTTCCTAGGAAATGTAGTCCTTGCCTTTTTTAATAAAATAAGCAACCATTCTCAGAACACCTAGAAGAAAATGAAAGGAAATTGATGGGTATATCAAGAAGACAATGTTTCATGGCAGTGTTTCAACTAGATATCCAAGCTGAATTTAAACTTCGTACCAACATTGTGACTTCTGCTTGAAAACACCTCATTTACCAACCAACCCAAAGACTCCCTTGTGGCAAAACACTAACGTTGACTATTATGTTCAGTGTTTGTCACACTAAGTTGAGTCCATTAGATATTATTGGGATTGGTTAGTGTATGGGATTTACATTTGTGAAGACTGAAACTCTTCACTAGTGTGTATGTCACCACCTCTATGTTAAGAGAAAATATACACTGAAAGATGAAGAGAACCCCAATCTTGTAAGACAGATAGTTCAGAAAATTAAGAAAACCCTTGGCACTGAGGCAGAATCACAATGCCATGCACCTCAATGAGCAATTGTAATGTGTTCACATGGATAGTAGTAAATTACATTTGGATAGCATCCAGACCCAATATTGAAAAGTTGCACACCATGTGTTACATCTTCCAAGTACTCATATTGTGTTCTAGGATTCCACAGTACACAACAGTATATGGACAGCAACTACATGAGAAAAAATAAAACTTGTCTCATTTAAGCTCTGCCTTAGCCAAAGGAATAGCTTAAAACATTGCCCAAAGAAGTGGCAATGGAAAACTTATGCAATAGGGGATATATCTGAGCACTTTAAATTCTTAGCTCAGCAATTTTGTTTAGGGAAGAGAATATCTAACAATAAATATTTTAAAATGTTTTTGCACTGAATTTATTCTGAGATTACAATTTATTGACTTGGGTAATAGTAACAAATACAAGCCAAAATCCATGATATTGCCAGGGCCTTATTGAGAAAATCATCTTCCACCTAAGATCATATTAAAAATTTATGGAACACTTATTTTAGGGCCCTAACTTACCTGATGATACCACTAAATCTCAGCAGCTAGATACTTTCTCTCCCCATCATAAGGAAAGAAAATCCCATGAATGATGTCAGGCAACAATTATGCTGTCACAATAATTATGATTTCACATCACTGGATAATACAGTTCTCCATTCCAAAACATCACCACAAGCTCAATACTCTATACAATATCCTCATTTTATTTTATACAAGGACAAACAATTCTTAGTTGAAATTACTTCTATTATTTTAATATTTCCTATTCAACTGATATGTACTATAGCTGCTCTAAAGCACACTTGCAATTGAAAGCATATTTATATTATACAAATCCATGAGATGAATGGGCACTCACATACCACACACACACACACACACACACACACACACACACACACGATGGGCACACACACACACATGTGTGCATATGTGTGTGTGATTGTATATATATATATGTATATAGATATAGACATAGATATAGATATAGATACAGATATATATGTACATATAGATAGATATAGATATATATAGGTACATATATATGTATCTATCTATATATATATCTATATCTATATCTATATTATATCTATATCTATGTCTATGTCTATATCTATGTAAACACACCCTCTCACAAGACACACATACAACACACACACACACACACACACACACACACAGACATATATCATACTCGCAGAATGGACAAAAAACAAATGTTGTGCCCCTGACTTACTCAGCCCCTTATCATTCACTTGAAAAGTAATTATCATAATCATGCTTTCTGTAAAGATACTTGAGGCATGAGCACTTTTCAGATAAGTGGTAGAAGTAGGTGAATAAATAATAATTCAAGTACTATACACTCCCTCACACACATACATACACACACATGCACACACACACACACAGACACACACACAAACTCAAACTAAAATGTACACACCCACTATGAACACTGCTGAAAACACTAATACTCACAGATATTATATAAAAAGTTTACTGGAACCCTGAGTTTTCTATTTACATGGGAAATGTTTTTCATTTCTCAACAAGAACCGTCTGGGGCAACACTAATCCATGGTTTAGTAACTAATTCGATGTTGCTAACAACTGTTATCCAAATATTTTTAACTGCTCTGAAGTCTCTCCAGGATTGAGCTATGCAACTTATTTTACTATATTCAGCATGGTTTTCAGCCAATTATCTCATGTTCTATAATGGAAGAATAGAAATCTTGGTGACAATCAGAGATGCATCTCCTGTGTGATCCCTGACTATAATGTGTGTTGACCTATGATAATTTTAATTGTTGAAAAACCAATGTGGTTTCCAATGTAGACCTATTTTATTCCTTTTAATACTTGCATTAGAGCAAATGTCAATGTGGAGACACACCTCTCCAACATTCTTGAATTGCTCTATGATATCTCTTGTACTTTTGAGGCTGACCTTTGCTGTAGGAAACAAGTAGAAAGGCCATGCTCCCTCACAGTTCTATGGGAATTCTGAAGCAAAGACTATATAATCCCTATTACACCATTTATTCTTCATAGAATCACATATTTTCCAATGTTAGGTTGCCTTTGGATCAATAAGGATAAGTTGATATTTTTATAGTCTTTGTCCCTGAAAGTAAATGTCATAAAATTGAAAATTGACCCATGCGTTTTAGGATTTATGCTTGCTAGGTAGCAAAGAAGGCAATAAAACTTGGACATATGAAATTCTTCCTATTCTCATTTTATGAACATCATTCTATTTATAGCCTGCTTGGAAGTCTTTTCTTTTGATAAAGTCCAATATGAGAATACACATTCTTTTACCTTATACTGCAACTAGAAAAACTTCAAGCTTAATATGCATAACAAACTACATTGTATTATCCAACATGTATTAATGAATAACTTTTCTTTATTTGAAGAATCCAGAATGATCAGAAGTAATATAAGGAAAGAAAAAATAGCAAAAAAGAGGGAGAAGAGAAGAGGTGTGGAAAAATTCTTCTATTCATTATGTACATGAAAAATTTAGCAAAATGCCTAAGGATTAAAAGTAGGCAGTGTGGTAAGAAAAATAGGAATATGCATAACTAAGTGGTGGATGGAAAGTAAAGATTTAAAACCCAAGAGGCTCAGAGAAAAAAGAGCAAAATATAAGTGGAAAATCATTACTTATATTGATTGCTATAGTGCTTTAGCATTTTTTTTTAGAATGTACCTCAAACTGCAGGGAATCTGATACCCTCTTCTCATCTCTGCAGACACCTGTATTCAAGTACACACCTATACAGAGAGCCACACATATAAAAATGAGTCAACATTTTTAAACATAAAAATCATAAATGACACAAATTCCCAAATGATTTGTGATAATATATCTCCGTTTTCAGCTTTGATGAAAACGCTTAGGTTTACCTAACACCCTCATCTGTAGAAATATTTTTGAAGGTATTCATAATGGGTTCAGACTTACAGCAGTCATCCAAGGGGATTGCTAAAGATTTCTCATCTGAGGGAAAGAAAAAAATGAACCAGCTCACATGCATGGTTCTCTTATGGCCTTTTATTTTTCAAAAATGTTCTTCCCAAAAGTTCTTTCTCTAAAGCTCTCTTTAATATTCCTCCTCAAAAGTTCTCTCTAATAATCAGTTCTCTCTGATAGTCCTCAGGATCAAGACTCCTGTGATCACCGACATTATGAGAGATTGTATAATTATGTAATTAAATATTTTGATGGTGTCTCATACTTAACTCCCAAGAGTGGGTCAAACTCCAGTGATAATTAATTATTTAATCATGGGTTTGAATGACAAAATATGTAAGTAAATAATGACATGACACCATGCAATTAATGCCAACAAAATGGATCCAGACTCCATTGTTCATCTAGTAGATCATAGATTTGAGTAATTACGTAATCAGATAGTGAGATGATCTGGCATCCTCGACTCTCAAAAGGTGGATCCAAACTTCAATGATCACAGACTGGGTAATATATGATATAAATAATAAAATGATGAAATAATTGTAGGGATTCACACCATCAATTCCCGGAATGACATGCTGGAAATGACTCACGAAGGACGCCAGCATCAGCAAACTTAAATATTCAATAAATTAACAATGAGATTATCACACGATCTTGGATAATGAACTCTGTTCAGATAATGTCATCATGTGTCACCAGTATCTGCCATCCTCATGAGGCAGCTTCAGAAGCTGATACCCTTGCAGTGGTGGCTCCATCCCCCCCTCACTACTTCCTTCCTGTGAGGACAGAAAATTCCAGAGAATTCCAGAGAATTCCAGAAAATTCCAGAGAATTTCAGAGAATTCCAGAGAATTCCAGAAAATTCCAGAGAATTCTAGAGGACACAAAGTGCTGTGAGGACTCACTCCATGCCATCCTCAATACTTCCTTCCTGTTAGGTAAGAAAATTCCAGAAAGTTCCATAGAATTCCAGAAAATTAAATGAGTATATAAATATAAATATATATGTGAACATATACATGAATATATACACAAAAAATATTAGTATTTATTAATTTAGTATTTATTAATATTAATAAAAACATGAATGTATACAAATATATATGAATAATATATTAATATATATGAATACATACATGAACAAATGTATGAATAAATATATGAATGTATGCATGGATATTAATGAATATGAATATGTACATGAATATAATGAATATGAATATGATAACATACACAAATATACATATGCATATGAATATACAAATGAATATAAATATGAATATATATAAAGACATACATGATAATTTATGAATAAGTACATGAATATATATACACAAAAATCAATATGAATATATACATGAATAAATATATGAAAATACATGAATATACATATGACTATATAAATAAATACATGAAACATATATGGATAATACACGAAAATATATATGTGAATAATACATGAATATATACAATATGCATGAATATATATGAATATATACATGAATATATATGAATATAATAATATGTTTGAATATATAAATGAATAATTACATGAATACATAAATGAATGCATACATATATATACATATATATATATGTATGAATATGTGCATCAGGCTATTCCATGGACACCTCACTCATCATGAAATTAATTTATTATTAATTTATAATGACTGCGCCATTCCTCAGATATAAAAGATTTTACTCTCTTCATTGGGTGCAGTTTGCACTGAGATTCATAATAAACAATTAGAGTCAAAAATAACAGCGTGGCCGGAAAACATTAATCATGCAACCATGTCCGCGTTACTCTGGGGGTAATGAAAATATCAGCGATGCCTTGGTACATAGATAAATTTATTAATTTTTTCAAAAGACGGCTGAGAGTTATAGCAGCCACGTTTTGTTTTTTTGCAAAAATTTATTAATTTGTTTATTTCAAGGGAGAGAATTTCTAGTGACATTGTTTTTAGAAAAAAATTATTTATTTGTTTATTTATTTTCTTCAAACGAGGGAAATTCCTAGCAACTTTGTGTTTTCTTTGCTAAATTTATTTATTTATTTATTTCAAGAGAGGGAGATTTTCAGCAACGTTTTGTTTTCAGCATAAATTTATTTATGTATTTATTTATTTATTTTTAAATGAGGGAAATTTACAGCAATATTTTTTTTGTTTTTGTTGCAAAAACTTATTTATTTTTTCAAACGAGGGAAATATGTAGCAACGTTTTTGGGCAATAATTCATTTATTTATTTTCTTCAAACGAGGGATATTTCTAGCAACAGTTTTTGTTTTTTCAAATATTTACTCATTCATTTATTTATTTTTTTCAAATGAGGGAAATTTACAGCAACGTTTTTTGGCAAAAAATTATTTTTTCATTGATTTTATCCAAATTTGGCTAATTTCCAGTTTTCATTTCTGTTGTGCTTCACCTAAAAAAATAAATAAATCTTGAAATAACTGTGTCAATCATAATTTTGAGGCAGCTCTTCCAATGTAGTTAAGAGCCACATGAAGAATTATCGGTGTCATAATTTATAAAAATCTTGTAGCTATAGTATTCTGTAACATAAAATATCTGTACTTGGAGGTAAAAATATGATTATTATTTCCCCTTTGCTCTACCATCTTCACCACTTAATTCCTAAATATGATAACACATCAATATATACTGATTTAATTATTATTTTACAACTTCTCATACCACTAAATATTCTTTCCATCTTAATGTACATATGTAATTACATGTTTCTTCTTTTGTATCTTTCTGCATTCTAAAACATTCTATCCTTTACATTTTTTACCTACTGCACATTTTCCGTTTCTCATTTTATTTCTATACATTTTTCTTCTTTGTGCTTTTTTTCTTTATCTTTGTTCAAATATTACTATTTTTTTCATTTTCATTTTTTTTATCTTTGAAACTGTCCATCAAAGAGTATATTGTGGATTTTATGAAGTTTGCCAAGCATAGTTACTTCAAGCTAACTGTATCCTGATTATTAACATGTGGTTTTTGGGAAACTGTGGCATGGTGTAAAAATGAGAAATATATGTTATTTCTGCATATATATATATATATATATATATATATACATATGAATTAGGCATATATATATATATTTTAGGAATATTATATATGAATATTTTATTTAGGAATATATATTTTAATTTGGCATAGATTGTTTTTAGGAATATTGTATGTACATATTTAATTACATAATTAATTTAATGTACATAATTTTAATTCCTATATATATATATAGGAATATTGTATATATATATTCTTTTTTATGAATATGTTTTTGCCAGAAGGCTCTTTTGTCTCAAACTGAATATTAGCATACACTGAGATTTCAGTGCTCAAACGAATGGTGTTTAAACCCACTGAAATAGGAAGAAAATCCCATGTCTCATTTTGATTATGATTACAGATTAAGTAGCAAAATTTGTATTTCAGTATCTTGAAATATCTGACTCCATTTTATGTTTTGGCATGACAGAATCCAGGCAGGCTGCACAACTGATCATTTTATATCACTTTTACCATGTAACTAGCTGAATAAATATAGGTTTGTGTATAAGTTAAATTTTCACACACACACACACACACATATATATATATATATACATTTAAGTATGTTTAATAAACAAACATGAATGCACTAGAAAATGTCTTTAAGGCAGTTTATGTTTTAAAAATATGATTTACTTTTTTGTATATATTTATTCTTTTCCTTAGATACAAATTGTTTTAAATGGTTCATTTAAAATATTCACCTTTTCAGTTATCATTTTCCATATTTCCGACTTCTGTCATGATTTCTATAACTGGAGAAATATAATAAGAAATTGACTTGATTTGCTTGCAAATTATCCTAGTTCCTCTCTCCTGAAGACAGTATTTTTCTTCCTGATGAGATTAGAGGTGACATTAGTACCCCGTTAATTTTTGGAATGAGAGTTTTACATACAATATTGAAACTGTTAATATCTATTCTTTTGAAAAAAAATTGTGTGTTTTTCATGAGAAACTTCTGTGTGTCAGATAGGTAGAAGTTGGAGACTGAAAGCAGTTTGTCTTTGAAAGTGGAAAACACCTGGGTGGAGCTCTTTAGCTTTATTTGTAGGGTTCCTGTGTATTTTTCAAAACTATTCAAAGCTGACATATTTTCTATCCTTATTTTCTAACATGTAATTTGTTGCACAAAACAGTCATATAGATTTTCATAACTCACAGTTGATATTCTTTAAAAGCATTGTTCAATATCCGCCCATATTTTATTCATTTCTTCTAACACCTATCATTTGAGCTATGCATAAACTCATGGTTTGTGAGGTAAACCTTGAATTTTAAAAACTTTAAATATTTCCAGAAAATATAAATATTTTTTCTCCTCTTGGTGTTAGAGCTTTTAAAAGTACAGGTTATTAAAAAATGAGGAGGATTCCAAGATTCACCCCTAATCTATTATGAAGGAGAAACCTTGAATACAGGAAAACAAGGACAAAAATGAAAACATGATCAGCAGCAACATCACCTTTTTAAAACAAACTAATGACACTCACTTAAACAAACAAACAAACAGAGCATAGTTCTCTAAGGTGCATATCTGTGTTGTAATCCTTATATTGATGTGTGTAGCTAACAGGATCTGAGACTTATATGATGAAGACCAACTGTGCTGATGGGAAAACTAGCCTTTCTATAAGGAGAAGAAATAAACCTGGCACACTGTCAAACATATTTGTGGTGTATAACGATGCTCAAAGCCATCATTGAGAAGGGGAAGTAGGAAATTGTAGGGAAGGCAAGTTTAATCATGGCCTAATATCTGTTGAGGGATATTCATTTAAAATAAAGGGATAGTGGATAGTGGTCACATTTTTGGCTGAGATGTGTTGTCTCCTTTCAGTGAAACGGAAGTTAGAAGAGGGAATAAGGATTTTGAAAACATGGAGAAACCTTGCTTCAACGAGGAAAACAGCTGTGACCCTGGTGCCAAGATTTACACCAATATTGTGATACAAGTGTATAAATAAAACACAGATTAGTAGAAACAAATATGGCGAATCTGTGTAATGTTCCGCACAGAGTAGAGATTGGATTCTCATTTGGTAGAAAAGAAGTAAAATGAGGGAGTGATTTGATGCAGAGCCTTTAGTCACCTTTTTTAATTTCCACTCCTGTGTTGTGGCGATCTGCCAAGTGAAGAACAGAGCATTTCAGAATTTCTTGGGTTATATAGAAAGGACATTTCTCAAAATAAGGAAATCAAAGAAAAGCCTGCACAATGACATGGTGGGCATTTGTGTGGTAGAGGCAGGTAGACATCTGAAGTGAATGTCAGATTCATGACATTTATTTTGTTCTATGTGGGCAATAAAGACAAGCACACTTTCTTCTACAAAACAAACTCAATGTGGCAAAGCCTGGTACAGTTGCATGACTGGCAATTGTTTATTGCTTGTCACCTCCTTGGATTTAGGAGTTTAATCAGAAATGAGACTTGGTTGTCTGCTGAAAAGAAAGGTCATTGGTGATAACAGGCACCGAGCCTTTGAAGAATAATGACTTTGTATTGGACAGTAAGAAATTTGGACAGAAGAGAAGAAGAAGATGACAGAGAAAGTGAAAAAAATCTGAAATGAAAAAAAGAAAGGAAGAAAAAAGAAGGAGAGGAGGAAGGGAGAGAATGATCGGTCTTAGTGAAGTGATACTTAGTTTAGTGGCAAATGGCTACATACTATATTGTCTTTCTATTTTATGTATCAGTGGGATGATGTGATTGTCCAAGCAGTACTTGTCAGTAGAGGAATATACAATATCGATAAAAAAAGAAATCATGGGCAGAATTGTAGAATATTACCTTCAGTAAACATGTAATCTCATAAAGTGGAGAGTAATCTGGTAATTGAGAAATATATATATATATATATATATATATATATAGTATTCAAACATGTACCTGAACTTTCCAGCCCTGTTATTTATTATACTTAAAAAATAACAATTTTTGAATTACAGCTCTGGCTCTAATATTTCAACAAACAGATCTATCAACTGTAACTTAAATGCAGGATTATCGCATTGTGTGGGGAGTGGCACCTGACCAAAACAACAAAGCTTGTAGTAAAAAAAAAATAGAAATGGGAAATATTACTCCATCCTGAAGGCTTACATTATTTGCAAAGGTCCCAGATACTATTGGGATATAGGTTGCCCCTAGTTAGCAAGATTTGGATTGATTAAAAAAAAGATAGTGAAGCCAGAATGGACTGCAAATATAAGTTTATTTAGAGAATCTTAAGTCAGGGTGCTAGGTTTAGTGAATGGAGAATCTCCATGAGGAAACTGAAAGGAGAGCCTGGAGATCCAGACAGTGATGCATATCCCACAGGTGAGGTAGAGACAATGATGCCTTTCCCACAGGTGAGGTGGAGACAATGATGAATTTCCCAGAGAATAGGTAGAAATAATGAGGTGTTTTTGACAGGTGAGGTATAAACAATGATGCATTTCCCACATGTGAGGTAGATAAAATGTTGAATTTCCCACAGGTGAGGTGGAGACAATGATGTTTTTCCCACAGGGGAGGTAGAGACAATGATGAATTTCCCACAGGTGAGATGGAGATAATGATGTATATCCCACAGGTAAGGTAGAACAGTGATGCATTACCAACAGGTGAAGTAAAGACAAAGATGCAATACACACGCTAGATAGTAAAAATAATGCATTTCCCACATGAGAGGTAGAAATAGAGATACATTTCCCACAGGTGAGGTAGTGAAAATGATGATTTTCTCACAGGTGAGGTGCAGATAATGACACATTTACCAAAGGTGTGGTAGAGACAATGATGCATTTCCCACAGTTGAAGTAGAGGCAATGATATATTTCCCAAAGGTAAGGTAGAAACAGAGATACATTTAATACAGGTGAGGTAGTGAAAATGATGAATTTCCCACAGGTGAGGTACAGATAATGACACATTTACCACAGGTGTGGTATAGACAATGATGGATTTCCCACAGGTAAAGTAGAGGCAATGATACATTTTCCACCGGTGAGGTGTAGACAATGATGGATTTCCCACAGGTGAGGTAGAGACAATGATATATTTCCAAAGGTGAAGTGCAGACAATGAAGAATTTCCCAGAGGTTAGATAAAGGAAATGAGGCATTTTCCACAGGTGAGGTAGAAACAGAGATGGATTCTCCACAGGCAAGGTAAAACAGCGATGCATTTCTCATGGATGAGGTACAGACAATGATGCATTTCCCACAGGTTAGGTAGAGACAATGAAGCATTTCCCAAAAGTGAGGTATAGTTAATGATGCATTTGCCACAGGTGAGGTAGAGACAGTGATGCATTTCCCGCAGGTGAGGTGGAGACAATGATGCATTTCCCAAAGGTGAGGTAGAATAGTGGTGCAATTTGAACATGAGAGGTTGAGGCCATGATGCATTTCCCACAGGTAAGTAGATACAATGATACATGTCAAACAGATGAGGTACAGGTAATGATATATTTCCCACAGGTGAGGTGGAAGAGTGATGCAATTTCAACATGAGAGGTTGAGGCCTGGATGTATTTCCCACAGGTGAGGTAGAGAAAATGATGCATTTCCCACATGTTAGGTAGAAGCAAGTAGGTATTTCTCACAGGTAAGGTAGATATAATGATGAATTTCCCACAGGTGAATTTAAGACCATGATGAATTTCCCATAAGTGCGGTAGAGACCATGATGCATTTCCCACAGGGAAGGTGCATACAATGCTGAATTTCCCACAGGTAAGGTGGAGACAATTATGCATTTCCCAAAGGTGACTTAGAGACAATGATGCATTTCCCACAGGTGAAGTGCAGACAATGATGCATTTCCCACAGGTGAGGAAGAGACAATTATGCATTTCCCAGAGGTTAGGTAGATACAATGAGGCATTTTCAACAGGTGAGGTAGAAACAATGATGCATTTACCACTACTGAGGTAGATATAATGATGCATTTCCCACAGATGAGCTGGAGAAAATGATGCATTTCCCACAGGTTAGGTAGAGATAATGATGCATTTCCCATAAGTAAGGTAGAGACAATGATGCATTTGCTACAGTTAAAATAGAGGCAGTGATGTGTTACCCACAGATGAGGTAGAGATAATGATGCATTCCCAAAATGTGAGGTGGATATAAGGATTAATTGCCCACAGGTGAGTTAGAGATAACGATGCATTTCCCACAGTTGAGGTGGAGAAAAGGATGTTTTTTTCCACAGGAGAACAGTGATGCATTTCCCACAGGTGAGGAAGAAACAGTAAGGAAACTCCCCCAGAGAGGTAGAGACAATGATGCATTTTTCATAAGTGAAGTGCAGACAATGATGCATTTCCCAGAGGTTAGGTAGAGACAATGAGGCAATTCCCTCAGGTGAGGTAGAAACAAAGATGCATTTCCCACAGGTGACGTAGAGGCAACAATGCCTTTCTCACAGGCGAGGTACAGACAATGATATAATTCCCACTAGTGAGGTAGAGGAAATTATACATTTCTCACATATTAGGGAGAGAAAATGCTGCACTTCCCATAGGTGAAGAAGAGAAAATTAATAATTTTCCAAAGGTGAAGTGCAGACAATAATGAGTTTCCCAGAGTGTATGTGGAGATAATGATTCATTTAACACACGTGAAGTAGAGGCAATGATGATTTTTCCAATAGGTGAGGTACATATAATAACAAATTCCCCACAGGTGAGGAGGCGGCAATGATGCATTTCCCACAGGAGAGGTACAGATAATGAAGTATTTCCCACAGACGAAGAAGTGAAAATTATTCATTTTCCACAGGTGAGGTGCAGACATGATGTAATTCTCACAGGTGAGGTAGAGACAGTGATGAATTTCCCACAGTTGATATAGAGAATATGATACAGGTGAGGTTAAACAATGTTGCATTTCCCACAGGTGAGATAGAGACAATGATGCATTGCTCACAGGAGAGATATTTCCACAGACAATGATGTATTTCCAAGAGGTGAATAATACACAATGGTGCCTTTCACACATATTAGGTAGAGAAAATGCTGCTAATCCACAGGTGTAGAAGAGGCATGTATGCATTTTCCACAGGGGTAGTGCAGACAATGATGAATTTCCAAAGGGTTAGGTAGAGAAAATGATGCATTTATCACAGGTGAGGTAGAGACAATGATGCATTTCCCATAGGTGTGGTAGAGACAATGATGCATTTCTCACAGATGTGCTAGAAAAATTTATGCATTACCCACAGATGAAGTAGAGGCAATGATGCATTTCCCACAGTTCAAGTAGAGGCAATGATGATTTTCTCATAGGTGAGGTAGAGATAATGATACATTACCCACAGGTGATGTGGAGAAAATGATGCATTGCCCATATGTTAGGTAGAGGAAATCCTTCATTTCTCACAGGTGAGGTAGAAACAATACTGCATTTCCCACAGTGGAGGTTGAGACAATGATGAATTGCTCACATGAGAGGTGTAGATAATGAAGTATTTCCCAAAGATGAAAAAGAGAAAATGATGCATTTTTCAAAGGTGAATTCCAGAAAGTGATCATTTTCACAAGGTTAGGTAGAGATAACGATGCATTTTGCAAATGTGTGATAGAGACAATGATGCATTTCTCACAGGTAAGTTACAGATAACGATATACTTCCTACAGGTGAGGTAGAGACAATGATGGTTTTCCCACCATTGTGAGAAAGACAATGATGCATTTCCCACAGGTGAGTTAGAGAAAATGATGAATTCCCTACAGTTGAGTTACAGATAATGATATATTCCGCACAGGTGAGGAGGAGAATATGATGCATTCAGACACGTGAGGTACAAATAATAATGTATTTCCCACTGATGAAGAATGGAAAATGAGGCATTTCCCACAGGTGATGTGGAGACATGATGCATTTCCCACAGGTGAGGTAGAGACAATGATGAATTTACCACAGGTGAGTTAGAGACAATGATGCATTTGCCACAGATTTGGTAGAGACAATGATGCATCTCCAACAGTTGAGGTAGAGACATGATGCATTTGCTACAGGTTAGGTAGAGACAATGATGAATTTCCCACAGGTGAGGTGGATACAATGTTGCATTTCACACAGTTGATGTGGAGACAATGATGCATTTCCTACAGGGGAGGTAGAAACAACGATGAATTTCCCCCATTGGATGTAGAGAATATGATACATCTTGCACAGGTAAGGTTAAACAATGTTGTATTTCACACTGATGATAAAGAGACAATGATGCATTTCCCACAGGTGAGATAGAGACAATGATGCATTTCTCACAGGAGAGGTACAGATAATGATGTATTTCCCACAGGTGAAGTAACACAATGGTGTCTTTCCCATATATTAGGGAGAGATAATATTGCTATTCCACAGGTGAAGAAGAGGCAGTTATGCATTTCCCACAGAGAGGTACAGATAATATTGTATTTCCCACAGATGAAGAGGATAAAATGATGCATTTTCCAAAGGTGAAGTGCATACAATGATGAATTTCCCAGAGGTTAGGTAAAGATAATGATGCATTTAACACAGGTGAGGTAGAAATAATGATGCATTTCCCACAGGTGAAGGACAGACAATGATATATTTTCCATCGGTGAGGTAGAAGAGTGATGCATTTCCCACAGGTAAGGTAGAGACAATGATGCATTTCACACAGGAGACAAAGTGGCAATGATGCATTTCTCACAGGCAAGGTACATATAATGATGTATTTCCCACAGATGAGGTAGCGGAAATCATGCCTTTCCCACATGTTAGGGAAAAAAAATTCTGCATTTCCCATTGGTGAAGAAGAAAAAATTAATAATTTTCCAAAGGTGAAGTGCAAACAATAATGAGTTTCCCAGAGGTTATGTATAGATAATGATGCATTTAACACAGGTGAAGTGGAGGCAATAATGAATTTTCTACAGTTAAGGTACAGATAACAATGTATTCCCAAGAGATGAGGTGGAGAATTTGATGCATTTCCCATATGTTAGGTAGAAAAACATTCTGCATTTCCCACAGTTGAGGTAGAATCAATGATGCATTTCCCACAGTTGATGTTGAGACAACGATGCATTGCTCACAGGAATGGTATACATAATGATGCATTTCCCAAAATTGAAGAAGAGAAAATGATGCATTTCCAAAGGTTAATTCCAGAAAATGATGTATTTCTCAGAGGTTAGGTAGACATAATGACGCACTTCGCACAGGTGTGGTAGACACAATAATGCATTTCTTACAGGTAAGGTACAGATAATTATATATTTCCCACAGGTGAGGTAGACCAGTCATGATTTCCCACAGGTTAGGTAGAGACAATGATGCATTTCTCACATATTAGATAGAGAAATTGCTGCTTTTCCACAGGTGAAGAAGAGGCAATTATACATTTCCCACAGGTGAAATGCAGACAATGTTGAATTTCCAAGAAGTTAGGTAGAGATAATAATGCATTTCCCATAGGTGTGGTAGAGAAAATGATGCATTTCTCACAGGTGAGGTAGAAACATTGATGCATTTCCCACAGGTGAAGTAGAGGCAATGATGAATTTGCCACAGATCATGTAGAAAAAATGATGTATTTCCCACAAGTGAGTTAGAGAAAATGATTAATTTC